>JASANG010002079.1:0-359051 GCA_030248215.1 Enoplolaimus lenunculus
ATTACACCGGTTATGTATAAATCGCGATACCAAACCGAGACCGAGACTGGGGGGATTGCATGCCAAAGGAATGACATAGCTAGGAGCTCAAGGGACGTTGAGGGTGAGCACCAGTGTGACACAGAGTGCACACTGGGGCCCCACCCGACAAAGCGTTAAAATGAGATTTTGAAGGTTAATACAAATATGTGATAGGAACGTGAAATACAGCAAAATACACAAATTCGCAACGTTAGTAATAACGACTCGGTTACAGCATATATAAAAATTTAATTTATTTCGGTATTGCGCAACATCGGGGAGAAATTAAATATTCGTCATATCCGGTAAATGGCAAGTGTGGGTGTATCGACCACTTATATTTCAAACTAAAAACTAAAATGCAACTTAAAACCAAATGAAAGGCCACGCCTAAATGGAGGCCGTGGTTCCACATAGGCTTGTACAGCAGAGCTTAAAATAACGCATTTTATCGAAATACATTGCAGCAGAAGTAAGAACAAATTTACGGCCCATTGACTTTTCTACACACAAAATAAATTGTTTGTTTTAAAGAAACTGTCTGAAATTTTACGGACTCCATGTAATATGTCTTGAGTCCCAGACTTTTATTTGTGAAATTTTTTAGAAATACATGAATGAAATTTTGTAGGCTTTGAATTATGTTTCATGAACGGTTAAGAGAAATATTTCTGAGATACAAGACAAAGATTTGACAGGGAAGCCAACTCCAAAATTTGGTTTAAAGCTCAACCAAATGCCCTAGTTTTACAACCTAAGATACGTACTGATTGAGCGTTGGAGAGTTCGCTTATGGAACCTCGGGCTTGAAGTTCGACCCACGCTACGTATGACTGCTTTAGCTGCTTAGTGAAAGGTCTGAAAGTCCCGACCCTACCTGCCGCGATCGACATGGTAGTGGAAATGAGGCATGTGCAAATGATACTTGCTTCTCCATTAAATTCAAAGCTATGATGCATTGCACTGTATTGTATGCTTGCCGGCAGCAGTCGACGATAAGTTTATAAAACGGGCTGTGTGGGGCAGTCGTACAGCGTTCGACTAAAGATCCAAAAGGCCTTTATTTTGCCACCTTCCTGTAGGCCTGCTTTTTCAGCTATTTAGTTGAACGGTCTTAAGTCCATGTTTCTTCCTAGACTGACAGACTTTGCGCAGTCTCCCCTTTAGATCTGCTTTTATTGTAAACTATATACCTACACGCATGCAGCCAGTAAGGGTACATAATATATAATGAACATGCATGCACCATAATATACTTACATGCCTCAGCTTTTAATAAAGTCTGCTCTTGATCGTGCAATTATTATGAACTGTATAGCGGGTACAGTAGTCAATGCGTGGTCATTCATTTTTTGCGCTCAAATCAAGATTCGGACATTTTGAGGTCACTGCATACCCTGAGAACACCTCACTACAACTTATATACATATTGTTTTGCAAGGAAATTTTTAACGTAATATAGCTGTAGGTTATGTCACTTCATTTCTAGAATAATACTAAAATTGATGACAGTAGCAACTTGTTGATTGTTGGCGTCATGATTCAAACTGATTCGTTGTATTCTGCAGGTTTCGTTTATGAGGATGCAGACTGTTATAAAAAACCTGTGTCATGTGGAGTAAGTGCGATTTTATTACAGTTTGTAAAAGAGTAGCTTTTGTACCGCGCTGGTTGCATTATAAATGTTATATAGGAAACCGTTGATTTCTTCATTGCCAAATTTTTTGCCCATGTAAGACACTCCTTGGTACTGCAGCATCATTTTTAACGTTAAAATTTTCTCTAGTAAATTTTGAAAGAATTTCGACATTGTTTCTCGAAAATGCTCATACATATTGTACACTGCTGCATGTTTATTCTAAAATGAGTTCTAAACAGTTTAAAGTTATGTTAGAGTTTTTTGTCTAACAAAATTGCTAAATTTGAGCAAAACCGTTTAATTTCACGCCGAATGACCATCATGCTGATTTTCAACTCATATAATGAGCTCTACAGTGTATATATCTAAAGCCGAAAGCGAACCTCTGATTCCGTATTGTTTGTGTTCTTGTCGTGAAATATTCGGGTATATTTTAGACAACAATTATTGCTGCTGAATATAATGGTGGCGTTGTGATAGGCGCTGACTCTAGAACATCTTCAGGGTAAAGAAACATACTTCTTGTGTATAGATAGAATTTACCCAGTGTTTCGTAGCGTTGTATTCGCACATGAACACTTCACAGAAATAAACGTAACATCTGTCGTCTTCTATGTTTTTTGTCGAACATCTGTAGATCTGAATTGTTGCTGTTTAATCCAATTGTATGCTTTTTTTGTATATAGATATAATGTATAACGATTTATTGGTTGTAGTTGAATAGTTATTTGTCGCACATTTTGACACGGTTTAATTTAAAGTTTTTTTAATTATATATGTGTTTAATTTTTAATTAACAATATAGTTTATATTATTTCCAGTTGTATGTTTCGATTCTTGTTTTTAGAGCATTAGTTGTGAACAGAGTGGCGGACAAGTTGACACCGGTAACAGATCATATTTTCGTTTGTCGATCTGGTTCTGCTGCTGATACTCAAGCAATTACTGATGTTATCAGACATCACCTTGAGTTATACGAGTATGTTTCATATAGGTTGTGAAACGTTTTTAATGAATATTTTTGTTTTGTACTGTATGGCTGGTTTTGATAATAAAAGTGGTTGCTAAATCAATTTGTGATTCATACAATAGCATCGAACTGGACTTGACAAAATGTAAATAACGGAATTAAATTGTATATACTGAAAATTAGGTTTATAATCTTTTGGTGATTTATTTAGGTTACTTACTGCCACAAGTTTTGTGCTAAATTTAAATTCACAATAGTATTTATGCGGGTACATGTTTATAGGCTTCAGCACGGCAAAAAAGCTGGAGTCAATATAGCTGCTCAAGCTTTCCGTAGTATGAGTTATGACTATCGCGATCAATTAACAGCGGGATTGTTAGTTGCAGGTTGGGATGAAGAAAATGGCGGCCAGGTAGGTTTTGATTGTGTTATTTGTCTGTTCTAGCCAATTTCTTGTTGCTAATATGTACTATACTGACAAGAACTACTCCATTGTTTAAAGAAAACCATGTTATAGGGTAAATTATGGCTTGGAGCAACGCTGGACGTAGCAGTAATCGCAATCATGTTTCAAATTGTCTGTTAACTATTTCTAGTCATGCTCGAATTTTACTGTGGAACGTATTTTTTCTACACACTGTAATAATGGGGACACACTTCAGTTGCCCCTTAATTAACATATCTTTAGAAGCAAAGTTTCAAACTCTTGCTCAGAAGCTAAGTATCTGCGTTGATTAATATTAGAATACGTATTGCGGAATGAAATTTGTATATTTTAGCATCATTTAAATTATAGTCTGTGTTATGAACGCCCAAGATTGTATTTTTCTGTTTCAGGTTTACTCAATTCCGATTGGAGGGATGATTACACGCATGCAACTGGCTTCTGGTGGTTCAGGCAGCGTTTATATTTATGGTTTCTTGGACAAAATGTTCCGCCCTGGCATGAGCAAAGATGAGTGTGAAAAATTTGTTAAAGATGGTAAAGTTACTCGATTTTTTAGCACAGCAATTGAATATTGGAAAACGTTTGCCCCAACAGCCGCTGTGTATACTATTTAGCTAACATTTTGAGAGCGGTTTTAAGCGGATTGAAAACGTTTTCCTATTATAAATGGTTAAATTGGAAAATAGACGTCAGGTTTGTTCGTAGAAAAAAATGACTGATTGTTGTTGAAATGTGACATAAAAGCAAGTGGTTATGGAATTAAAATTAATACAAAAACTGTTGAACGTAGATTCTAGAACACTTACGGTGTGACATTTAGCGGTGGTATTCTTTGACTGATACCGGTCTAGTTTAAAAACAACACTTACTTACACGTGTCTACAAATGGACATATTTTGACGTATACCGCAAGTATGCTGGTTTCTCATAATTTGCGTTTTTGTGTTGCAGCTGTTTCATTTGCTATGTACCGAGATGGGAGCAGCGGCGGTATAGTTCGCTTGGGGACAATCACGAAAGACGGAATCCAACGTCAAATTTTTACTCCAGACGCTCTATGCACTAGGGAACTGTCCTGATGTTGCTAAAAATTGTGTTTATTACATTGGCGTTTTTGAAATTCTAATGTCTGTTTAAATTGTTCAAAGCATTTATGGTGGAAACATTATGTCTTAGTCATTCTATTCGCTGGTACTTTATTCTAAGGCTTTGTGGTTTTCAAAATCTGTTTCGCATAGTGGTTATTTTGTTTTGTTGGGCAATTTTTAAGCATCTTGATTGCGTAGCTTTGTGTACTAAAACGTTTGAAAAAATTATAACAGTAGTGTATGGTTCAGATATTGAAACGGATTCGGGATAACTAAAGTATAAGCTGCGTTTTTGTGTGGTTATACTTTGTTTCTTCTATTAAAAGCATTGCAAATCAAATCATTTCATTATGCCGAGCGGTGTACAATCTGAGGTAAGAATACCGGACATGGAGGTCAGCAGGATTTGTCGGAGCCGGAGGTGGCGCGAAATCAGCAGGATTTGTCGGAGCCGGAGGTGGCGCGAAATTAGGTACCTGGTTAAAATAATGTTTAATTTGCTTATTTTAGCAAGTACCTTTAAGGTATTGTCAAATATTTTGGTTTGACGATACGGCAATTTTTTCTTCAATCATAAGTACAGTTAAAACGAAACTCACCAAACAAATTTTGTAAAATTATACGAAGTTTCACTGCCGATATTGCTGAACCTCCCGGCAGAAATTCTACTACAGCCGGAAGTGGGTTTTCTACCGCTCCGGATTCAAACCTCAGGCTGTACCCTGATATTGAGAGCTGATTGCTACAGTTTCACCAATGCCACAAACTGATTTTAAAGGTTTGCGTGAAAATTGATTTTTTGTGTACAGGCGGCACATTGTGTACAGGAGGCACAAGCTCTACTATATGTGTATTTTAATACCAGAGTGCAAACGGATCATGGTGCAACCGGATGTTAAAAATACCGGAGCCAGAGGTCAACGAAACTTGCCGGAGCTGGAGCCAGCGGTGAGGTGAAATAAGCAGTAAAGAATAATGGTTTACTTAATTTTAGCCAAATCTGCAATATGTTTGTAAGTTATTTGGTTTTATACGCTAATTTTCTGCAAAATTTTAAAATTCTTTCCTGAAAATTGTGACATAAGTAAAACTGAACGCGCTAAACAGATAACTGGCAAAATTATGCAAAATTTTACTACCGAAATTGCCGGAACCTTTGGCAAAAATTCTCCCGGAGCCGATTTTCTGCCGGAGGCATTCCGGTTGTACCCTAGTACAGTTGTATCTGTAGGATGCACACAATGGCTGCGATGATATGTTGTTTGAAACTTTGTGTTTATATGGTATCCGTTTCCGGTGTAATGAATCCGGTATTTTTTCACCGGAATTTTCCGTATTATAGGTATTGGAAATTTTCTTCATTCCAAACTTTAAGAAAAATTAGCATATATATGCGTGCTCCACCATATCTGGTATATATACATAGTGTGGAAAAATGCATTGGCAAGTGACGATGACTTCTAAATTCAAAAACAGCAGTAGCACGGGCTTTAGTAGATGTCAAATTTTGAACTTTTTTAAAATTCAAAAACAGTGTCTGAAAATTCGAATAATACAATCGTAGATTGTAATTTTATTAATTTCAGGCATCTGTTGTGGTCGTTTTGCTTATTTGTAGTAGCTGTCATTTGCTCTATACCCGAAACATAGTATTTGTCGTTTGCCGATCATCTATATTATATAGCACCTGATTTTAATGATTTTGCAATAAAACTTAACGATATTACTACTTGAACATGTTTCATACTGCGGAAGGTGTTGTTAAACTGCGTTAAAGTTTTGGTACGCCAGATGCTTGAGGGCCGTAACACTAGATTAAACGTATTCCTAAGCCTAAACCTAAGCGTTGCATAAGCGTATTCCTAAGCCTAAAGCCTAAGTAAATCCGATCGTTTTTCGTTTTTTCTGCTGAATAGCGATACTTAGTTAGCTAAATTTTAAAATCTGTTGTTGCCGGTTAATCTAGTTATATTTAATAGCGACACAATCTACAGAACTTCTATGAATAGCAGTTGTAGTTGCATTGGCCAAAATATATAATGCAGCCGTCATTTGCAGCGCATCAATAGTAAAAGGAACGACAATTGCTAACTTTGAACCGTTTATGAGTGCGTAATAAAAGCGGACATGGTTTTAAACAAAAGGTGTTTTGTAAATCAGAAATAAATCCAGATTTGTTGAAACACATGTTTGGTTAGTATGTTTTCAACGACGATTTTTTTGTGATTTTGAAAATGAGTACCAGTCGTTTAAAAATGTTCGGAAACATAGCAATACGCAAGCTTTAATTACCAATGCATTTTTCCACAATGTGTACACGAGACACTGTGGAGCACGCATTATTCTAAATATTTTTCTAAAATAATCTGAGCATGTATATTGTATTATCAATATTTTTAATTTGTGTCAAACTCCACAATTTATAATGCGTTTGTTAGCTATTGCGTTTCTTTCAGGATATTGGCACTTTAAATGATGTGTGTTTACATAATATTAATTTAATTTTCAATGTAGAGTGCCCAGAGAAAGAACCAAATGTCTCATAAAGTATATGACGACCGGGACAAATGCTGCAGCCGCCTCTTTAAGATTTAATTTAAACAAACTATTTTACCATTAAAAGCGATTTAAAATAGCTTTAAAATGAATTTTTCGATAACAAGTGTTTCTCCAGTTCTGGTATTTTTTAACCTTCCGATTCCGGTATTTTATAGTTCTGGTTGCACCTCGGTTAATAGGCAACATTTTGAGAACGAAAATCGCTGAGTGATTTTACGCTTTAGCCAAAAGCCTGAGGTTAACCAAAAAATAGTCCAAAAGTTAAGTTTACTCTATTGCTATCTTGTAGAATAACGTTCTTTACTCGTACGTAAAATTTAAACCCGAATTCTGACCAAGCGGATAAGTTTTGCAGCAATTTATGAAACTGATGAGCAGAGTAAATTATTATGCGCTAAAATACTCGAACAGTGTTAACAGTTGAAGCTTAATATTTCTTATACATAAAAATACAGTTCGTCTACATGACTACAAACGTACGGTTGTTATAGATAAATGAACAGCTGGGCGTAACCGAAGGTGAAAGACACCAGATTCTGTGATCGACTGATTTTGGCATAACCGGACAAGGTGTAAAACGTCTCGTGTTTTAAAAAAATTTCACTATCGAGATTGTTGTACCTTCCGACAATGAAGCTTTTTCGGTGGGGCCCTTGACAGACCTCTGGTTGCACTGACAAAGGCGCATATTTATTTGGTGCAACTAGATGTATAAAACAATTGTAGTACTAGATTTATAAAAAATTGTACTCGGAGCCAAATGCGGACAAATTTTTCCGGAGACCAAGGCGAACCAAAAAGTAGGTACTTATGTCGTATAGTCCAAGTAGTAATTCAGCCCCATTCCAAATTGCGCTAGTCCAAAGCGGAATTTAGGACCTGGGCTAGCCGAGGAAGTCGGAATCATGTCTGATAAAGCTTTGCGTTTTTTGATTGGTTTTGACTGTCGAAATTGCTTGATTTCACTTTGCTCAGTAAAAACAAACTGTTTGGTTTGGTAGCCAACATGTGGCGATTATTTAGCTATTAAGAAAAGAATATTCGCATCAGCCAATCGAATTTGAATATGATGGCATTAAGGTAGCAACCAATCCTAAGGCGTGCACTTGTCGCATAACAGTATTACACCGTTGGCTAGCCCCAGTCGTAAATACGCCCTGAGAAACTCAGTGAAGGCCACAACTTTAGCACAAATACAAAAAATTTCACTGCCAAAATTAGCGGAACTTAAGGCAAAAACTACCGGAGCTGAAGTTCGATTTTCTGCCGGATCCAGAGGAAAACTTCCGGTTGCACCTCGGCTTTACACGCATATTCATGGTACAAAAGATTCATTGTGCAACACTACACAACGCGGCAAACGTTCGTGCGTTTCGCATTAGTAAATGTTGTCGAGGTAGGTATACTTCACGTCGCGGGTAGCTTCGACCAAATAACGGAATATACAACTCAAAATTACACAGTTCCAGTGAAAATCGGCTGCACTCACGTCGATACGATTTATAGCTGTCGTATACAAAACTAAACAAATTGCTTGTTAGCTTTGTCGGATCCATTTGTGTAAAATAGCACATATTAGTATACAGATGCGTTTGTATTTATAAATACTGATTCGGATCTGTTTAAACTCTAAAGTATCGATGGACTAGAGTGAACTATTGATTTGCTATAGTTTGCATAAAAGTTAAGGTGCAAATGTTGAATGATGTGAATGATCAAATGCAACAACCGATTGATAAACAACTGGAAGTTGTTGTTATTGTAATGGTTGTTGTTGCTGCAGTTGGTTTCCGCGTTTTTACAGACGGTTTGCGTTAAAATACCATGTCGAAATTGTTCATCAGTGAGGTTGGTATTCTCATGGAATCAAGTGGATTCGTTGTAAAGGGTTGCTTTAATAGCTTGATCACTTCAGTGCAATAAGCAGATATATTAATATGTGAAATCGTCGCAATATAGAAACATAGAATCGCGTGACATAGTCGAATATAACATGTATCTCTGTGTTTGGCTAATATTTACAAAATGTCTGTCTATTTTATAGCTAGACACAGCACAACGAACTATAAATAATTACAAGTTCTACAAAATAAAAAACGAAATATAAATCTGGTGACAATCTAACTTTTACTGACGACATTTTGTTTTCCGCGCGGCAGCATCTGAGTAGGTACGCGTTACACTTTATAAGAAGCTTCATTTTAAATTAGGCCTCGTGCTAAGTTGAAATTTTGTCTTTAGGTTTAGAAATATAGACCCACATTAACACAATGGGTCTGCTACTGAAGTTTCACAAACTCCTAGTTTTATACAATCAAAATCTTGGATGTTCTGCGTGAGAATGCACGGTTGCATTTTAAAATCGTGACGCACCAAAAACGATCGTATAACGACATTCTGCGTATCGGCTTATGACGGCTTTGCGTATACGAAACAAGTATACAAGTTTTACAGAAGAAAATAATTTTTACCCGAGTTTTAGAGCGAAAAATGCAAGTTTTCTGTTTGATGTTTTATATATTTTACATATATTAATCATGTGACCGACTAAAAGCATATAATAGTCTACTGTTGGATATTTTTCAGGTTCCAACTTTACAAGCCCCTATAAATTCATCACTATTATACACGAGAAACTGTAGTTTCTTGTGAAACCTACATCAAATACCAGCAATAGTTCAGTCTTTGTGCATGCACAACAGTAGCATAAACTTTAACCAAATGGGCCAGTATATACTTTTTAACACGGCAATATATACATATCTTGATACTAAAACGGTGCAAAAATTGTTACATGTGAATAATCTTGGATTGCTGGCCAGTTTTATCTATTGTAGTAATATTTTAGTCATTATTCGCTACCGGCAATAACCAATCAGTTTAATCCATCGAAACTCCACCGAGCTATTAAATTAAAGCCTGATTCGCAACAATTTTCGGTAGACGGTGTACTATGGGTTAAAGGTAAAAATAAACATTGAAATGTGAAATTTGTTTTTTACATTGTTGAAAACCGCAAAAGAAAGGTAAAACTAGTTTTCCAAGCATCTATAGAGTTGTTAATATTAAAATTTAGGATTTTTTATAGAAATGAGTGTCGTGTTTAAAGTTGTTTTCGTAAGTTTAGAGAGCTACATTTTACTTATATATTTTGTAGTAACGAAAAAATTCAATATCAAATACGTTCAGTCTGCATTTCCTCGTTTATTTTTTCTCTCTCCGCCCAATACAGCGCAATATTATATGTTTGTGGATAAATTGCGTCTCAAACATAAAAACGTGTAAAAACACAATTTTACCAAAAAATTTGAAACAATGAGAGATGGAGATTTTCAAAAGCCATTGTCATTGCGGGTAAAAAAAATTTTTGTCGCCCTTGATTTAATTAAAAAATATAATAAAAAGCCAAATTTGTTCCATCAAATCTGTGTATAAAACACCAGACGTTAAAAATTTTTGCAGCTTGTAAATATCAGGCTACAAGGAAATAGTTCTCTCAAAACGGAGCACGACAGTCCAATAATATATGTAAGCCAGTAACTTGTTTGCATGTTTGTACGCAAAAAATGTTTAAACAAAAAAATTGTGGTTGCTCATAGTCTTGCAATATCAAATTTTCGAACAACCAACATTTATAATGTTCGAAAAATGAGGAAAAATGGCTAAAAACCAACAGAGAACTGAACGATTAATATCTTTAACTCTGAGATTTCCTTTGCAAAACCGTGTCAGTCTGGTCAATTTTTTGGTATAACTTACGTTTTGCAACAGTTGAAGTATATTATATTTCCCGTTTCGATCAATTTTCACGAAATGGATTTATCTGTATATGTGTCATATGTCTTCAACAGTCACTGTTGACCTTATTGCTAAAAGTTACTAATCAAACAGCTTGACGGTAAAACCGAAATACAAAAACTTGAAGAAATGTGATGCTTTATAATATGTATTCAAAGTTACAGCTGGTAAAAAGATAAAAAATAATTGTTTAAAAACCGGCGAATACAACTGCAATACTGACAATCTTGATATTTGTCTCATTGGTAAGGAAAATATAACGTATTTTGAAAATGCTTTTCGAGGCCTGTCAATCAAATGAGGGCGGTGTGTTTGGGTGTTTTGCAAATTTACAATATACGATTTGCTATGCTTTAAAAACAGGAGGCTACAACCGGAGGATTACCTCTGGCACGATTCCGGTTGAAAATAGACCTCCGGCTCCGGCTCCGGCTGAGTTTTTGCCGAAAGTACCGGAAAGCTTCGGTAGCAAAATGTTTTTATAAAAAATGTATCGTTTTATTGTGATTCAATTATTAAATTTCAATCAATTGTTCAAAGTGTATACAGTCTAGATCTGTCAGATATCATGATCGAACAAATTTTTGACTACACTTTAAGGTAAAAAAGTCTTGTAATTTGTTATACTTACAAATGTAGGATACAAAGTTGGCTCAGCAGTCTCTGCAATATAATGTCAGTAAAATGCATGCGTGAAGTTTGTTTTGCCGAAATATGTGCTTGGAAGCGGTATAATATCGGTTTTCACGTAAAAATATATTGGTATTCAATGCATTTTAATGCATACTTCTAGCCAGCGGTAATTTGGATATTTGAGACATATATAACATAAACTTGTGGATGGTGACCTATGACAGTCAATTTAGACTTAAGTCAAGAAATAAACTTAACTGATGGAAACTTTGATAATTGGCAACCCCTGAAGGTGCGAACTGTTCCGGTTTAAAGTTACCACTACTACCTCAAAATTGGCGCGTAGGTGAGCAACTATTGCTTAGTGATTGGCATACGGTATTTTTTCATATACGCATATCCAGCAATTCTTACCGAATATTTATCCGGATATCCAAATTAAATTTTCTATTTCGGATATCCGAAACTCGATTTTGTGTTTTTTGGGTTTCCGAACATCAATTTTCGTTCAACTGTTGTTTTAACTGGATGCATGTATAGGAAGTGCCTGATCCAAAATGTGATTGTTTTGAGCGTAAAACATACATTCTAAAATCGATATTCATTCCGCAACTGCCTTAATAGTTCTGGCCTGGGTATTCGGTATGGAAGATTGCTACACACTAATAAATACCTGCGTTATCCGTTGGCCACTTGAAATTGAGTTAATTTGGTTTGTCTCCGATTCTTTCGAATCATCTCACCTTTCTCTCAAACTGTATATACACGAGTCGTGTTACGTTCCAAAAAGAAAAAACCACATTGAAATATACTTACGTTGGGCCGTGCAAACATTAGCCCATGTTACTTTTAGTTGTGCCCAACTATACCAAAAATAAGAGCTATATTAAAAATTTTCTGCCAAAATTTGATTTTTCCTACCAAAATTTGAATTTCCCCGCCAAAATTTGAATTTCCCCGCCAAAATTTGAATTTTCCAGCCAAAATTTGAAGTTTACCGCCAAAATTAATTTTCCAGCCAAAGATTGAATTTGCCGCCAAAATTTGAATATTCCCGCCATAATTTGAATTTTCCCGCCAAAGTTTGAATTACCCGCCAAAATTTGAATTTCCCCCCGTAGTTTGAATTTCCCGCCAAAATTTGAATTTTGCAGCAAAAATATGAGTTTTGCCACTAAATCTTAAATTTACCACCAAAATTTGAGGTTTCCCGCCAAAATTTGAATTTTATACCAAAAAATTAATTTTCTTGGCAAATTTAATTTTTTCCGCCAAAATTTGAATTTGCCGCCAAATTTTTAATTTTCCGGCCAAAAACAGTGGAAAAAACACGCATTACTGACAGGTTTTTGCGTCCGAACGTCTTTTATTTAGGTGTCCGGACATAGTTTCTTAGATATCATTGGCGTCCAGTACTAGGTATGCATGCTACCGGGGACGGTATAGCTTGTCCAGTTATTTGTAAACGAACGACTGGACATTTTGTGCGTAATCCAATCCAATGTTAACGTGGGACTGACATAAATACACACTTTTAAAATTTAAACACAAAACACTTTATTTTAGTGCTTTAAGCTAAATTCGTTAATCTGGCATTTTATCATCATGAAACAAGTTTGTTATGCTTTTTGATCGATAATTACCGTAACTAGAATAGTTTTTGTATTTGTATAATACTATTAGTGGCTGCTCGGTGAGTCCAAGTCTAAATTATATTTAAGATTTGTAGTTTTGACATAAGTGTGAAATTTTCTGAACGCATCAAATTTTCCCAAATAATCATTTAGTTGCTGAAGTGTGTACTAATTTTGACGTTGTAGTGGTAATTTCAAAATAAGACAGTTTGAGTCTCCCCATCTTCTGCCAATTGATCAAAATTACGACCCGTTAGGTTATGTTTCTTTCTTGACTTAACTCTAAACCAATATGAACTTCCACAATTTAAATAACATTGCCTGGGTTGCTGCAAATATTTTGCACCGCATTATACTAAAAACTGTATTGTGATGGTATCGTAAAAACAAGGAGCGTTTGTCATTTGCGTTGTTACGTTTATTACTAGGCTAGGATTCTCCAACTATGTTGTGATGTAGACAAGAACCTATATTTTTGAATGTGTAGCACGTGTCACTAGTGGTGATAGTGTAACTTTAGAACCAGCGCATGGTGATGTTCAAAGTACAGCACGTTGTTCGCGTTTGATTTGAACTACTACTGTATCGTGCACATAGGCCACTAAAGAAAGATATATCTAGAGCTCTAAAGAAAGATGTATCTAGAGCACTAAAGAAAGATATATCGGTCACGTGGTGTAATTGTAACGAGTACGACTCGCGATCCAGAGGTCCGAGGTTCGATTCCCGGCGCGGTCATATGCTTCGGAGAAATTAAGGAGAAAACCAGGTATATTCGCAGTTTTTTGAGGAAAGGGTCGTCTGCAGTTCTGATATGGAGGTCCCACCGAGATGGGCGCTGGAAATTGTTTGCTTATACATTCGAAAGAGTTTGAATTTGCGGTCCTCGACGACCGCCTAAACAAGGTGAAATGTTGGTTGGTATTCGTCATGTCTATGCATAGTGCGTCTAACGTTAAGTCACGCGTACACGTCCATGCAAGGATGTGAGACATGCTTGTCTGTTATGTGCACGCGCAAAATAGTGCCGTGCACTGTATGTATGCTAGTTGGCAGAATGCGTTCGACATATATAGTCGACGAAAAATGCAGTTGGAGAGTCGAGATGCGTGGCGCAGTGGTAGAGTGTTCGCTTATGGGTCCGTAGGCTGAGAGCACGATCCCCGCTTTAGAGGCCGCTGTCCAGCTGTTTAGTTAAAAGGTCTGAAGTCCCGGTTCCTACCTAGACTGACATAGGGGCTACGCCGTGAGCGCAATGGTAAATTGCCGCGCTATGAACACGTATCCAGTCGAAAATAGGGTGGACGGTCAAGGGACGACCGTGTTGAAAAAGTGCATGTAAGCATGTGACACATGCTTGTCCGTTAAATGCGCGCGCAATACACTTCCGTGCACTGTATGTATGCTAGCTGGAAGCTGGCTGCATACGGTCGACACATATAGTCGACAAAAAATGCAATTGGAGAGGCGGGCTACGTGGCGCCGTGGTAACAGCGTCTGCCTGACACGCAGAAGGTCGCTAGTTCGAAATCACCCGTAACCCGCGATCCTACCTAGACTGACAGTTCACATATCGGAGTTAAGAAAGATGTTATATGGGTCACGTGGTGTAATGGGCAGCACGTTCGAGTCGCAAGCGAAAGGTCCGAGGTTCGATTCCCGGAGCGGTCATATGTTTCAGAAAATTAAGGAGAAAATCCAGGTATATTCGCAGTTTCAGCAAAGGGGTCGTCCCGACACCTTGCAGGCACAAGGTGATATATACGCATTCGAGAACATGGGCCAAGATTCAAACTCTGCTCATTAAAACACAGCTTCCATGTAAGAATCATTAACGCTTGGAATTCGCTGAACAACATGGTATCTTTACCAACCTCCTCTAAATTTAAAAAAGAGCTGGACAACGTTGATCTTAACAAATTTTTGCTGTATAATCGAAAATTAGGTTAGATATAAGTAGGCTTGTCCCTTTCTAACTATTTTTATTGGTTGTAATATTCAATGTAATTTTATCTCTTGTTCGTCCGACTTACATATATAGGTACGTTATTCACCAATAAGGAATGAAATGAAGTAAGTAGAAACTTAAAGAGCTAGTTTAAGAACGGACAAGCATATATCCATGTGTTTTTATGCCGCAAATCGCACGGAGACGTTCCTCAACCGTGCACGATTTTCGGCTCGTTTCCAGTGCAAGCATGCAAGATACCGACGTTACGTTAACAAAATTGCATAGTGGCAAGTGCTAAGTTGTTTTACAGCTGATTAGGATATACAGCTGATTCGGCGTGCAACATGCGTTGGTTTTATCAGAGCTAGCCATTTGTTCACCTCAGACGATTGTCTGACTGTGGGTTTTTGTTTCAATAAATGTGGCGTACTCAACTAGGCTACAATGTGTGGTATGTTCTGCAAAATTTTCAAATATGTATTTGGGATGTGTCGGTTAATCGGCATCGGAATCGGTAATAATAGGCGCTTTGTCATCATCGACACTGCAAAAAAATTGCGATTTTTTTCTGATACTTTGTGCGCATAACAGTCAGTTAGAATGTTATCAATTTCACTTCTTGGCATATATCAGTGTGTCTGATCAGGAAACTGATACCTTTCACGTTTGTGTTTGAGAATATTAATTTAAATGAACCATTTTTATAACATAATTGTTTATGGTGGATAGGGTTTAAGTCTTCTTCGCATAATGATGTATTGTAGTATCCAATCTGTTCTTTAAGCATAGTATACTGAAGTTGGAATCGGCATCGTTTCGGCATCAGCATATTTTCAAAATAAGAATCGGTATCGGCATCGGTAAAAATTTTGGTATCTGCACATCCGTAATATCTATGGCGGTAGAGTAAAATTTTTAAATCGCAGGAGCAGTGTTGCCGGAAATTTTAACTTTAACCTCTTCATTTCAGATTCCTTAGTAACAGTTTTTCGATTCCTCAGTAACAGTTTTTGGATTCGGTAGGAAACTTTAGACTTAACAAGCAGCTGAAAAAACAGATAGCAGAGTGGATTGAACTCATTACATTATACTGCATATACAAGCAAACAAGCACATTTTCTGTATGATGCGTACATGCCCCAATTTTTAGTGAGGTCATTCCTTGAATATCCGTTGTGTGTTTGACTGAATACGTACCGCGTTCATAGTCGTACAGTTTACCGTTGCACCCATGGCGTGGCTCCTACCAGGGTGCGACCGGATATCCGGTTCCGGTTTAATATCCGGATAAAATTGATATCAGTATCTGGTTCCAGTATCTGGTATACACCCATCGGATACCGGGTATTTACGGTGTGCGGCCGAATATCATAAGATTGTTTAACAAGTGAGTGTCTTTAACACCTGCGGCGACTACACTTCTGGGCAAATCAAGAAGTTCAAGTTATGATACGTTTTTAGCTACTTTTAGCAGCAATTAATCATATACAATATCCGGTTCTTTTTCCCGTAAAAATTCAATATTTGTATTCGTTATCGGGTAAATTAATATGCGGTCGCGCCCTAGTTCCTACCAGTGGAAATTTTACATAAATTGTTTTAACACATACCATATCCGGTTTCTTTTCTGGTAAAAAATCCAATATCCGTATTCGGTATTCGACAAATTAATATGCGGTCGCGCCCTTGCTCCTACGAGTGGAAATTTTGCTGAAAAGCAGACGCGGTGTGATTGCGAACTTCAGATCATTTTTGAGAGGTATATCGTGCGTCACCACACCGCTACTTGCTGCCCGCCTACCCCACGAACTGCGTTTATAGTGGACTCCACATTGACTCATATGCTAAAAACAAACAAGCACCTGTGCTTTCATTCATGTGCATAAAATTATGAACGATGAGGATTTGGTAATTGAACCAACTGAAAAAAGTAATCTATTGCAGCGCTAGAATTTCGGTAGATATGTAATAGCGTATATATTTCCGGCTTCCATTTTTAACAAACACTAATTGACGTGATATTTCTAGTAACAGATTTCTTTTCCAGCGTTTATTATTATAAACCACATCTTTCAATACCTATATAGCAGGATTTAGTTAAAAAGTGTCTACCGTCGAGTATCAAAATGGCGTGGGCCAACGCTGGGATGGAAAATTTGATCCCAATCGTAAACAGGCTGCAAGATGCGTTTGCAAATTTAGGCGTGTCATTATCACTAGATTTGCCGCAAATTGCTGTAGTCGGGGGCCAGAGTGCTGGAAAAAGTAGCGTTCTTGAAAATTTTGTTGGAAAGTAAGTTCGTATTCATAGATTGATACCATGTGCTTTACCGCTGTAATGAATTTTTTATGCTTTGTGTTTCAGTTTTTACAATTTTGAATCTTGAGCCTATTAATTCTGTTTCTATTAAATGATGAACAGTGGAATTACTTCTTCTGTTCTTTCGTAGTAAAAATTCAGCTGTAGAGATTTTTCTTTAACTTAGTGTACGTACATATCTAAGATATTTTTATTGGTTTCCATTTTATTTGTTTCATCAACTCAATTAATTTGACAATTTGTCTTTAACCTTTGGTCGGAAAGTTAGTGATGGGTTTTGCTTTAATACTGTGCTTAAAGACCGTTATAAAGAGAGTCAGGCAGGCTTTCTGTAATTTTGCTCATTAGCAGTAACACACAAGGTGCGACTTGATATTGAATTTTTGGATGCCGAAATAGGATAATGAAGTTTTACCGAAACCGAATACAGCAATCTTCGTGACTTACGTACTGTATATAAGTTCTTATATAGTTTTTAAGATTTAAACAGTCGTTACTTTGTATTTTTCAAGGCATAGCGTAACAGGACTGTTCTAGAATGACAAATGTTCTTATGGATTTTGATTCGTACCACATATAATATATACGTCAGAAATCTTGCTTCACAGGTTACATACGTATTCGCAGTTATGTGTAAAATTTTGATTTCTGATTTTAATACCTACCTCATTTACCAGGTTGTATGTATACTCAAATAAAAAGTATATAATACAGGTTTTGTTGTAATATAATGGAGCAAAGCAAAACTCTGAGGGAAGCTCGGAGTTTCGCGATTCGTTTTGGGGGTCGAATGGTGGACGTTTGCCCGTTCGAAAAGGATCTCAGGAACCGCTGAACCGATTTTGATAAATTTTTTTCTTTGAAACCAATTATCCGTTGGTGTTAATCTCGCTTTGGGGTTTTGTAATTGTAAGCCGTTTTTAGTAGCTACAGGCAGGGTGCGACCGGATATCTGGCTCCGGTGTAATATTCGGCAAAAACGGAAATCCATATCCGGTATAAACCTATCAGATACCGGATATTAACGATTGTGGTGGCGAATATCATAAAACTGCTTTTTACAGGTGATCGTCAATAATATCTGGCTGTGATTACATTTCTGTGCAAGCCAAGAAGGTCAAGTTTTGATATGTTTAAGCTCCTTTTAACTTATGCAAGCAAGCTAGAGTTAAATACATTTTTGCACTAAATAATTTTAGTTTATCTGCAGCAATTATCAACTTTATAACAGAAGAAAAATTTGAACACGCTAAAAGTACAGCGGGAAAATAAATTATTTTAACATATACAATATCCGCTTCCATTATCCGCTCGCACCCTGGCTACAGGTTAATTTGCATAATTACGTAGTTAAACATAATTTAGGACTTTTTGAGCGAAGCTCGGAGTTTCGCGAAGCGTTTTATGTTTTGTACTCTGGGGTCAAAAGGTGGATGTTCGTCCGTCCTTCTGTCTGTCCGAAAAGAATCTCAGGAACGGCTGAACCGATTTTGATAAACTTTTTTTGTTTGAAAGCCAATTATCCTGGGGTGTTCACCTCGCATTAGGGTTTTAAAATTTTAAGCCGTGTATTCTATAGCTACAGGCTAATTTGCATAATTAGTTAAGCCTAAATTAGGACTTTCTATATTATTTCGCTAATTATTACAGTTAAAAGCAATCTAATTTCAGAATTATTAACGTAGTCTTTAAGCCTAAATTAGGACTTTTTACAATATTTCACTAATTATTAATGTTAAAAATCCAATTTCAGAACTAAAGGGTTTTCAGGTGAGAGGCATTTGAATAAATTGTTTACAAACCTCCAAAACCGATAAATGAATAGTTAGCTAATAACTAATTTGCATATTATCTTAATTGCTTATGTGTGTTCGAGCTTCGCTCAATAAATGTAGTCCCAATACGACTGGTACAATATTTCGCTAATTATTAGGGATAGAAGCAATCTAATTTCAGTAGTTTATTTTTTGGGGGTTCGAGGAATATGAATAAATTGCTTACAAACCTTCAAATCGATAATTGAATAGTTAGCTAACAGCTAATTTGCTTATTTGCTTAATTGATAAGCCTAAGTTAGGACTTTTTAAATTATTTCACTATTTATTAGGATTACTGAAGGTTTTAGGTGAGAGAAATCTGAATGAATTTATAAACGTCCAAAACGATAAATGAATATATAGTTAGCTAATAACTAATTTGTATATTAGCTTAATTGCTTAAGTGTGTTTGAGCTTCGCTCAATACATGTAGTCCCGCTACGACTGGTATATATAACGTATTGGTTTTATGCTTTGATTTGTTCTAGTACCTAGTTGTCGGGGTGCGACCGATCGGATATTCCGATCCGGTTTAATATCTATCAAAAAACTGTAAAACGGTTCCAAAGCGGTGGTGGTTGCGAGTTTAATAAAGCTATTTTT
This sequence comes from Enoplolaimus lenunculus, assembly GCA_030248215.1. Classification (NCBI taxonomy): domain Eukaryota; kingdom Metazoa; phylum Nematoda; class Enoplea; order Enoplida; family Thoracostomopsidae; genus Enoplolaimus; species Enoplolaimus lenunculus. Next base: position 19,482 of record JASANG010002079.1, read on the forward strand.
TCAAGTGATTGTTATTATTTTGCAGCGATTCGCTTTTGGGCAATTTAAGAAGTTTAATTTTTTGATTCACTGAAGTAAAATGAAATTTTCAAGTATAACAATTCTAATTCAGTAGTAAACATATACTGTTGGGCTACTGAAATACTTTAAACCGTGCATAAATTTAGAAGCTATATCCCGCTAATTTCCGTATGTGGTAAAAAATTCGCTATCTGGCTACAGTTGCGGTACCTACAAAATTAATTTCCGGTCGCACCATGATCGTTGTTTGAAATGTTCTGTAAGACTAACGGTTAGCTTGGGTTCAGTACGTTACGTATTTGTATTCATATCACATTTGAAAAAAGGACAGATAGAAGATAGAGAACGGCAATGCGTAAAAAATTCTTATTGATGGTACGTAATAAACAGATTAGCTGCGAAACAAGATTGTGTATATCAGTTCAGTGATTATGCTTGTAAGCCGTGAGCACAAAACGTTTTTGAAAAATCCAGCATATTGCAACTCAATTTCAAAAACGCAAAACGTGTTACGGAAGCTTGCTACACGTTTTTAAATCCGATTAAGAATCCGATCCTGAACCTTCAATATCTTACCAAAGTTGAAACCGAAAATTATAATCGACTTGTGATTCTGATTGTGGATGTGTATATAATTAGAATCAGAATAGGATATTTTATTTTGTTTGCTGATAACGTTGAATCGGTGTTCAAATTTTTGCATTTCGTTTGCTCTTTTATAGTTATCATATGCGTATTAATTAATAATAATTCAGCTATTTTTAACAACGTATAGCATGTTCACTTGAACTTTCTAAAACACTGCGACAGTAGCACAGAACAGAACAGGAACGCTCGGCTTGTGAAATGAAAATATCTAGCTTTGATTCCGATTCTAGTCTAAAATTTGGATTCCAGTTTAATTTAGTTTCGTTTGACATCCTACTGCCGGGCAATATCCGATACTGATATCAAAAAATTATTATCCACAATTTTTCAAACGTTTACCAAAAATACCATAGCCGAATAGTTCAATACATATTTCGACAAAAGTTGAGTTGAGATTAATCTTGCTATTTAGTACTACTTGAAATAATATGTTGTAATTTTGTTTCTGAGGGGGTCTTAGTATTAGCTGGGCTTTTTGAAGTTCTTATATTTATCAATTCGAAGAAAATTCACAGCCGAATATTGTTCTTTCGGTCATAAATACGTATATAATTGTGTATTTAATATCGAGTTAATAGTTGTTTATGTATGTTATATTTTTTACAAATAAATATTCGGCAATGTAAAATACCGGAACTGGATGTCAATTTTTTGGAGGAGGCGGATATCCGGTTATATATACCTTATTATTTACTATTCAGTGCCCATCACCGGTTAGTATTCTAATTCTGTCTTAGTGTTCGTGTGCATGATTTTGAATGCGAGTGTCTTTGCGGCTACGTGTATAAAAAGCGTCAACTCACTGTTATGGCATCCTAGTTTTTGCGAAACGTTCCGATAGCGCCTGCTGCCAAAGTAGTTCGTTCTTATTCTTATCAGATCACTATAAAACTAAATGACATTGCTTGCAAAACTATTAAAATAATATTCGTTAAATTGCTAAGAATATTTTGTGATATTTTTGGTTGATATTTTTGTTATGCAAATGTTTTTTAACTTTGAAAAAATTACACTCATGCGGTTAAAATTTATGAAGTGTTTCAAGTCGTATCATACCCGATTGGTAAATTTTGAAAAATATGAAGTGCGAAACCAAGTTTATATTACTGGTGACGACCGGGCCGCTCTGTTTGTTGTCATATATGGGTTTAATTAGTAACAGCTTCCCGAAATCACTTTACTTAATTTGAATTGCATAAAAATTTCAAATTTTTAATTGAATATATTCGTGAGACGCAACTGTGTGGTACTTAAGTTTAATTATCGCTGGCTAACTTCGGTGCTTGACTTTACGTATAGAGTATGGTTTTATGTTTGCATCTATTGCTCGTTGACTACCAAGTGTTTCTCATGTATGTAGAAATGAACACGGTTTGTGCGTATATACTACGTACGGTGTTGTCGGTTGGAAAAACTTACAGGCTGCTGAGCGGCTATGTATGCTTTTAGTCTACGCGTGGCCAGAGTGAACATATATGATATATATACTATATATAGTTCAATCGGTTTCTTTACGGAACATCTTTTGTACAGAAAATGTATGTTCAATATGTGCAGTCCTGCTGCGTAAAGCTTGTTTTTAGCTATGCCCGAGTAGCCTATTGTACATGCCACGGAATGCTTGTTTTGTTGACAAGAAGCAGCGCGTTTCAGCTGGCTGGCTGGATGCCGGACCAGAAGTGTAAAATAATATATGTTTAGCAAACCAACTTGATCTATTGGTTGGCTATATATAGTGTTTAAATTCGAAACGTGTGTATATGATACATAATACGTAGTAGAATGAATTAATTCGTAAAAAAATAATATATACAACTACCTACATACAATATACATAGAAATAATCAATTTCGATGAAAATCGAAATGTGTGTCTTCTTTTAATGCCAAAGTGTTTTAAGGAACTGTGACAGTCTGTGAACATTAAAAATTGGTGCGCTGCGGTGGTAAAAAGTAGAGTTGCATCCGGGTACGAGTATTCCGCTTATTCCGTGTATATTCGCCAAAAAATTGCGGGTTCGGGTTTTTGCTTCAAGAAATTCCGGGCCCTGGTTTTCACAGCATACCCGGACAAAATACCGGGAATAAAATTAGCTTAGTGATTTTATCCTCCCGCGCCTACACTGTGAAGAATAACTGTACGTACGTAAACTAAATAGGTTAAAGAATTTATAAGATAGTGGCGCACCAACGCAAACTGTGTCAAATACATTATAAACAAAACACTTCCATCATGTCTCCTAAGAGAACTATCGTATATTGTATGTAAACGCAAACTGCAGAAGGAAAAAGTTATTCAACAGGCTTCATCATTGAGTAATAAATAACCTACGTAGATATACTTGGGTTACGATTGCGAATGTATAATTAGGAATAGTTAGATGGTCGGGATGCAGAGACATGACATGTCTCATTTTAAGTTATTAATTCGACATTTACTTAATGATTTATTTGAAATATATTTGTGTGAAGGATATTAGTCGCTTCCCTGCATACTGCCCGTTAACGTCTTACACACTGAGCTGCTAGAATATAGTATCATTATAGGACCTAAATTTGGTCAAGTCATAAACAGACAAGACCCTTGCTCTTGCCCTCTGAAAAATAGATGCTCAGAATCGGAATGGCGTTTGTCTAATGGACAAAAATAAGTTGTCTATAAAACAAGATTTAGATGAGTTTGACGCCTGTAAAATTCTTGGAGGGTTCCATCGCAATTTCAGTTCCAAGTGGAATTCATGCAAAAAACCGATTCAATTCCTGTTCCTCTGCTGGCATTGCCGAACGCAGCAACCAGAATTTTTGTTGTGTCAAACTGTTTAAGCATTGAAAAACTTTGTTGTTAATAAAATTGTTACAGATTTAAATTTAAAAACAATGCCTACCATCTCATTCATTTTAGTTAATAAGGTGTAAGATTAAAATATTTGATAAATGATTTTGTAAGTTTGATAAAACGAAGAAGAAATGAAAAACTCGCTTATAGCACGTTCTTGAGTATTTACCATAAAAGTAAAACAATAACTCGGCTTTAAAAATTGTTTTAGATTCCGGTTTGTGTTCCTGTTCCAGAAAAAATTAACTCCTGGTGCTATTCCTGTTCCGGCACAATTTAGTTTGTGTTGCAACTCTGATATATATCAGTATTTTGACGCATGATTCGCAACATGGAATATGCAACTGTTTGAATTTGCCCGTTTATATTTAAGGGTGCTTTTCTGGTTGGTGTAAGCTAATGCTATTTTGTTATAGAGATTTTCTTCCCCGTGGTTCCGGAATTGTGACTAGAAGACCATTGATTTTGCAACTTGTCAATGACACTACGGGTAAGCGTTACAATGCATGATTGTGTTCATGTTGTCATCGCGATAGCTCATATATTGTTTGACTTGCAATGTAATCAATGAATATATACTAATTTTAGTAGTATATATTATATACATAGCTCTGTTTGTTCTCGTTGTAACTTTAGTTTTGCATGTAGTCATGTCAACCACAAGTCGAGTGCTGAATGCTTTAACTGCGAAGTCAAATCAAAGTTTGCTGCGTTGTATAATTTTAAGCGTTGTCTATACTTGTTTCAGAATACGGCGAGTTTTTGCATAAGAAAGGGCAAAAGCTAACGGACTTTCAACAGATTTGTCAGGAAATTGAAGGAGAAACGGATCGTGTAACGGGTAGCAATAAAGGCATTTCTCCTGTGCCGATTAATCTTCGGGTTCATTCTCCGCATGGTACGTTTCGACTAGAACAGTGCTGTTAATTGCTGAAATATACTGAAGAGAATGTTCGTTCACTTTATGTTTATAATTAACGTGCTATGCTTTGAGGTCATTACATTTAAATTAACTCTATATTACGTCTCCTTGAAAACTAACTGTGGTGTATGTAACCTTACATGAAGGCGAAATGGTACATGAGCCGAAGCGATTGTTTTTCAGTTCTCAATTTGACTTTAATTGATTTACCTGGGTTGACAAAAGTACCAGTGGGCGATCAACCGGTGGACATCGAACAACAAATTCGCGATATGATATTGACATTCATTACCAAAGAAACATGTCTGATACTTGCGGTCACTGCAGGCAACGCTGATTTGGCTACTTCGGACGCGTTAAAATTGGCGAAAGAAGTTGATCCAGCTGGTAAGTGGGTGGCTAATGCTTAAACATTAGACAAGTAGCTTACGCCCTGTGAGCTTACTGTTCTGGTTTCTGCAAAGAAATTCAATTCCTGTTCCGGAAAGTTAGTTTCTGTTGGAACACTTGAAGTAGCTTATTGTAGTGCAAATAAAAATTTAAGCTTGTTTGCAAAAATTGCGCCGAATGTGAATAATTGAAAATAGTCAATCGTGACATGGATGCTGTTAGCGTTCTGTATTTTTGAGTAGCTTGTTTCTATAAAATGAAAACATGCAATATTTAGAGCTATAACATTCTTTGTCGCTAATTTTTCTTCTGCTTGCGTTACTATGTGCAAAATTTATCCTAATGTAGATTTGTGTTAAGTAATATGCCGATGCCGATTCCAACTTTAGCACACCATGCTTAATAAGCAGATAGAATACTACATTACATTATTATAAGAAGGCTTAAACCCTAACCATCATAAACGATTATAATTTTATAAGTACGGTTAATTTCAAATTAATTTTTTCAAACACAAACGCAGAAGAGATAACAATTTTCCTGAGCAGGCACACTATTGTGCGCCCAGAAACGAAATTGATAGCATTCCAACTGACTGTTATGTGCAAAAAGAATCGCCAAGAAATAGGCAATTTTTTTGCAGTGCCGATGCCGGTACTCACGAAAAGTGCCGATTATTACGGGTGCTGATTCCGATTAATCGATGCATCCCTAGTTATTGCTGAGTTATTTGTAGGTACATATGTAGGTTGTGCTGCTGGTAGCATGAATTCGCTTATTTTTAAATTGCAGATGCTTATTTTTAGGATTGCGAACGATTGGTGTGATCACAAAACTTGATCTCTTGGATGAGGGAACAGATGCGCGCGATATTTTAGAGAACAAAACATTCCCACTGCGACGAGGTTTGTTGGATTTTTTGCAAGTAGTTTTATAACCTTGCAAGAGCGTAACCAGGGAGGTGAACACAATCGCTCGCAATGACGAATGTATTAAACGCAGTAAATGCAACAGTGGTTACTGCACATTTAATGCTATTATTTGTGACGCATGTGGATATTAGCTTATACTGTAAAATTTGTGTTTGATGTTAGGTTACGTTGGTGTCGTAAACCGTAGTCAGCGCGATATTGACGGACGAAAAGATATTCGCCTAGCAATCGAAGCAGAACGGAAGTTTTTCTTGAGTCATCCAGCTTACAGGTGAGTAAGATTATGATTGTAGACATATACAAGTTTACCATATAGGGACCAAATATTGAAATCAATACAGTGTATTCATCATGCTTCTGTTGGAGTTGTGAAACTGCGTGATTTATTTCATAAAAGAAAACAGTGACAGCCATTACGGTGTGTAGAAACACATCAAAAATATTGTTAATATCGTTGCAACAAGTCAAAGTTGTAATGCTTGGTTTGGTTATACCTTGAAATTTTGGCTTTTAAAAATATGTAACAAGTATTCACAGGCACCTCAGCGATAAGATGGGTACACCATATCTCCAACATGTACTTAACCAACAACTTACTAATCATATACGCGACACGTTACCGGCGCTACGCGAAAAACTACAAAAGCAATATTTGGCGTTAGAGAAAGACGTCGCTGAGTACAAAAATTTTCGTCCGGATGATCCAGCAAGACGAACAAAAGCAATGCTTACGTATGTTTCTAGTCTGTTGATAAATTTTTTTGAATGAAAATCAGGATTAATGTTTGCGAGTAATTTTTTAAATTTGAATAATGAAAGAATAAGATAAATATTCCGAACGATATTTCCAAAGTAAACATTCTATCTTTTAACACGTTTTTATTTGATCTAGATTTCCTAACAGCTATCGATAAAATCTACGTCGGGCATATTGTGGAGCTTCTCGTCTGAAGCTTCTTTTTTAATCACAATGACGAAAATAATGTTTTGGCTACGGCAAGCGCCTAATTTATTCTAGATATCAAACATCATTAGATTTTCTGATTATCGTTTTGATCATTTCACGCCGTTCACAATAATTTTAAATGGCTGCCGATGCCGCCGAACTGCATGGGTATGGGGGCCACGTTTGTAAATTTTTTTTAGCTAAGACGCCCGTACAAATCGGTGTCAGGTACTCAAAAAGTATTGTGAACGTCGCACGGTTATCTAGAGTAAATACACGTCATAGTCTGGTCCTTAGGTGTGAAAATTTCATGTTTTTTCTCAAACGGTAGTTGTTTTAGCATGGTTCAACAATTTGCGGCAGATTTTGACGCATGCATCGAAGGCACTGGTCATTCACGTGACGGGCCGTCGGTCAGCGAATTAACTGGCGGTGCAAAAATTAATCGTATATTTCACGAACGATTTCCTTTCGAAATTGTTCGAGTAAGTTGTTCCACCAGCTGTTGCTTTACGGTATTAGCGTTAAAGCGTGCTTGGCGATGGGGAGTTTAGGCTTTGTTTTTGTGGTGGTTTCTTTACGTGAGCTGTAGTGCACAATTAATGTGACAGAGCTGTGGTTTGTAGTTATTTTGTTTAATCTATCTTTTATATTTATAGATGGAAATTGATGAAAAAGAGCTGCGAAAGGAAATCGCTTATGCAATACGAAATATACATGGTATAAGGTGGGCATAATATTTTGCAGAAATCTTTGTATTTTTGTTTAATGTGAAATTTTAAATTTACATTCGGTGATAGTTTGTTCGTTGGTTCTTTAGTTTAACTATCAATTTGTTAGCAACGCGTATGAAATTTTTGCGCTGTAAGCTACTGTATGTACCTATTTTGAAGAAAATAATCTTTGTCAACGTTAGTATGTGGGTAGATTGTTAGCGCTGACAGAATTTTAGTACCAGTTTTTGGTCGGCGCAAACATCTTTGTTGTTAGGTTTTGTTGCATCGAATTCGAACAGTGTAGTAAGAGTATGAATGGACCATTTTGCAAATTATGGGATAATTATACTGTATTCATTAATGGTTGTTTAAAGAGATCATATATACTTCTCTTCATTTCAGAGTTGGACTTTTTACGCCTGACATGGCATTCGAAGCGATTGTGAAAAAGCAAATTGCTAGACTAAAGGAACCGTCGATTAAATGTGTTGATTTAGTAGTTACTGAGTTGTTGAATGTTATCCGACAGACTAGTGAAAAGGTATTGTATTGATAGAGTCGAATTTTGCATTCGTTCACAATTTTATGTGTGAAGCTTTTTAGCTTATCTGAGTCGTAGACAATGGAGGGATCCGGTGATATATACTCTGACAACCGCACGTGAGACGTGTAAAAGGCATTATCTCAGGCTTCAATAACCAGCAAGAGCGTAGGGTGTCAATACATTTTTGTTCTCTGCGGCCGTTTTTTAAAAACTTTTGCTTTCCGCCATACGCTTCTATCGTGAAATTCTGGCTGCGGTAAGGATTGATTTTGAATAATTTGCTGGTTTCATAATTTTGTGACCATAGCTCATGCTGTGGTTGCGATCAATGTATTACTGTGTGTATTGCAGATGGTTCGTTATCCGCGTCTACGTGAAGAAACCGAACGTATTATCACAGGAGTAGTGCGAGACAAAGAAGTTCGCGCAAAGGATCAACTGGTCCTGCTGGTTGACTTCGAACTGGCGTATATGAATACGAATCACGAAGATTTTATTGGATTTGCAAAGTATATTTTTCATTCATGCTGAAGCGAATTACTTGACTGTTTCTTGTAAATTACTTAAAACCCCTAAAGTCCTAAACCAACGTTATTTTTAATAATATGTGCTGTGCTAGGGTAGCAAATTCTTGGTCTGTGACGGTACATCGCGATTGTTAATGATTATTATGCTAATTGTATTTAGTGCGGAAGCAAAAGCAAATAAAACACAATGCAAAAAAACTCTCGGGAATCAAAATATTCGCAAAGGCTGGCTTTCGATTCATAACATCGGTATAATGCGCGGTGGATCGAAAGATTTTTGGTTCGTTTTGACGTCGGAATCGCTTTCGTGGTTTAAAGACGATGAAGTGAGTTTTACTCTATCTTTGTTGTTGTGATCGGTTGCAGCAAAGGTAATGTGTTGAGGCCCAGTTTAAGAAAATAGATTTCCTCGTCAGTATCTGACTTTCACCTTCTTAAACTATTGTTTAGGAAAAAGAGAAGAAATTTATGCTACCGTTGGAAGGTTTGAAACTGAAAGACATCGAGGGTGGCTACTTTTCGAAAAATCGGTTTGCACTGTTCTATGATGACCAGAAGTAAGGATTTTACATTTTCTCAACACTTAAATGTTGGTATCATTTAACTGACGGTGTATCCATACAAGATTTACGCAATAAATGAGTTTTTTTGTAATTAAGTAAATTGTAATGCGTTAAATTTTAGAGTTGGGTTAAACGGGCAATTATGACATCGTTGAGTTTGTGTCAGCGCATCGAGAATTTTAAAAATACAAACATTTTGTAATCTTCGAAACAGTTTTATCTTTAAGTGCAGTGTGTGTATTTTTTAGTATTGTTATAATAACTTGAATAGATGTTTTATTCGATTTTACACATAACATTTTTATTTTAACTATAATTCCAGAAGGTAAGCCGGAATGTTGCATGGTCTTCTCCGTTAATCTATTTGAATTCTGTGTATTTAGTAGTTTTTGTGCTTTTTGTTTAATTATGCACTTATAAATGCGGACCGTTCTTTGGACACGCTGCTGAACGTGTCCCTGATTTTGTCACTTAATCGAAACCACATAAAGTGAACATCGCTGTGGCGCAAACAGACGTAGTCAAGCTGTGCATTAATGACTATCTAATCTCACTTGCATCTATGTTTCTCTTCATAACAATTACCCACAAACCTTCGTTGATACGTTAAATTTGTTTACGTTGATTCTACGTATGAGCAGTTTATGCATAGTTTTTCAAAAGTTTTACGATGTTTTATGTGCTTTTTACGTGTTACGGTGTCTTAAGCACTATTCGCACGTCTAAATTTCTACAGATAGAACAAGCAGCTGTAAATTTGGACACAGGGTTTTTGAACAAAACTTGGTCATTGCAAGTTCCCGTTACAAAACTTCCATGTTCGTATTGCATATGTAAATTTTTTGTTGTGAAAACATGCCTGCTTGAGTAGGGTTTTGCATTATTTTGATTGATGGGCCAAAATAGAAATTAAATGTTGTGCCCAAACGGCTACGTTAGTTACACCACTAGTTCCTGTGTTACAGCACAGGCATGGTATAAAGGGTGCAGCGTGCTCCATATTTTGGTTTTGATCAATCTAGAGTCGATGGTACGTTTGTTGAGTATACTTCCGAGCCTTCGTAAATAGCTGTTTGATTTTATGTAAGTGTACTTTGAAAAGTTTAAATTTTGGTACGTTATTAACTTAATATTATTATGTAAATGTTTTTTGAATATGCCTTATATACTCTGTCTCTGAGCATACTTAGGAACGTATACAAGGATTTTCGCCAGTTGGAGTTATCGGCGCAGACGCAGGAAGAAGTTGATTCCTGGAAAGCAAGCTTCTTACGAGCTGGGATCTATCCTGAGAAAGAGCGGACTTCTGAGGAGAATGTAAGTTGCAATTAAAATATTAAATTATTTTGAAATAGCAAGGTTAATGTCACGTAAACATAGCTTTTTTGACTGAATGAAGACTTTTCTTACCTCTTACCTCTTACCATACATAACTTGTAGGATTATTTTATGTTCCAGGATCAAGCGGAAGATAATTCAATGGATCCGCAATTAGAGCGCCAAGTTGAAACTATACGCAACTTAGTCGATTCGTACATGCGCATTGTAACAAAAACCATTCGGGATTTGGTGCCCAAAGGTGTCATGCATATGGTTATCCACAGTGTAAGTGACGTTTTTTGTGAAGTTGAAACAGTTGCCAATTGGTGCTGTGTGCTTATAGGGCCGCAACGAACAAATTTTCACCTAAATTTACATTCTTTTTGGGTGATCATTTCCTTTCGTTAGCATTACAAACAGTTTTATTGTTTTTCCAGGTTAACGAATTCATTCATAACGAAATGCTGGCGCACTTATATCAGGCTGGTGATCAAGTATGTGTGTAATACTACAGAATAAAAATGGGGTCACACTATCACAGTATTTTTATCATAAACTAGTGATTACCGAGTTTTGCCCAGTTATTCAATTTTGTTAATCTTAGTGTCTGGTTGTATCGGGTGTCATTGTTTAAGTGAGTGTCATATTTAAAGATTTTTACACTTTATCGTTGGAAAGATATTAAAGCTGATTTGGCAACAATCAATCATTAGTTAATCTTCTAGATTTTGTCGCTGCTCGGGACGCATTAGTAAAGATCAGAATTTCGGTCTCGTTTATTAGTCTCCGGGCATAGTCTGCTAAAAGTCTTACACAGCGACAAAAATTTTGGTAAGACTCTTCCTACTCCCGATAATTAGCAGTTTTATGGACTGAAATGTATATTTTCAGGATTCACTAATGGAAGAAAGTGCGGACGAAGCACATCGTCGTGAAGAAATGCTACGAATGTATCATGCGTGTAAAGAAGCGTTACAAATTATTGGTGACGTTAATACATCAACGATGAGCAGTTCAGGACCGCCCTCGCAGACTGCGTTTCAATCGCATTTAGCGGCTTCGTCAAATCATGGCGCAAACAGTTATGCACCATCTCGGTACGTAACTTTATGTTCTGCATTGTGATTTGACCAGTGCTGGTTAGATTTCTTGGCTGTCCTGGGTTTAGACCGCGCAAATTAGTGCTTTTTGTGTGTACTATTGCGCTATTAATTTATTTTTGTTGGTTGGCTTTCTTGTTGTTACAGTGTTGTGTGCATTTGCATTATTGTAATAAAACATTTACAGCGTGGCATTTAATGATTTCTGACTTAAGACACTTTTAAAATTATTGAAAGTTGTTATTTTTCAGTTATTATCCGCTGTGTTCGTTTAGCTACTACAAAAATGTTTTGCGTAGTTTGTGATTTTAACAACCTTTGTTGTTCAATATTTTATTAATTATGATTTTTAGGGCAATGAATGGACCTCCCCCATCTCCAAGCGCACCTCGTGCAGCACCTATTCCACCAGGGGGCCATGGAACTCGTGGCGGTCCACCACCGCCACCGCCATCAACAAATCGACCATCGCCATTACCACCCGCTGGCGGCACAGCACCACGAATACCGTCGCGTCCAGCTCCTGGAGCCGCAGCACCTGGCGCACTTCCAGCTCCAATCATTCCACAGTGAGTTTTGATACTAGTGCTTTTACACGTAGTGTCAACTGCATAGCGTATAACCAATTGGTGAGAAGTGATCGTGCACTCCAGTTAGTTTATGTACCTCTGTGTAAATTTCCATATCAGTAGAGGTTATACTTCTCTTGATTCAAAACCTACATCTTTATTAACTCTGATTAACGGCGTCTTTGTGCTGAAAATTTAGCATTGGCATGTAATTTAAGCTAAATGGGTTTTACGGATGCGTGTACACAATAACACAAGAAGTTTTTTCTGTTGCTAACCACCAGAAATGCAACTGCAATCTTGGATAGTTTTAATTGCAAATGTTGTCTGGGTGCTTTTGTGAGTCGGCGTATTGCAAGCAAGATTCAGTTTTCCTGTCGTTTCCCGTTAATATTGATCGAGTGCTTAAATTGTTTACACACGCTTAACTGGTATTAGATTGGTCATAGTAGTAATCATGGAAAAGTATGTAGAGAACGGCTAGTTTATTCAAAAAAGGTTTATTTTGATGAAGCAGGGTAAATTTTTAGTTTAGGACTGGTTAGCCATGACAGTACAGGTTGCCATAAATGATGAAAGCGCCATTTGAATTTTTTGGGTGTCGGTCACCGAAAATTCTGAATAGCATTTTACTATTTTGCGTTTGCAAGAGTGGTACTGACAATGTTACATTTTCACGTATTTTGCTTATATCAGATGTGACAGTGTTTGCTAACGGCCTGCTTTCGTAGCAATATTGCAAAAACATGGTGTGCTTTTATTTTGTTCTTTAGGAATTTAAATGTTTTCGAACACTGCGATTCGTCATACGTATATTAAAGGGAAGCTAGATGTTATTATAGGCCGAAGGTTATAGAGATACTTCGGGGCCGTGGTCGAGGTCAATACTTAATTTGCGGGGGAAATATAAAATACACTGTTTACTTGAATCGGTGCGCCTTGAAGAGCTACATAAGAATCTCGTATTTCGGCCATGCACATACTTTATTAAACATGGACTTGCATCAATTTTTCGCTATTAGCATATTATATTGAAAACATTGTTTCGACTTAACATTTCATCGTTCCAAAAAAGTGCCAAAATTAGAAGATAGTGAATATATCATGCAATGCAATATTTAGTAAAGTCCAAACACTGGCTGATCCAAGGGCGTCACTCAGGCCATAGCCTTCAATACGGATCCAAACCGAAATTCTTTATTAAAATGTTGCAATAAAATTGTGTTTAGCTTCTCGTCGCTTTACTCACGAACTTTTTTCCCGTTATATGCAGCGCGTGCTCGGCAGAAATTTCTGTATCTGGCACTGTGTTCAAGTGACCTTGTTTTTACTTACAAACAGTTGGTTTGTGTTACACATTGCGTTCTTGTTATTAAGGCGACCCAAATAAGCGATGTTTGAGTCAAATCGGTGAGTGTGTAGAACGTAACGTTATGTTTCGCCGGCGTTTTAAATCGTATTGTGAGCACTGTACCAATTCTATCTGTTATATGTTGTATGAATTTGGTTTTTGAAAAGTGTTATAACGTAAATCCGTAGGTAATGGCTCGCTCATCCACTTGTATATTTGCGAAAAAATTGTTCTTGGTCGATTGGGTTAAACCGGTATTTTCACTACCCGGTATGGGTGTTATACCATCCGGTATTTTTTGCGCCATTTTAAATACAAGTACGAGCACGAATCGTTTCCCAGAAATTCTTTAAATTTTAGACTTCAATTTAAGTGGCGAAATCCTCAATGTTCAAGAAAACACGGAATCGCAGTACTATTTTAATTAAAATCATGCTAAAACTTAACTTATCTGAAACAATTCTTTTCACTATGCGGTTCCGGTAGTTTTCTTAAATTATTCTGAAACTTTTATTTTGCAAAAAGTCTTGAACTAAAATATAATCTTAAAATATAAATCTTCGCATGCAGTAAATGTCTGACTGATTTGTGTGGTCAAAGCTAAAGAGGTTGGTTAAACAATTTACGACAAAACATCGAGCATGGGTAATCTACAGAAATGGTCCCAATTGTGTATCAGCTACCTGAGTATGCATAGTCGAACTTTTATAATAATCTTTAGATGCAATAAGTAGTGTGGTATTGCGTTAGTAGCCATAGGGGCTCCAGGGGAGCTTTGTTTCCAAAAAGATTAGCACTCATCCCAAGCACCGTTTTCGTTGTGTAGAGTATATTTATGTAGAACACCCGAGTATCTGATACATTGTTGTTGCATGTCTGAGTGAGTTGTTTGTACCAAACTCGGTTTGTCGTGTCTGGGCTGCGATATAATACGGCATATAGAGCCAAGTGTTTTGTAGTGACAGCTTATGAAGCTGATTTGGCATGGCAGAAGTGAGTTATTGAACTGATTCATGAACCCGTATTGTAGTGTTACTTTGGTGTCGTTACCTTAGCGTATCTTAGCACGTTCGTGTAGTTGTATTTTTTATGCAATTCGTGCAAAATCTAGTTTAGTAAATAAACTCGCTTATAATAAATATGTTCGTTTTGGTTTGTTTCAGGAGGATACCAACAACCGCTCCAGCACCTGTGATACCTCCGAGACCGCGTTCGTAGCGAAAGCTTCTTCGTGTATGTGTGTGTAGTTTATAGTATCTTATCTTTTACCTTTATTGATTGTTCGTATTACCGTTTTGATGGTCATAATACATTTTACGAACCCAACGGGAAGAGTCGGTCGCTGTAGAAATGACTTTTTGCCTTGAGCGTTCTTTCGACATATTGTAACAGTCTCCAGTGTTACTTTAAGTGAAAATTAAATGTCAGAATTTTCTATTCTACGTCTGTAAATATCAGCAAAGAAAACTAGAAAAGAATCTGACGATGGTAGGTATGTGCTCCGTTATTTTCATTTAATATATAATGGGGTAAACACATTAATAAGAATATAACGGAGAATCCATACAAATTAGTACTTGAACGGCGGCATGAAAAGTCAGCCTACGGTACGTCCTTATTTTTCTGATCATCGTTACTTACGAGACGAGATACATTTATAGCGTTGGATTGAAGCTTCTACTTCAACTGAGCGGTGCCTGTTAACGCAGACAGGTGTTCAGATTTATAAAACGTTGTTTATCGCCATTCGGTCAAGTTGCGTTTTCTGAATGTTTGTGGTTTGCAGTATTACTTGCAAGTAGATCTCGTCATGAGTCTGGTTCGTTAGATTTCAAATTGCCATGACATTTCGGGTTGAACGGTTCACCATCAAAGTGTGAGAGAACACTGAACACATAACCACAATTGGTGCTTTTGTACTTAACATTATTTAATGTTTACACAGCGACTGCCGTGTTTGTTCAGTTTGGAGGAGCTGCGATGCTAGGTTGTGTTCAGTCTAAGAGTAAGTAAAGTCTGCCGATTTGCAATCAGTGACAGTAAAAAAAAATTTAATGTTGCGTGATGCGGAAAAAAGTACTAATATCCGAAGTGCTGGAAACTTAGCGTTATTTATTAATCACTGAAACTACACAGCTTGCAAAATCGGTTTATCTGTGCCGTAGACTGGTCGTAATGTTTTTGAGGTTGGAAATTTTTCTTATGTCTGTTGTCCAAATATGATGCAAAGCGCTCGCCAAGCTGGTGCTAACTTTGTTTACCAACGGCAACGAACATGTAGAATCCAGGGATCGACCGGATATCCGGTTCCGGTTTAATATCCGACAAAATTCGACATCCGGTTCCGGCATCCGGTAGTTTTCTTGCGCGTCAAAATACTAGATATTTTGAAGCGACTGCAATTCTGAGCCATTCATGAATGGACACTGACATGGAATGAAAAATCCAAAACAAAAATTAATCTTAAAGACATAAATACATATTTTTGCACGACTCAAATACTTCCAATAGTGTACAAATTTATATCCTATATCCGGACAACATCCGGCTCAGTTTGCGGTACAAAAAATTCACTATCCGGTTCCGGTATCCGGTAAAATTAAGGTCCGGTCGACCCCTGGTAGAACTTGATTGTAGAACGTAGAAGCATAACCGGATAGCCGGTTTTTGTAACAAAGTCATTGGCTGATAGTTTATTCTAATAACTTGTGACTCTGTTCCTAGATTTTGGACGGCCAGTTGTCAGCTGGAGTAAATAGATGTTAAGCGCATGGCAGTCAGGCGTTTACGTGAAATAATGGCAATGCCTCTAGAGTCAACATAGCATCTCAGTTTTTCTTAGCTCGACCGTAGATTGTGACACTGTTGGTTTTGTGAAAAAAAACATATTTTGTGACTTATGATAAGTCGTATATACTGATCTGAATAATGTTGCTATTAATTTTGCATACTAGTCGTAGATTTTGTCGCGTTTTGCAATAACCAGTTGCTAGATTTATTAAGTAATGATTGTAAGCTATTGTATATTCTTACATTTTCCCTATATTTCTTGTAATTTTCAGATTTTGGCATTACTAAGCTTAAGGCTTAGGCATACCTTTAGGCTTTTGACGGAAAAGAGTACAAGTGTCAGTACACTACTGACATAGTAATAAAAAACAATATATGTTTGTACTCGAAACAATTTCAGATGAACTAACTGAGTTTTTACTAACAATGATAAGCTTCAACTATTGTGTGCTAATAATTCTGATGCATCCGGAATAGCTGAACGGTTTGCCATGCATTTACGGTATGTTTGAAAAAATCTACCAGGAACGCATATTTGTGCGTAAGTGCAGAACAGAAGCACATCTATATTATTAATAAAGCTGGAACGCCGATCATGCGTATATATTTTAAACATCGTTGGCATGTAAAATTAAGTGTTCTGTAAATATTTGAGTGAAGCCGCACGTATACGGCATTTGTCATGTCGTTTTCGTTGTCAATCTCAGTAGATGTATGAGTAAAATCGGTCCAATGTTGAAATTGCCTGTAATTTGAGCTTCTCATTACATTCCCTGATCAATTTCACACTTTGAATTGTTGAAAAGTTCGAATTTTCCGATTCCAAGGTCTTGTAGAGTTTCCGACCGGAAACATTGCTCATCTGCGCTCCAGTTCGGCTATAGTTGTGTTTGTCTACCATTATTTTTCGTTCTAAATACCTTTAGCTAGTGTATTTGTTGTTTACCACAATGCTTAATAAAAATAACATAACGTAATATCATCAAATTATCATCACATTCCATTTGTTTTCCATTTTCTATTGTTTATGTACAATTATGCAGTTCAACCGCTGGCTGTAGGTATGGAATTGTCTCTAAAAACTGTAAACATAGTCTGTAATAGTTGAGGTAGAAAATAGTTAATACATTAAACGCTAGTCAAGTGTCTTGGTGAGGCTTACAGTAGCAGCCTTATAAAGCGACACTTTTTTGTTAGTCTTAAGATTTATAGTAACCAAAACCAAATATTTATCTGAAGGATGGCGTATTTAATTGATCTTAAGGATGGCGTATTTAAATTTGTTTCTGTATAGCTGCTCGAATTCGCTTGTTTACTTATTAGCCAGGGTGCAACCGGAATTCCGGTTCCGGCAATTTTTGACCTTCTGGTTCCGGTTCCGCTAATTCTTCACCGGAATAAAAAATTCCGGTATTAAATTTTGGTCGGTGGAAGTAAAGATATTTTACTAAAAAATGACGATAAGAACTAAGTAGATTTTATTCGTATAGTATATAAACATTGACAGTCGCCGAAAACAAACCATCCAAGGTAGATTGCATTTCCGTGGATTCTATTTCCAACTAAGGGTTATTTCACCAATGATATTGAAAAAGAAAAAACAAAATTAAAATTAATTTTTCTGTGGCTTGTATTTTTCATTTTCCGGTTCTGTTTCCGGTAATTTTTTCAAATTCCGGTTCCGGTAAATTGTAATTCCGGTTGCACCCTGGTATTAGCTAAGTTTAAATGTCGAACTCTTGTGAATATTTCTAATTACATTCATGTAGACGTGACCGTTTATATATTTGTGTAATGCATAAATAAATTTGTGGCTATACACTGGCTTGTATGCTTGCACAAGATTGGTCAGTTGTAGAGTTTCGTCGTCACAAGCTTAAACTTTAGCTTTGGTAAAAGCTAAGCGTAAGCCTTATCAAAAGCTTGAGTAGTGTCGAAATCTGAAAATATGAAAACTGGACGTGGAAGTGTATAAAAGCCAAAGATTGATTTAAAAATAATTAAACTATAATACTCTATATTTTATAATATTTTTTCACTATCATATAATCTCGATGTAGTTTTGCCGTGAACCAGCATTTATCGTAATTGTATGCATGTGTACTTGTGAGTCGTCAGAAGTATTAAAGCTGTGCATTAGCTCGTTTCATCTGTGATACTGTGACTATAATTATTGTTCTGTGTTTGCTTATTTATATTCCAGTTCAACTTGTTACGAGAAAATGAAGTGGATAAGTTGACTTGAATAACAAAATTTTAGCCGAAAGAAAATCACTGCCCATCAAGCAAATCCTTACGCGCGCTCAGCCAACTCCTATTTGGAATTGTGTTAAGAATCAAACGTTATTTTAAACGTTGATCATGTTTCACACAGAATCTTTCAAAACGTTTTTTATAAGTGGAGAAACTTTGAAATGAATAACTAGTGTAACTAAAAACGTTTTAGGCATTTGTCATAACGCTATTTTCTTATCAATGAAATGATTTTTTCATACGCGGAACGTGGCCTGCATGCTTTTGAGACGGTTCCTTAAATAGATCACTTCTGAGATATGGTGGAATCAAAACAATTTAATACAGATCGTATTTGAAGAATCGTACGATTTGTTATGGAAGCTAGTATGTTGTACTTCCTGTTAATAACACTTCCAGACGCAAAACGAGATACTAATTCAGTACCTGTTTCTTATAAGAATGCATCGAACTGATGTAGAAATGAAAATATCTGCCAGGCTATAGCATTGAGACAGAGATACAGACAAAGTTCGGTGTTTGCATTACATACTCTAGCGACCCAAATAAGAGGCGAGTTAATATTTATTTGGCCTCCTCAGAGGGTATCCCCTTGTCTTTTGATTGCGGACTGTTTGTATTTTAACCCACCCTCCGCCGCCCTTCGTTACTGATATAGATCCGGTATTCCAACTGTCCGTTGAATTAAACTTTTACTTGTATTGTATCAAAAACTTAAGTGATAATGCAAAGTCATACTTTCTAACGTTTTTTCAAAACTTCCGTATGCTTTGGAAATTCGTACTCAGCTTTTTTTGGTAGTGGAGTCATTTATGCACTAAAATTAAGGATAATTGACATTTATGGATTCTAATTAGAATTTAGGGGCAATATCCGCTTACCGACTCTGGGGCCCCTCTTATTCGGGTCACTACAGTACTCCAGTTGTAGTGGTAGAAAAAGAAAAATATTCCAAAAGTACCTATACTGAATAGAGCCAGATATATAAGACCAGGGTGCGACCCCATATGTAAATATAGCCCCTGTTAAAACTACTGGAGTCGCGTAAAAGTATGTTTTCTGAATTAAAATTACTTGTTAGCTTAGATTTTTCATTATATTTTAGTGAGTGAAAAATTAAAAGATAACTGCAGCAAGATGTTAAATATGTCCATTTGCCAAAAGTAGCTTTATGATATTCGGGATCACAACCGTAAATATCCGGTAAATTTATTCCGCATACAGATATCGGGTTTTCCTGAATATTAAACCGAAACCGGATATCCGGCCGCACCCTATATATGACCTGATCAACATAGCTGTTCCATTATAGATTATATTAGGTATATTGGGTGTCCGCCTATCTAGTTCAAATATAAAATGCACGTATTTCCAGATGTAATCACAGGCCCGTCAGAGATAGAATTGCACTGGAACAATATATGTTATAATTTACCGTATTCGTACATTACATCCGATATCTACAACTATATTTTTTGTATCTTAATAAAATAAAAGGTACTCTGTCGTCTCAATTATAACGTAAAGTTTTGTTATAAAACATTACGCAGGGCGTTTAGCAATAAGCATTGTATTTGTTTCATAAACTATACTAATTAATCTTTAGAATGTGTTTGCAAATCAATCGCAGTTTCGACAAATTTAATAAAGATCGGGGAGGGCTGTTTTTGCTGGACTGCAATAGCGTGAGCTTAAGCTGTAGTATAATGTTTTTGCTTTGGCTTAACAGGGTGTAACAGGAGGTGAAAACTGCAGGAGACCGAGGTCAACGAAACTTGCCGGAGCCGGAGGAGAGGCGAAATTAGGTAGTAAAAATAGTGGTTAATCAGTTCCAGTATCTGCACTGCAATACATAGTTAATTTGTCTGGCTTTACGCAATTTCCTGTGAAATTTCAGAAATTCTTTCCTGAAACTTATGACGAAAGTAGGACGAAACGCGCTAAACATAAATTTTCCAGAACCGAAGTTGGCGGAACCTCCGATGAGAATTCTACCGGAGCCGGAGGCCGATTTTCTGCCGCAGTCAGAGGCAGACTTCTGGTTGTACTATGGCTCATTGGTGTAAGCTCATTCTTACATTTTATAGGTTAATATGTTTATACTACTGTTATGGCCCTGTCCTGTGTTATTGGCCGCAGTTTGTAATGTTTCAAGAAATGAGGTGAACAGTTTCAAGTTTAGTAATTTAACTTTAGAAATCTAGGTCTGTGTTACGCTAATTGCCGTCAAATTGTACTGGGAGCAGACCATACAAATATGATTGGGACGGTGGCTGGTTGTGGCAAAAAATCGACAGTCAGCTCCGTTAGAATTTTTGCGGAGTGTTTGGCAATTTCAGTAGCGAAAATTTTTGCAGCTACAAAATTTGTTTGGTGCGTTTTGGGGCAATTTTGAAAACAAGTTGAGTGAATTTTTTTAAAAATAAACCTGAAATCAAAGTTTTTGACACGCTCTATAAATATTTGCTAAAGTCAGTGAGAGACGCTCTCCACCTCATACGGTTACGCTGCGTATTCATATTCGTCTCTTGTAGTACCTAACTTACGGTATATATAGCCATTGTAGCACAGTTCGCATGGTTCCGTAGCTCAGTGGCTGCTGCGTAGTGCGTAGCTCAGTGATTAGAGTAGCAGACTGGTAATCCGTACGTCGTAGGATCGAGCCCAACTGCATCCGCAGCAAAATATTCGTGAATGGATATCTAGATGGTGTTGCTTAAAATTGTTTAAACTGTCTAATATCGCGTCACCACCAGCTTCACCTCCGGTTGCGCCCTGGTATGAACTATTTTGTATGTTTATTTTGGTTTTTTGGTTCCGATGAGAACTTTTAAATAGCACAAAACGAAATGATTATTTTTTGAAAATTTAAAGCTAAAATCGAATTTTATGCTTTTCATTGAAGGGATTCTTTGACTTTACTACGTTCATTATACATTGGTAATTTTTACATCCGTCACAAAGAAAGACTTCTCACCACATGAAAAATTTTCTTTAATTGGGTTTCATAGGGCTGCCGCCGCTGAACCACCTACAAGTTCAGGCACCCATATGCAGGATGACTGGGGGGCTGTCGCCCTCCAAACCCCACACCTCGCATTTCATTATTGAAACACTTATAATTTCTTACGAAGTACTTTTAGACTGTGTTTTGGCGTTCGACAAAGAGATTCAGCCTGGAATTAGTGCTGGGCATTGGAAATTTTTATATCCGGCAGTTCTTGAAGGATACTTATCCGGATATTCCAAATTAAACTTTCTTGGGTTGCTACGCCGATGAGTGCGATCAACTTATGTGCGATATATTACTGCGCCTTTAGGTTATATTTTTATTTTGTTATAATGAAATAGAGATGACTTAAAGGGTATGTTTACGTTACTACATGGTTTATTCAAACATTTGTTCAAAAAAGATGAATATTCTGTGCTCATTCTTGGCCTTGATAATGCCGGGAAAACTACGTTGTTGGAACAGACAAAAACTAAATTCAACTCAGGCTATCAGATGATGAATCCAGCGAAAATAACTTCCACCGTTGGTCTGAATATTGGTCAAATTGATTGTGGTTAGTTGTTCAATGGTTTATAATGAAATATTATTTGATACAATCAACTGTGTCTTATGCAGGCACTGGGTACGAGTTAGCGATATCATATGATACCCGTTTACTGTAACAATTCACCGGGATATCCGTAAATGTTCCACTTGAAACTGTTAACTTGATTTTCGTTTTCTGTTTGGTATAAACCATGTAAGTGGAGTACATGGTCAGAATAAACGAACGAAACGTTGCCGTGAGAATCGGCGTCTGTCCTGTCAGCGGTGAAACATTGTCTGCTGCTTGTGTTTTATTTCAGGAAACCTAAGGCTCAATTTTTGGGACCTAGGTGGTCAAGAAGAGTTGCAATCACTGTGGGATAAATATTACGCTGAATCGCATGGTTTGATTTATGTAGTTGATTCCAGTGATCCAGACCGTCTTCACGAGTCCTGGAAGGCGTTTGACACAATGCTCGACTCAAACGCACTTGATGGAGTGCCTTTAATACTGTTGTGTAATAAACAGGTATCACAGTTCAACATACATCTTATTTATACGGCATTATGCCAAGCGTTTGGTATAAATTTTATAACATTGTATTAAGTAGGGTATCTTGCGGTCGCTCGTATCTATTACCCGAATCAGAGCAGCAGTACTCGTGGAAATAACAGATGTATATGTTGCTTACGGTAGTGCAATCAGAATTTCGGTTCCGTCATTTTTTCACTTTATCGTTTCGTTTCCGGTATTTTTTAAATCATGTTGTACCTTGATTCAATTTATCGTAATTTTAAACCAGTTGTTAGTCGTTCCTTTTCATATCCTATTTAAAAATGAATCAGCCGTTTTTGCTTATTCTTTCAGGATGTACCAGATTGTCTGTCAGTGGCAGATATAAAAACAATATTCCACGAGTCTGTGAATAAACTTGGCTACCGAGATTGTACTGTGATGGCCGTGTCGGCACTAGAAGGAACGAATGTCAAAGATAGTATTGACTGGATGCTTCAGCGAGTTGCGAGGAACTCTTATAAACGACCACCCAATTCTGATATGTAAATAAAAAAATCAAAATTCGGTACTGTTAAAAAATATTGTTGCAGCATCAATGGACATGGAATTACGAAGTATTTGCTTGATAGCAACGTAGTGATTTATCAGCATATAAGGCGTATTCCGGAATTTGTCAGTTGTTTGCTTGCTTGCAGCCGTGCAAAGAACGTAGAAGGGTTGCTGGCTCAATGTGCTCTTTTGATATACACAACTACGGCTATCTTTCTATCGCTCGTGATGAACATTAGTAAATACTTTAATAGCATTTAGTCATATTGCCATTTATAATTTTTTTGCAGAATCTCTCAAATAAAAATCCTGTTGGTTTAAGCTCATTGCGCACAAAATCAGTCAGCTGCCTTATATACATATTCGTTTACCTCAAGGCTGTGATTGTTACATGTAGCACTAAGAACTTCAAATAATCGGTTTACATTCTTTACAATATCGCAGGTATGAATTAGACATTTTCAAATATTTCTTATTTAGCGTTCACTTATTTGATATTTTATTGCGATCTTTTCTAATAAGAATATCTGCTTTCCATCTGTTCCGCGCCCAATTTATATAAAACTTTGGATTGAACTCAAAACTCTCGGTGTTAAAGTGCTTAGCATCACGGCTCAACTATAAAACCTTGAAGGTAGAGCCCGAGCGCGTTCTCACGTCTTAGAGATTTTGTAACGCGCTTTCGCGTAATTGCTTACGCTGTGCAAGCAAATCATTTGTTTGAAAGGTTTGACTATTTTTAATCACTTATCTCGGTTTATTCTAATACGAAATGACACTCGTAGTGTTAAATTACTTTACCAGTATATTAAAATATGTACTTATGTTGCTATTTTCATGCTATGGCATAAAATATAATGTGGAGATTTATTTTAGTGAGCGTGCCAGTAAATAAACAATCCAACCATCTGCTGTCCCATCCCAGTTCTATGCCAGCCCCATGCTTCTGCAGAAAGCATACCTGCCCCACGGCTGCCCCCTTTGAAACACTGCCATAATTCAAGTTTACGCCAGAAAAATTATCCTCTTCGTGAGTAAATTGTGCATGAAACAACAGATTGCTGTGTTTAGACACGCCCAAAAGAAAACACCAAAAGTGAATTGTACAAAATGAAAATTTGCCATCTTAGGCTATAATGATTAAAACATCATTGAAGAATTTGGGCCATTTGGTCAGGATTTGACGGAGGATTTTTCAATGATTTGCTTTGCTAAATACACCTTAATGGTCACAGACGTGTAGAAAAACTAGTAAATCCTATATGCCCATCAACGCTAACGATCGGCACCGGATATGAAAAATATCCAGATAAAGGCCAATGTTACATTAAGGATGTACAGTAGATTAAGCGTATTCCTAAGCCTAAGCAAAAAAATGTAATCTAGAATCTAAAGTTACTCTTTTATAGACCCACCAGGAACCTGGACGCCCCTTAAAAACATGGGCACAGATAAGTATCCGAAATGAAATATGCATCCGGATGTATCCGGATATCCGCAATGCTATTGTGTAAAATTTTTTTTGGAAATATTTGTAGTTTCACTACTATACTTGAAGCTGACGAAAAGAAATTCTGTATTCAAATCTCAGTTCCAATACTGATTTCTTGACGAGTTTTTACTAGATTTGGTTTTTTCGGTGTGTATATGGTTTGTAGAATTTAAAGCGGTTTGACTTTGGTCGTTTTACGATCATTATTACTGCTTGAAAACTTTTTATAATTCAAATTGCCTTGTATTCAAGAAATATCCTCCGAAATTTAATATATCTATATCATAAAAATAGAAATCTGTCTTAAATTGGCAATAGCAATTTCTGGAATAAAAGACAATTATGTTTTAACCATTTAAGAAACGAATTTCAGAGCATGGTTTCTGAAATGACATCATGTCTTGAAAATTTAAGAAAGCAGAAGTCTTGAAATTTTAAGACAATTTATTTTGTGTTTAGAAAACAAGTATAGCGGCACCCTTATCTATGGCATAATTAAAATTTTTCTATTACTTACAAAATTTATTTTTAAGCAAAAGTAATTAAAAAATTAACAGCAAACGAACTGCCCTAAACCAGTCATCTAACGCAAGAAATGACGCAATCTGCTAAAAATTAGATACATCTTGTGTCACTGTATTGCTTTAGACGCAGGGATCACTACGGCGGAAAAATCACCCACTAAAAACGGAAATATTTTCGTGCCGTTTCCCACGATGGAAAACTACACTACCTAGTGATGCGCATATTCAGAGTGAATATGCGTAAAGCTGGTAACAGCTGTTTTAGCAAAATTAGAAGCCTCTGGGCTTTCCGGCAAAAATATATGCTTCGATTCTAAATTTAATCTTTCAAACGGCATAAGTAAAGTTTTGGTAAATTTTGTTGATCACGAAACAGTGAACACGGGTAAATATATTTTCAGTAAATGGAGATACACATAAAATGATGATCTTTATCAGCCGGCGCCTTAAAACTGTTCAGTTATTTCGCGCTAAACCACGCCACTATGTTAAATTTTAATATTTTCACAAAATACATGATATACAAATTATTGCATTTCAGGGCCAATGCAACTTTTATATTACAAACTCTAGATTAAGCATATTCCTAAATCTAAGCAATATAATAAGAAGTATTAACCGTACGCCTCAACCAAAAAGTGTAGTCTATTCTACTGTATTGCAGTTGTACAAAGAAACAAGACCGTCCTAAAAGTAACGTCGGCCCATCACATTTTATATAGCACTAGAAAATCCTTGGAAACTAAAACGCAAATGTAAGCTATTGCTAGTAAACAAAATATAATCCTTGCAGAATCACTTTGTAATTCTCGTACATTCTACGCTATTATCGCTTAATATATGTCGCACTGAAGACCACAACAATGCAAATTGGACTGAAAACAAACTTGTTGAAACAGTTACAGTAGCAAAATACAAATTAACTATAACCAAGTAAGTTTTGTTACCAAAAGGTCACCGAAAAGTACTTAGCTTGCAGCCCTCTCATTTCCAGCAACATGTGTTCGCCTGAAGCTATATGCAGTATACAAACAAGTATTGCAAGTATTCAAATGACGTATAACTATTCCTTTCTGCTACATTTAGGCTAAATATTTTTACATGATGTAAGTTTTAATTCTTCTAAAACAACGTTCATCGATACTCAAAAACTCTACTGCTGAACCATCAAAGTGCTTCGTATTATCAATATACAGTTCTGGCGTCTCTCTTGTTTTCCAATATATCCCATGTTAATTCCAGTTTATCATCGCAAAACATTTTCCACAGAAGTTTGATACAAGATCTGTTCATGGTTTATATGCGCTTCTGGTTAATATACCAGTTTATTACAGCTGCCATCCCCTCCAATTGCACACTCTAACAGTTTAAGCGCAGTTGCAGGTTGTGATGGTTTAAGATCTTAAATGAGGCTTGTATTTTACCATGAACCTGAAAAATAATGGTGAGGTTTCACAATAATTCACATATTATATTTTTAGTTTAGATTACATCCAGCGTTTAACAACAAAAACTATTACCTGTCAAAATTTGACTGCAACTAACTTAGCATAAACAGTATCAGTTAATATAGTATAAAAGCTATTCGCTGGTTGATCAACGATCTAGCTTAATACACAATATTGCTGAAATAATATGATAATTGTACTTATTTTCATGCCAGAGGACTAAACTAACACGAGTCTTCTTATGAACCTACAAGACAAGAAGTTAATATGTAACAAATATTTTGCTGGTAGGACTAACTTTTCAAGTGTTTCCCAAAATCGCAACATGCTTGCTCTATCTAAATGTCTTCGAGTGTCCGATATTTCCAGAATAGTAACATTCCATTTTGCCACATTAGCGTCCAATTTCTGGCCATCGTATTTCAAATGAAACGCACAAACTAAAAGATTTACGGGCATTCATCACAAAAAACACCAATTCCACTCCGTTACCGTATGCATCTTAAATTACCCACTTTAGCTGGTACCACTTTCTTATCGCCATAGATCACGCAAACTATTCCAATGCATTGTATTATGGTTATATAACTAAAATAACATAAAAAACGCTAAATCATACTTTTTGAAAAAATTTCCACAGGGCTACCATTCCACGGCCAACCTTTGAACTGCCATGCCGGTCCTTGTACAAATACTGCGACAACTCGAGTCCTGAAAGTACATAATAGCTCTAAAGATGACTAATTCGGTATATCTGAAGAGGAAGTCTATCCCCACCACCAGCAGGATAAACAAAATATGCCATTAAACTACTTAAAGCAATAGTCAAG
The DNA here is from genome assembly GCA_030248215.1 of Enoplolaimus lenunculus. Lineage (NCBI taxonomy): Eukaryota > Metazoa > Nematoda > Enoplea > Enoplida > Thoracostomopsidae > Enoplolaimus > Enoplolaimus lenunculus. The sequence continues at coordinate 46,807 of JASANG010002079.1, forward strand.
CACGTCGAACTTAACACACTTGGCATATTTTCTTTGGAAATGCTGCCTGTAATAGAAACCAAAAGTACACGACCGTGTAATGTAACAACAAAAGATACACACCATTCTTCAGATGTCAGTTTCAAAGGATTGTCAATGACTTGATATGGTACTGTAAGCGCACCGTCTTTCGCCCGCTGAATGAGTATCTGATTTTCACGCTTCATGCCAGATGCTTTTTTCGCATCCGAAGATACAAATCTACAACAGAAACTACTAATTTAGCACATTATCGGAATTAACTGAAGACAGCAAAGATACATAAATATGGAAATATCACAACACGGTGCATCACAAACCAACACTATTCTGAGCCTGTACTAAACTTGTACTAAGCTGGAGAATGCAATTCCAGGTAACAAAATCAAGCTTCATTACTGGTTCTTAAGTTTTCTTTTGGATTGCTTCCGATAACTGCAAAACTAAAAATATTTTTAACAATAGACGTAAACTGTCCTAAAATTTTAAACTATATATTTAATTGATAAACTAAACACGCAAGTTCTGCCTCACTTAATGTCTTGCAACAAGTCTTTAGCATTGTACATTGTTATCAGCGATGTTGAAGCTGCCGGAATAATGATGATCCCAGTACGAGATGCTGGAAAATTTAAAACGTTTATTGATTTAATGAATATACTGCATAGTCCAATGAAATTGTCAAGAATAACATGTAACAGCCTCAACTAGCATACCGTATTAAAAAACCATAAATTTGCAATACATACAATATAAACCAATCGCAGTGGGGCTACATGTATTGCGCGAAGCTCGAACAAACTTTAACAATTAAGCTAACACGCAAGCTAACTATTAATTTATCGGTTGTGGCGGTTTGTGAACAATTTATTGAGATTCTTCGTATCCAAGAACCCTTCAGTAATCCTAATAATTAGTGAAACATTGCAAAAAGTCCTAATTTAGGCTTATCAATTATGCTAACATGTAAATTAGCTATTATGTAACTATTTAATTATCGGTTTTGAAGGTTTGAAGACAATTGAGTCAAATTCCTCGCACCCAACAAAAACCTTTATTTCTGAAAATAGATTGCTTGTAACCCAAATAATTAGTGAAATATTGTAAAAAGTCCTAATTCAGGCTAATCAATTATGCTAAAATGCAAATTAGCTAACTATTCAATTATCGGTTTTGAAGATTTGTAGGCAATTATCATATAAATTTGCAATTTAGGTTTAACTAATTATGCAAATTAGCATGTAGCTAATAAACGGCTTAAACTTTTAAAACACCAATGCGAGGTTAACACTCCAGGATGACATGCTTTCAAAAAAAGTTTATCACAATCAGTTCAGCAGTTCCTAAGATTCTTTTCTGACGGACGGACATCCACCTTTCTACCCCCGAGACAAAATATAAAACACTTCGCGAAACTCCGAGCTCGCTCAAAGTTTCGCTTCGCTGAATTAAAACGTACAACAGCTTTCTAAAAACTCCATTTACTTAAACGGTTCGCATTACAACCGAATAAACTCATACTTCTTTTATGCGGCTTCGAAGGAGTCATATTTTCTTGCGTCGACGCATAATGTATTGGTGTGCTAGGATCTCGAACAAGCGTTCCAGGTGTACTACTGCCGCCCGTATTTGGCGCTTGCTTTGGTCGTGCACCTTCCGTGATTGATTTCAACGTAATGCCACGGTAGGTTCCAGTTGTATCAATCTTGAACTCTCCCGTTTCTGCAAAATGTTAAACAAAATGAATTGCCACGCGACGATTGCATAGACAATGTTCTTTTCTACTACAATCAGTTGCGCGTTATCAATTTCTCATTTGAAAAACGCTAACACGTAAACAGCAATCATCACTAGTTCAGGTGTTCTAAATTTAGCAACATCAAAATTAACATGACTCACAGAAGATACTCACCTTCCTTTTTTAGAATCTCTTGTTCGTAACGATTGTAAGCTGTCTGTTGAAATCCCCTATTAACAACCTAAAACAAAACACGCTCCACTTTAAATATAAATTAAATTATAGTGTCTGATAGATAACGCTGCGTCATACGTGAAGCTGGAAACAAACACACCATATGAAGCAAACAACTAAGTTTAATGTTTAAGTTTTACCAAGCTAAACATAGAAAATAACGACGCCACACGGTGACGGACGACGCCACACGGTAACGGACGGCGACGTCCGAGTGACGGACGGCACCGTAGGGTGACTGACGGCGACGTACGTCAACAAAAGTACAGCGCAACATTTCGTCTCATTCACAAAAAATTAACATTTGTTCACGAGCCACGAAATAAAATTAAACAAAATTCTGCACCTACCTTAATCGGCTCGGGTACATTAATGCTCGATGTTGGTTTTGAAACAATTTTTCCTTCTTCTCGCGCCTTTATTGATAGCAATATCGGACCCACAGCTTTTGCGAAATTCTGAAAAGTATTACATATGGTTACTAGAAAAACTTAGTCAGAGGTTAATCGAAAATTGAAGCGCTGGCTTATAACTTTCAATATTTTGTCTGCTACATCTTAGTAGTAAATTATTTTTATGGTTACGTTAAAGGAAATGGTTGATATAAGCATATTTATGCGGTATAATACTCGACCGAAAGCGGACCATCACCAAAGAAGCAAAAGATTGGTTAAAACATAAATCTGTGTTACCTCTAACTATCCAACAAAAATTGCAGTTTGTCAGCGCATAGTTACCTTCGCTTGGCTCTCAAGACAAGATATTCGTGTCCGCCACTGCCGCTCTCGTGACAAAATGTCATTGGCGACATCCAATTCAGACTCGTGAGCAAAATGGTAACGCGCGCTGCCATCAGCACCAGTAAGCTCGTCCTCAGTTGTTGGCTTTATGGTTCCGCGCTTACGATTAAGTGCCTTCTTTTTAATTTCTTGAATTTTTTCTGCCGTTAATTCTTGGGACAAGTCTCTGAAATAAAATACAATTTTAACTGTATGGCAAAAAATAACCGATCTTTTGCCGATACTTTTCGTACATAACAGTGAGTTAGGTTGCGTTTTTGTTTGAAAAATTAATTGAAATGAACCGTTCTCATACAATCATGATCCGCTATGGTTGTTAAACTTAAGTCTTCACATTTGCAATGAAGTACCATTGTATCCGATCTATTTGAGCATCGTGTATTAAAACTGGAATCGAGATTGCTTCTGCATCGGTATCAGCATATTTTCAAATTGAAATACGGTTTCAATAACAAAAAGTATAGTCTATCTAGATGAATAGCCCAACTTTTTCCAAGATCGAAAACATGGCGCCATCGACTAATAATGTTCAGGACACAATACCTTAAACGTATATTGAATTATCTTAACATTCTCACTGCTAATCACGGTCAAATTGATCAAACAAAATTCTACCTCAGATCAGTAGTCTCTGGTATAGTTGTCTGACCAGATGATCCAAGCATACTTTGAAACCGGGCCTTTTCCTTCAATATCTGCTCTGTATCCTGAAAAACGTACCAACCAGCGTGAGAAAATTAAACAACATGCAAAACTCAATACGCAATTAACGCAAACCAACACAACAAAGTGATTTGTTTTGAACTCTATTTACTTCAGCATTAACGATATAGTTACAGTTCGAACTGCATGGTGTTACGGTACCTGTTTGGTGCCGGCCTATGTTGCACACTGTGCTTATTGCTTAATGCGCCTCTAACAACCCCAACATATGTTACGAAAGAGTATGCTCATACGGGATTTCAATTGCAGCAGAGATTATTTTAATCACACCAGCTAGGATGACGCAAGCAACGTTGCGTATTAACAAAAAAAGTGCCGATTAATCGGCGCTGGTAATAGCACTTTTGGTGAGTATCGACATCGGAACTTTGACAAAATTGCCGATTTTTTGACGACACTTTTTTCATTTAGCAGTGACTTGGAACGCTATCAATTTCACTTGTTGGCATTATTAGTTCATCTGATCAGATAACTGTAATGCCTTGAGTTCTCGTCAAATTTTAATAGTTTATAGTAGTTACGGTGTATCTTCACTTTTATACTAAATCATATGGTTTGTAATTCTAAAGATTCCTTAAGTATCCTTTATTAAAATTGGAATCAGCATCACTATTCGGTCCGACATGGGTAAAATTTCAGAATACCAAACGGTATCAATATCGGCATCGGCAAAAATTTTGGTGCCGGCACATCACTAGTCCGAACCCGATTAAAAATGGGCCACTCCTGCATGTCATAATAGTAATTTTAAAACTTAACAAACTTACCTCCCGTCGAATTTTTTTCTGTGGAGGTTCACTAGGATGGGTGCTCTCTGTAGTCCGCCTCACTGGAACTTCTGATGGCACGGCTTTGTCAATGCTATCAGTTGTTCGAATTTCACCATTCAAATAGGCAAGCAGGTCCTAAAGCATACACGAACAAATTCAAAAGAGCACATACAGGTATCCTTTTATGATAACATTTCCGTCAATTTTCAAAACAAAGCTCTGAAACAAAATAAATGCTGATCCAGTTACTAAACAGAAAGCGGTTACAGCACTGCAACTTCTGACCAACGCTACTTATTGCTTACACTGTCAACATACATACCTTTTTATCCGCCACATTGACAATTGGAATCTCTGCTTCCTAAAACGTTATAAACAGTACTATTATAGTAATTTTATAAGTCGTATTACAGCAGCATTTTAAAATATTGTGAAATGGCAGCGAACCATGTTGTAGGAAATAATACTTATATTTTGTCCGTTAGATCCACCTACTTTTGTTTATCTAGACACTTCAAAGCAAATATGTCTAAATCAGAATAAAAAATCCTAGTGAAAAAACATAACTCTTACCATGGCCCTTTTAACATAAACGGGATACCGCAGCGTGGCATTTTTCAAATAAAACAGTAAGCACTCCAGACTATAGTATTCCTTCGATGTACTGTCTTTTGATGTACTAAAAATTATACAATAACTGTGTAAAACCAGTACATGAGGCATAACAAATATAAATACACTTATTTACCGGAATTTTCATTGAGCCAGGTTGGTTCTTCTCTCGAGAAACAACTTGTTGAAACAGCTAAACCCAGAATTAACCTATTTCTGTTAACAGATTTACGATCAAAGTGTAAAGCATGTGACACGTATATAATATGCACAACTCACCTGTATTTAATGAAACGAGTTTTTGCCTTCTTTGTAAATGCTAGTTCGCCAAACACTATTTCATTTTCTGTTTCCACGATCTGCTTTTTCTCCACATTGAAATGTTGCAATAGCGTCAGAGGGTCACCCATTTTATCTTTATTTTTTTACACGGATATATATGTGCTTGAATTAAGACAGCGTTAAATTATATATACATACATATATCACATTTATAACAGTTCATTCACTAACGCCACGTTTTCCTGAAAAACCTGTATACCCATTGTGTATGTAAAGTAATAAGCTATGTTAAATAGTGATTGATTAAGCACCCGATAAAATTATAAAGTATATGTCCATATATCCGGCAAAACACAATTAATTTGCACAAAAAACGGCACAAATATTGATCGCTTTTCATTTGTTAGTAACACAAGGTAATTTCGCGCTAGTCAATGAATACTCATGGCGATAAAATGACAACGATGTTTATTAACGCCGGTATAAACTGCCGGTTAGCAAAAAAACTTGCCGAATTATCGGGTATTCGACTATTATTGATGACTTCAGGTTTAGAAACAAGTCAATAGTACATAGCAGGAATAAAGCAATATACAATAGAAAAGGTGCAAATTTTTTTCGAAATTACTACTTTCGAAAGAATACAACACAGGGCGCTGCAAGCATGTGAGACATGCTTGTCTGTCATGCGCACATGCAATAAAATGCAGTCCGATGTACATATTGGTGCTAACCGGCAGAATATATACGTGTCAACAGATAGTCAGCGAAAAAAGCAGTGGGCTCACTGCGTGACAGTAATAGATCCTTTGCCTGAGGATCCGCAGGTCGCTAGTTTAATTGTTGGAAAGTCTGAAATCTCGGTTTTTACTAGAATCACATGGGAGCAACGACGTAAGCGCAATAGTAAATTGCTCAAAAATAAGGTGGATAGTCAAGGGACGACCTTGTTGAAAATTGAGGCATGTAAGCGCGTAAGATATACTTGTTCGTTATGTGCACATGCAATACAATGCAGTGCGATGCATGCATGCTAGCCGGTAGCATACGTGTCGACATCAAATCGACTAGAACAGCAGTTGCAGGGGCGAACTGTGTGGTACAGTGGTCCTGGTTGTGATATGCGGATGCAAAGAGACAAGTTATAACCTCATGCATATGGTGTACGTCGGAAAATCACTCATGCATATGAAGTGTCTTCATATGCAGCTGCAATAACAACATAGAAGAACCAAAATACATGTGTACGTTAAGGTTCTTATAAGGCATAAAACCATGAAAACTCGGCAGTTGATTGTGAGCCGACATGGCCCAGTGGTAGCGGGCTGGACTAATATTCTGTCGACAGAGTTCAAAACCTCCTAGTAACGTCTCTCATTTTCAGCTGCTGAACACTCAGAACTAAAACCGTCGTAACTAGCCTACCCAACTCATCAGTACACAGGTAGAACTTTGGCCTATTATCAAAAACTTAATAATGGCACTTGACAGATAAAACGAGAATCGTTGCATGCTTTCCAGATTGACTATCCCGTAATAAGCTGGAAAAGCGGAAACAATTTTTTCATAAATCATTTAAAATAATCCGTTCAATTCAACCAATTCACAAGCCAACTAGCTAACAGATTATTGCACTGACATTGGCCTATGCTCCCATATAGAAAAATACCGTAGAAGTACAGCACTATATGTTCAACTTTCGTTTTTATTAGTAAACATCGTACTGGTGTTTTGTAATATTCCTGCGAGTAATGATCATCGAATGCATGTGGGTTGAATCACTATTACTCTTTTATAACGAAAATTTCTAAATTACACTATTAATTACAATCGAAACGTTTCACTGAACTTTTTAAAGTTAATCCATTCACAAAATTTTAGAGCTAATATTGTGAGTGGTATTCCAATCCAATACGACAAACCAGTGGCAAACAGGCGCAACTTTGACACAGAATCAAAAAATCTAAGGAGCGTAAAAGCAGATACACGTGAACTTGCTATATGTTGGATCTACATTGTCTATACGACGCCTGTGTGAAGTTTTCCCACAGGCAGAGACCATGCCGGGAATATCCTCGGCTCTCTTGCACTCTAATCAAACATGCTACTACAACACTATTTAATCGGTTTACCAACTTGTAACTACCAATCGGGCCCCTAGTCAAGGGGGGCAGGGGGGGCTGAGCCCCACGTAAAATTTTGTCCCCCTCTCGAAAATTTTAAACCTGGCTTGTAAAGTGTTTGAAAAGCTTTAAATGCCCCTCCTGGGCAATCTTTAGCCCCACTAGCAAGGCGAGCTGGCTACGGGTCTTATATTATGTATGGAATTTTTTTTGCTTTTGCATGCACTTAACGGCGCATGTTGCTTTAAGGGGCGTCCAGGTTTCTCGTGGGTCTATAAAACTGTAGGTTCAGATTGTAGATTAATTTTTTCTTAGGCTTTGGGCTTAGGAACACACGTTGCAACGCTTAGGCTTAGGCTTTGGAATACGCTTAATCTGCTATTACGCCCTTAAAAGTAACATTGGCCCACTTAACCGTGCAAATATACCGACACTAAACGGTGCCTACCAGAGTGCAACCGGAGGTGAAAATTAATGGAGTTGACGCAAGAGCCGGAGGTCAACGAAACTTGCCGGAGCCAAGCCGGAGCTGGAGCTGAGGCGAAATTAAGTAGTAGCCGGTGCCGGAAGTGAGGCGAAATTAAGTATAGTAAAATGATGGTTAATTTAGTTAATGTTAGCCAATATCTGCAATATGTTGCTATGTTGTTTTGTTTTACGCTAATTTTCTGCAAAATTTCGGAAATTTCTGCAATTTGCGACAAAAGTAAACGAAACGCGCTAAACAGATCAATTTTGCTAAATTATGCAAAATTTTTACTACAGATATTGCCGGAACCTCAGGCAAAGATTCAACCGGAGCCGGAGGCCGATTTTCTGCCAGAACCAGAGCCGGAGGCGGTTCTCCGGTTGTACCCTGCTGCCTACTGCCTATTTCAAAAATATATCTTTTTGAGGTACAGATTGTTTGTAGCTATAGGACGAATATGTGGATGAAGAGTGCGTGAATCGTTTTTCTGTAAATAGTATAAACGGTGAACTCTTTGTATATTTGCGTTTTCTGCGTGTCTTATATTGGATATTCAAACAGGAATATTTCTTATGGTTTTTAATATTATTCCTAGAACGACCTTGTCATGTTTATGCTGTTACGGATCAGTTGGTTACTAAAAGCCTCTCTGGTTTAACTGGAACTTTTATTTTAGATCTCGAAGTTAAACTCGTAAGAGAAAAATGACAAAATCGTAAACACAAATGTTCTTTTGCTAGTGACGTTATACAATTCTATGTGCTTGCGTTTGCAGACTTGTTGGTAGGAGCTAGTTGAATTGAGTCGAACTCTCTATTGAGTTAAATTAAAATAAAATGGTCTAAACTGATGTGGAAAGAGGGCGAAAACTCGATTTTGAGCCATCTCTTGCAATAGGGTTTTTTAACCTGGCAAAGTGCAGGTACCATAACTGTCCAATGTTACTTTTAGGGACATAACAGTAGATTAGGCGTATTAAAGTAACATGGACCTTAACTAAACTATAGAGTGATGAAACAGTTAATTTGCCCACATTCCAGATAGATTGAATAACTTAAATATCGGTACTTTAATAGTGAAGGAACTTTTTGGTTGTAAACATATAAAAAATGTTTAGTTTTCCTGTTTTAAAAACTAGTTCCTATTGCAAAAATTTCGTCAATTTTGCGTTTGCTTTTCCGAGCGCTGCCGTCCTCTTGCACCCCATGCGATTTGAAGGGATACTAAAGCAGGATGCGGGACTTGCCGCGCCCCAAGCCCCGTGCACTATTAAGCATTTTATTATTGAAAGCAACATTTATATTTACAGCAGAATTTGAAAAACAGTAATGAAGTAAAAAGCCGTGTCTTCAAGGGCATATAGCATGGATTGTCTCTTTACTTTGCAAGGTTAAAGAAAAAATTTAGGTAGCTCGAAAGCTTTACTTTTACAGAATTTTTTCAATATGTTTAAAAGTTTTTAATTAAAAATTCTTTGGCAGCTGTATATTTCATAGCTTAGAGCGCTATCGTTCATTTGTTGTACTTAAAATTAACAAAAATCCAAAGTCGGCTATAGCAAGAAAACCATACCATGACAGATTACGAATCGTGTCATAAACACAAAACGTTTTTGCGTTTTTTGAAAAAGCTGTTATAGAATTTTAAAACCATTTGCTTTAAATAGCGTTTTGCAGCTAAACGTATCAAAAAATACTCAAACGCAATAAAAGCGTATAAAAATAACGTTTTATTCCTTAACACGATTGCTAGATTACTTGCATTCGCACAAATTATGCATGAATGAAAAACAAAACAGCTTTGCATTTGCAAGAAAATTCAGTATAGGTAGTAAGTACAAACGAAAACCAGCACCATTGCATATTGTTCTACCTTCAATGGCACCACCAAGGAACAGTTGTTTCTGTTTTATAATTGAGTTCCGTCTCCGATAATTTTTTTATTTCATTTACTGGTATTTAGAACCAAAGACGCCTAAGCAACCCGTCAAATGAGCATTTCGATCGACTGTTTTTAAACTAAACATATGATTTTGTGTTCAAATCACATTGTGATCCATTAATAAAACAGAGTTTTCCAAACAATACAGGCCTTCGCCTAATCTGAATAGCCACTTCAATTGTCACACCTTTAAACCAAAGATAGCTATACACTGCTGGTATCGCGACGAGCATTTTAACGTTCATTCAACGGCATATCACACCGTAGTTTGTTGAATATAATACAGTCTAACAGGCGGCCGTGGTTCAAACAACTTTTCTGTCTTAGATCCGCTGCTTACACCATAACCAAAACCAATCCCACTGCGATCTGGTGAAAAATAACTTGTCTCAAATTTAGGATGCATCGATGATGGACGGCGAAAACTTGGCGAAATAACGATTGGTTGCAGTTTAGCTTGATTTCGACAGAAACAACACGCCAAACACACGTTAATACAAAATGTTAGCGAGCATAACAGTATGAACAAGCATACAATAACGATCCAGTTGATAAGTGTAGGCTCAGTAAGTGCCATGTGGCTGAAATGCAGTCAGCGTCATTATTTTGCGTTTAAAAAGTGTTCTATGTATTCATTCATATTTTGCTTTTTAAAATGTAAACCATTTTGTTTATTGTAGCACAAGAGAGGTGTTCAGTGAAGCACGTTGCTATGTTCTCCAAATGCTTGTTGCAAGCCGGATTAAGTGTATAAGTATCGGGCAGTTTATAAAAGTACTGCTATATTTATTTACAAGGCAAAAAAGACGACGATATAAAGGGCGCAATATGTGCTAAATTGCAAAATTTCTAAAAATTCATCACACAGTTATAAGTTAATGAAAATGCTTTATAACAGTAGTTATATGCGTGACGCACAGTGTCGAGACTATCATCACCCTACAACCCTAGGAAAAGGGTCTTACCCCCTAAGCAGACCCTCTATCCAAATGACTCAGCAAATTTTTGATCCCTCTCGTACAAAACTAGTTTAAAAACTGACCATTCCAAATCCTACAGACGCTTAGAAGCATCTAGAAACATCAAATCTGAAGGAATACGCGAAATATGTTGCACTAGATAAATATATGGACCGATTGAAACCAAATTTTAATATTTAATTGTTGAAAAACTTAATTGGTTCCCTGGCTCCGTTCGCGAAAATTCCTCTGATATATATCGCGATCTCCCGTAAATTCTCTCTACGTAAATTGACCCCGTCATAAAGACCTCCGAAAATCTTTGACTCCGCTACTGCCGCTGCCCAAACACCTTCCGAAAATCATTGTTGCGCCGCTGAGGGCTTTGGTGGCGCTCATGGGGCATTGTAAGGCGTAACTTAGTGCCTGGTAATGCAGGAAACTTGACTGTTATTTAACAGGTCCTTGTTTATTTTCACCAACTCAAAAACACCCACACATAATATACTAAAAAATATAATTGGCTACGTTTAGCCTTAATAGCTTCAGTCTTGGTCTTGTATCGTTTGTTAGAGGATATAACTTAGGCGCAAAGAACGTTCCATGAACTTTTGCTCAGCATGGATTAGCATTATTGTGGGTTGCTGAAAAGTAAACAGGTATATTTACAAAAGTGCCGAACAATATATTTGGCAAAAAAACCAGGTCTGTTGAACTGGAAAACTTGGCGACGAAAAATGTTTTTGGCCAACCGTTCAATAATTCAGATTAATTTGTCTATTGCAGATTCCTCTTTATATATTGAAGTCTTGTTTTTGCGGTGCCAACTGAAGCAACACATTGTAAACCATGCTAATGATGCATAACCTAAACCATTGATTGTATCATTTATTTTTGTTTTAATCTATTAGTATGTGTGAAATACGGTATTGTTGTGCTTGTTGAAAATTTTTTAAAAGTAAACAACGTTAACAAAACGCCTAAAAATAGCATCGTTACACCGGTATTAGCTCGCCACACTAAATAGATGGGGTATGGAATTCCAGCATATTCGGTACGATTTTCTACTGAAAATGATTTCAATAACGACTTGAACAAGGCTGTTTGTTTTTAAGGTCGATGGATCTAAATTTTTCTTCCATTCTATAAATATGACCCTACGTTTCTATGGTACACAGAGTGGGAAGGGGGTAAGGTTTTTTCTCGATCCGCTCTTTACCCACGCAAACAAGAATTTTTTACCCGCGGGTATACCCACGCAAAAAAGATCTAAGTACCCACGACCCACCTTCTACCCGCGCTTGTACTCAAACCAGTGTTTTAAAGATCGTTGGTGATTCACGCTTTAATAAAGTTTGCGATATAGCTTACAAATGAATTTTACTAGAAACAACAAATTTTCAAACCCAATAAAGCACGGGTCGCACCTGACCAGAAATAAAACAGACAATAGCGTAGGTTTTTAAATTTTTTTAACCGCGTGATTAAAATGTTTACCCGCGGGTATACACGCGCCTAAAATTCTTTATCCACCCGCGTTTTTCCGCGGGTAATGTCCCACTCTGATGGTACATAATAAATTTTACAGATATGAATTATAAGACGGGTACTGTAACTTCCGGTGATTTGATTACTAGTCAAAAACAAATTAGACATTTCTGCTTATTTCTGAGTTGCTAACAGTAAACATTAACTCACTCCAGTCTGATTTAATTACTTTTGAGATGATTGATTCAACTCTGAATGAGTAGAATCAACTTAGAATTCCGAGTTCTGAAGGACCAAATTGAGAGTCAGTGATTCAACTCATTCTGAATTAAAATCTGTTCACTGGAATTTATAGCGTGTTACACGAAAGGCACATTTGATCGTAAAAATTTCGATATGTCAGACGGAAGCGTGGAGAGGTACATATAGTTAATATATTTTTGCCATCATTAAAAAGTCGTTTCTAGTACGAAAATTTCGTCAATTTTGCGAAATGTCTTTAGAGTGGCTGCCGTCCTGCTGCATCCCATGCGATTAGAAGAAATAAATAAAACACGATAGGGCCGCCGCCCCTCAAGTCCCGTGAACTATTAAAATAAACACAGGTCGCTGAGAGTCTATTCGGACAGTACCGTATTCAAAATAGTGTTAAACTTTAATCTGGCTGGTAAGGTTTTTAGAAGAGCAAAAATGCTAAACAGAAAGAAGCCGGGTGCTCTGAAGATCAGTCTGTGTTGTTTTGGTTAAGAATTTGCAGCCGTCTTTGATTTAAACATTCAAAAAACTAAAGTCGTCGAGATAATTACTAAAATAAGCTCAAATTGTTCGAATTAAGAACAACCAAAACTAAATAAAAGTATTCCCAATAATCCCTTCAAACCCGCGTACGTCAAGCAAACCTATTATGCTAAGCCATATGCAAGAAATTTTAAAGGTGCCCAAAAATTCCAAACGGATGCCAAAATTCTGGAAATAACTTCTTTTATAAAGCTTGAATTCCTTATTCATCTTATATATATAAGAATATTGTTCCGGTCACGGTTTATGCTGGTCAAATGGTTATAGAACAACCTAAACCACTGGAACATTTACAATACACAACTCATAGAAAGAGGAAACAAAATTGCGCTCTGAAAACAGTATAGGCCTTTACCTGCGTTTAGTTTACCAGAATACCTATATATGGTAATAGAAGGTAACAGGGGTATGCTAGGTAATACTGACGTTCAACGATAGCTTTTAGGTTTAGTTGATAAATTACCATAGTGAAGCCATTGAGCGAGTATTTTGTATTAAATCGTTTAGTGTGATTCTGAGACTCTGAACGAGTTCTAGCAATATACAGATCTAAATATGGTCGCCGGTTAAAACGGTTCCTGACTTCAAGACGTATGGGCTCACTTGTGCCAATTACGTCATTTCCAGGTTTTTATGTGAATATAAACCTTGGCCTACTATAAAATATCTCAAAATAATTGCGAGTTCCATTTTCAGGAACTCTAAAACGGTTGTAAAGGTCATGAAATACCGCCTTAACAAGCCGTTTTATGTCTTGCGAAACTAGCAAATTAAAATAAATGTTGTCTTAAATTTTTGAACGTATTTTGGCCCGTGAAAAGTTTCGCTGTAGCACATTCTTCATACAAGACGTCTATATAGAATAACAGCCAATTTTCCAAACAGCACAGAATTGTAGCCAGCTGACTTTGCTAGGGACTCAAAATTTTTTCTGGAGGGGCATACAAAGGTTTTCATTGACTAATACAAGCAAGGTTGAAGTTTCTAGGGGTGGGCCAATTTTTTTCCAGGGGGCTGGGCTGAGCCCCCATGGGGACCATTTTTGCTACGGGACCAAAACAGCACATGGTTATTATGTTTCCCGCAACAAAACATTAGGACACAAACAATTCAAGCTTAATGATGAGTTTAACGAGCGTTACGAAAAACCTGTAAGATTCGATGTTTTTGTTTAGTTTGCACCAATCATCATATTATTTTGTATGAAAGAAAATCATTCATACGATATTTTTCGACCGGTATACCTTTAATAGTAAACCTCAGGACTGTTACTTCACACAATAATTAACATTTGAAAATGTTCCGTTTGTAGTCCATACCCGAGACAACATGTGAAAAATGTTGTTTTGTTCAAATAAACATTAGAAATTCAACAGAAATGTGTATAATTATAGAATGTGAGACATTCGCGTATACAATCGTTATCATTTCAAGAATATGTTTTAAGAGACATATATACATTTAGAGAACCAGGGTGCAAACAGTTACATGCATTTTTTGCAAAAAGGGTCAACTTTAGGTTTTCAATCGAAATGTTCCTCTTGGTTCCACCGTGTTTTATTCATGCGTTTTGTGTACAGTCAACTTATTTTGCCAATTTCTATTTCGGTGAATAACCAATATGAAATTGCATTCAACGCTAGTGGAAACGAGAGACTCCAAATGTTGAATCCCAACACTAACGAATCCATTTTCCAAGAATTGCGCTATACTTTACTGTGCCGTACGCCACCGTGTACATCCACACGCCGCTGCGCACTGCAGCTCGCCGCCAGACACCGCCGCCCGCCGCCACACGCCGCTAACAGGAAAACCTATTTGGAGCAGCGACTATAGCGCAACTCAACGTTCTTAAGCGTTGAACTCACTAAGCGCTAAATGTTTGGAACCATCAACAAATGGCAATGCGATATTTCATTTGATTTGCGCTAACATCAATTTTTGAGAGACGCTCATGATCAAGACGTATTAAGGCTTGTATAGCTTGTTTGCTTCATGTGAATAACACATTAGACCATATTTGGTGTTTGACTGCCGACCCACAAGCGAAATGCGTTATTTCATTTAACTCGATCTAAACATCATCTTGTGAAAGACCCCTTGTCAAGAGTCAAGACATAGAAACGCTCGTATAGTTAGTCCGTTCTCGTTTACTATAAACTATACTTATTTGGCAATCGACCAACAATGCATTACACGCACTGGCGGATCCAAGCAAGGCAAAGCGACCTAAGTCCGCGAAAAAAGTTATTTATTGGTTTTGCATTTAAGTTTAGCAATAAAGTGGCGTTTGGCTTTCCACAGCGGTTCACTTGTGAGTTTTTGTCCGCACTGTTTTATCTCACTCGGCCCATTCTTTCAAATATTTCTGAATTCGTCATTAATGTAAGTAGTCGTTATTCAGTAGAATTAAGAAACAAATTTACTATAATCGAACGATATCATGAGCTGGTTCAATACGATAAATGTTACGCTCAACTTTACCAGCGTCGTCATGCGTCGGAGAGCAGTCTCGAGAACTGTTTGTACTCAATTTTGAGCTAACACTACGAAAGAATAACAGTTGTATAGTGCGTGTTGCGTTCGCTTGTATTTGCTCAGAATGAGATTGACGACGTCTACTATTTCGTTGGTAACTGCACACAAAACATGCATTTAGTGCAAATATTAGCAGACATAAAGTTGCAAACAGCGCGCAAAGCAGTAACCAATCACTCAGCTTCGTCTCAATGTAAATCACTTCAAATGGGATTGTAGTTTGAGGTGTCGACATCATAACGCGAAACTGTTGAAAAATTCAATCACTGAGCTGATAATTTTTTATTAGCTTTAATATAATAATCAATTCCTGTAAATTTGTAATGTCATATTTCAGCGAATTACAAGCTGTGTTCTATTTTCATCTAATATTAACAATCTTTTATCAACATTGGCTGGGTTTCTGAAATCTTACTTAAGTATTTTCTTATGCGGAGTTCACGTTATAACTGGGGCAGTCGGGTCACGTTTTGCACATGTTGATTCGACATCAACATAAATTTTTGTTACCATTATATGATACGGACAGACAAAAGTCGAATATCATGTGATATTGCTATACAAAGCACGGGTATTCAGGTTATCTCAGCATACAAGTATTCGAAAGTCACGTGACATAATCAGACATATTGTTGAATATTATATAATATTCCAAATTAACAGCATATATGATATCATATTCAACAAGACGGATTTGTAGTATCATATGATATTCCATTATGTATATAGTTTAAGACGTATCATAAGACAATCAGCTAAAATTTGAATATTCCCTCCCAAATTCTAATTTTCTGCCAAAATTGGAATTTTCTCGCCAAATTTTGAATTTTTGCGACAAAATTTGTATTTCCCACAAGATTTGAATTTTCCGCCAATGAAATCAGTCTGATAATCATTGTATTAAAGAAACAAATAATCTTTTTCTGTTTATTTTTAAAAAAATTGCCTTAAATATCAGAAAACTTTTTAGTTTTGACACGGAAAATAAATTACTAAATAAAAATTTAGAAATACTTTTTTGTGTTGGGCTTCAAAATAGAATGCTTGATTCGGGATTAAATATGAAAAATTTGTGCCTGACTTCCATTTCTCAGCGTTTCATGAACTGGTGTTCTGATCATAGTTGTAATTCTTGATTGCCTCAACACATGGTTTTTCAAAGTATACGTATACGCATAAACAGACTCATTCCACCTCAAAATAGGTTACGTATGAAAAATGATTTTGTGATCTTCATATTTGTCATTTTTGGGTGATATTCTGCTGTTTTCATAGTGTCCTAAAACCCTATTTGGATGCCTCTGGTGCAAAAAGGACCCACTGTTGGAGAACAAAATAAATTTTAAACGCTGTACTGGATCGAAAACAGTTTTTCAAAGAAGTTTAACTCCTTCTCACATTGAGTTGCCTATAGGCAACTCAGCGCAGTGTATAAACGTTAAATAAAATATATCGCACCGTGTTGAACAATTGCAACACGTATACATTAGTACTAAATCACCAAGAGACGTGAGAGCCGCCTCGGGCTCGAGCGTCAAGCGGCTATACCTGAGTGGTGATGGTATACTCCTCCCACTCCAGTCACTGGAGTTCGAATCCTAGCATAAAATTAGGTCCCATGGGAAATAAAAATATTCATGTGAGAAAGGGTTAAAAACAAAACATGCGTTTGGCTTCTCGCTCGCTTCCCTTGCGGAGTTTTGCCCTGCTAACGATACTTTGTTAAAGAGCGAGGTGAAAGCAGTGAAAATCTAGGGTTCGGATCACCACTACAGTGAAACAAAACTACAATTATTGCTCTAGGATTTAATACTAAAAACGCACCTGGCTTCTCGCTCGCTTCGTTTTTAATGTTCACTGAATCGGTTGTATTACATAGCAGTGGCGTATGTAGTTTATTCGCTTAAATTCAAATTTTGCAATTGGAGTTGAAACATAATTTAATGGAGTTGAAACATTATTTAATACAGCCCGCGTGCAGTGAGCTTTTATGGTTCGATGTAATTCATTGTGTTCCGTTCCGTGTTTTAGCCCATTGTCATGCTTTGTTACTGTGCGTGCATCGTGCAAAATTACCATAAGTACTCGATTCAGTTTAAACAACTATATTAGGTTGAAAATTTTCAACCTTAAAACGGAATAACACGTATTGCCGTTGTGGCGACATGTTTGATAGCAAAAGTCATCTAAACCGAAAAAAATCAATATATACTTAATTTTCATCATCAAGGGTTACTTGCAGCATGTTTAGTACAGCTGAACTGGTGATGGGTTTTGTGAAGAGTCTGTGTTAAAAAATGTGTGTAGTTCCGACCAATGTAAAGAACAGTTCGGTAAACCGTAGTATAAGCGTATTTGTAAGCCTACACACAAAAATGTATTTCTGAATTTATATTCAGAAAATTATTTTCTGTGGCAAATCTGAAAAGTTTTTCTGATATTTAAGACGATTTTTTTAAAAATAACAGGAAAACGCTTATTTTCAGACTTTTTCAAAACTTTTTTTGAAAACCTTTCTGTTATAAAAGAAATACTTTTCAAATGCACCTTGCTAATCATATTCCTTAAATGTAAGAATTTTATCAAATATCAGAAATATTGTTTTGAGTGTAAGTGTTATCTTGAGTCTAACCTAAGCGTAAAATGAGCTTATACCTATTAGCCAACACCTAAGTTTAAGCCTAAAACTCACCATGCTTTACTGCGTAAACTCCAGTTTTGCAGCGATTATCATAGCGACACGAATAAGATGGGAATAGTAAGAGGGGGTCCCCATTTTGAGATTGGGAGTTCGTAAGCGGATAGAGTCCCTAAACTCTAATTACAGTTCATAAATGTCAATTATCCCTAATTGTAGCGAATAAATGACTCCAGGATCAAATAAAGTTTAGTTCGAAACTTTAATGCGTACTTAAATTTTGATAGTATATTTCTAAGTATAACCTTACATTATCGCTCAAACTTTTGATACAAGACACAGAAGCGCTTAAGGACGGCGGAGGGTGGGTTAAAAGTAAATAACAGTCTGTGACCGAATAACAGGGGAACCCTCCGGAGAGGCCAAATAAAAATGATTCCCCTCTCTTATTCGGGACACTACAGTATTTACACAAAACACATAAAAAACTGGGTGTTCGTTCATTTAAATTTGTTAGAGTAAAGCTTAAGGTCAATACTGTTTTTTGCAAACCTTTAAGCTTAGACTTAGGCTTAGGTATAAAATCATTTATACACGTAGGCTTTAGGCTTTAGGCTTAGGAATATGCTTATACTACTGTTCCATCTCTGTTCTATACATTGGCGTATGAATGGGCTGCGTATATATGCTAAAAGCAAAGATTTTTACAAACCGAAATATCACATAGGTTTTTCGGTAGGCAAAACAATTGGCAATGCAATGTCGTCCAGATTCAAAGGCGATTGTAGATCTCCATTAGCACACAATTCCGTGAAGAATCAGCAGATTTGCAACCACATGGGTTCCGCAAACGTTTCCCCGGTACGCCTGCGGTATATTATTGGCTATTAACGTTTAACATTTGATTTCACAAAATCCGCCGTACTGTGTATATACAGAAAATAAACAGATTCCTAATTAGTTAGCGCAAACAATAAATATGCCTTGTTATTTCACAAAATTCAGTTATTTATAACCAAAGTTGTGCTGATATTTTTTGATTAAGCAGAGTTTAGAAATGCTCACAGCAAGTTCATTATTGATACAGCTTTTGCCAGTAAAAGGGATGCGTGGGGTGATGACACGAGATGCAATGGCTGTGACGTCTCTGTCGAAGTTTGGTTTCTGATGAAATTCTACATTTTTGTTTGACACGAAATGTTTTTAATTTTTTTCTTTTCCGAGTCCTGCAGTTTTACGCAACTGCAGCCGAAGCCAAATTAAAATGTGTTCTGCCTTTAATTGCTGCAGTCTAGCAAACCGCAAAATATTGCCTAGTATATAGGGGGAGCATAACGATTTACTGTGGGCCAGAGGTAAATCAATAACATAGACTTGTTTGCACGCCGTTTAACTCTGAATAAAAGTAAAAAATTGTATTTACTTTGTTTATTTTGTTTTTAATACATTATTTAATGCATGCGACAACTGCAATATTCGCTCGTCTTTTTCAACATTTTCATCAATTAAACGGTAAACAAATCGTTGTAAGCGTCGCTTTCCGTCACTTTGAACACCTGTGCTTGATTTAATCCACCGGCACAAATCTTGAATGTCGCTAAAAAGATGCGTATTTACAATGGTATGGCATTTTATGGCCCAGATTGAAATGATACCACCTTGACTGCGGACTGTCAACCAGAATTAAATACCCATCGGACTTAGGGAAAACCAAAATTTTAGTAAAGGTTTAGTAAAAAACTCTTTTTGTTTTCTCACTTGCTTCGCTCGTGAGGTTTGTGCTAATTTGTGTCAGATATTTTATGTGTAGTTTGCCGTTACTCGGGTACATCTTAGCTGTTTTACAGTTCTTCAGTATGCTAAGCTGGGGGATCCAGAAAATTTGCACGGATTTTGTATGACTTTATACAACGCGAGTTTAAGGTTTCCTGGTAACGACAAAATTTCCTAGTGTAGCATCTTGCCCTGTTTTGCTAACGGGGAAGTCAGTACTCTTATTAAAAAATTACCGATCTAAATCATTTCGATCGTTTCGTAAGCTGTCGAGTGCACGTTGAGCAGTTTCCAGATCATTACGTAAACTTGTACATTGCCCTTCGAGCAGTTCTTGTCGAATAGAATACTGTTTCAGTGTATCGTTATACGCTTCACCAGGATGCACCAAATGTACGGTAACATTAGGTAGTTGAGTACTGGCCGTCGGCTTCTGATCATTTATTTGACACGCAGTTGAAGATTGCTTAGCTAATTCAACATCGAAAAGCAATTTAACTTCGTCGGCAAGTTTATTTTGATCAACGCATTCAGCGGTGGCAGTGTTTGATGCTGTTAAATGCACCAAATCTAAGTGTTGCTCTAAGGCATCGATTGAGTAAAATAGTCTGCTGTCGCATACTGGACAACGATACGTTGAACCTAACCGAGGATGACGATGTTCAGAAGTCATTTTACCGGTCAAAAAGTGTGCGAATATTGCAAAACAGTGAATTATAATATAATCATAGAACGGTTGCAAGGCAGCGGTGAACTTTTATTTCAATGAAATGCTGTTGCACTTGACACAGTTTCTTTTTGAATAGCATGATACGTCTGCAATTTAGCTAAACGAAGATTACAATGTATCCATAGGTCTAATAAAATTACAAAAACATATTTTATTACGGTTTTGTTGGATTAATATAGACTTAACAGCTAATATTTAATTCTAAAGGTTAAAGATAGCGCTATACCTTTGATGACGTCCGGTGCCGTCCGTCAACCGTACGGCGCCTTTGTCACCGTTCGTCACGCGTAGGGCGATGTCCGTCACAGCACGTCACGGTGCAGTATTGTACGTTAATTACTCCCGTATGATACCGTATGGTATCGCCGTGCGGGTGACGAACGGCGCCGTACGGGTGACGAACGGCGACGAACAGCGCCATCGGGTGACGAACAGCGACGTCGGGTGACGAACGGCGCCGTGCGGGTGACGAACGGCGCCGTACGGGGGTGACGAAGGGCGCCGTACGGGGGTGACGAACGGTCCCGTATGGGGGTGACGAACGGCGCCGTACGGGGGTGACGAACGGCGCCGTACGGGGGTGACGAACGGCTCCGTAAGGGGGTGACGAACGGCGCCGTAAGGTGGTGACGAACGGAGCCGTACGGGGGTGACGAACGGCGCCGTACGGGGGTGACGAACGGCGCCGTACGGGGGTGACGAACGGCGCCGTACGGGGGTGACGAACGGCGCCGCACGGGGGTGACGAACGGCGCCGTACGGGGGTGACGAACGGTGCCGTACGGGGGTGACGAACGGTGCCGTACGGGGGTGACGAACGGCGCCGTACGGGGGTGCCGCACGGCGCCGAACGGGGGTGACGAACGCCGCCGTACGGGGGTGACGAAAGGCGCCGTGCGGGGGTGACGAACGGCGCCGTACGGGGGTGACGAACGGCGCCTACGGGGTAATGAACGGCGCCGTACGGGGGTGCCGAACGGCGCCGTACGGGGGTGACGAACGGCGCCGTACGGGGGTGACGAACGGCGCCGTACGGGGGTGACGAACGGCGCCGTACGGGGGTGATCAACGGCGCCGTACGGGGGTGACGAACGGCGCCGTACGGGGGTGACGAACGGCGCCGTAGGTACGCGTGACGGACAGCGCTGTGCAGGTAAGCCGTTCGACATGCATAGCATTAGCGCAACCCTTAAGCACCGAGGTCGAATATTCAATTTCGGATTAACCAATTAAACCACAAAAGGGTTAACTTTCCATCGCAACGAATATGAGATATAGGTTGTCGTGGTCCGAATTGAACTGCTATGCAGGGTAATATCTAACGTGTACTACACAGGCTAAATAACAGATTACTTCGAAAACAGCGTCAAACTTCCTGGATAGAATTTTCGTTAATTATTAATCAAAAAGACAATTTTGGTTTTTTATAGGTATATATAGCACAAGGATTAGTCAAACGTTTAGGCTTACTCGTACTTCGTTAATGCTCATGGTTTGTGTGACATAGCATTACACCTGGTTGCATTCCTTGCAGGCGTCGCCAAAATAAAAGCTGCTAAAAATCCAACTATTCCTAAATATTTACCCACAGGTTATAGCTAATGCCGCTTAAACCACAACAATTAAGGCAATGAGAAAAACGGAAAATAGAAAAACAAGAGTCGAATACACAAATAATCTAAAACTCGGAGACCATATGCTGTATGATATAGTTCATGTCGATGTCGTCATGGTGACAGCTATATTAACGAACCCATACTGTTAAACCTTCAGATACAGCTACATGGCCAAGAACGAATAATAAGAGCGGCATAAAGATTCCGTGAGTAGAAAAATGTCGAAACTGGGTCAAAGTTTATGTCATTCAAGTTTTAGCTCGCAATCACAATGTGATATGTAGTCATCTGATGTACATCGTTGCGGTGGGTACCAATAAGAAATGATATCTGTATTATATTGTCCTATTCGTGCACATGAACTGGTGGTATTTGCATTCAGAGTGTGATGTGGGTAAGAATTTTTTGCCCGACCCGCGGTTTGCCCAGGCAAATAAAAAATTTTTAACCGCGGATTTACCCACGCTCAAAAGATAGACGACCCCCCTTTACCAGCACCTGAACTTAAACCTGTATTTTAAACATCTCTAGGGATATGCACTTTAATGAAGTTTTGCGTATAGCTCCAATGAATTTAACACAAACAACAAAATTTCAAACACAACTAAAACACATAACGTTTGCTTTTTGACCATGCACTGACTAGTTTAGTGAGTAGCGTATGTTTTGCATCTTTCCTCTTTAAAAGTTTGGCACGGGTAAAAACTGTCAATTTTTTACACTCGTGATACAAATCTTTACCCGCGGGTATACCCGCGGCTGACATTTTTTACCCGGCCCGCGTTTTCCCATGGGTACCGGCTGGTAAAGTCCCACTCTGGTCACAAGGAATTCAATTTTTGAATTGCTACTATGGACGAGATTTCTTCGCGCAATTGCCAATTGCCTGTATACCCACGAAACATATCACCAAACCAAGCTCATCCCAACAAAGATCTTTAAGAAATCGTACATTAAAGGTCGTTAAAACGACTGAATATTACCTGACAACATTTAGCAACAGCTGCTTCGCAGAGGATTCGAGACCATGATGAATTAATTACAGGGTTGGAACTTGGGCCAGGGAACCTAAACGGGCCGGGGTCGGGCCGCCTGCCAAAATAAATCGCAGCAGCTCCCTATTCCATAGCCTAAAGCCTTAATCGTGTTTAATCTTTTTATTCGCAGTCTGAATAGTTTGTATACACATCGTTGACATGAGGACATCTTTCAAATCAAGTTTGTTTCGTTTTGCTTTCAGCAGTTCGTACAACCCATAAGAGTGCAACCGAAGGTGAAAAATACCGGAGCCGGAGGTCAACGAAACTGACCGGAGCCCCAGCTGGAGCCGGAGGTGAGGCGAAATTAGGTAGTAAAAATGATGGTTAATTAGTCAATTTTACCCAACATCTGCAATATGTTGTAAAGTTGTTTGGTTTTACGGTAATTTTCAGCGAAATTCCGGAAATTCTTTCCTGAAAATTGTAACAAAAGTAAAACAAACCGCGCTAAATAGATAAATTTTCAAAATTATGCAAAATTTTACTACCGAAATTGCCGAAACCTCCGGTAAAAATTCTACCGAAATTGGAGCCGGAGGCCGGTTTTCTGCCGGAGCCAGAACCGGGGGCAGACCTCCTGTTGTACCGAAATCCGGTATTTTTCACTATCCGGTTCTGGTAAAAAATCAGTTTTCACCGGATTTTCCGGTATTATAGGTTTTGAAGATTTTTGGCATTCGAAAATTTAGGAAAAACTGACATATTATTCTAACTTATTAAATTTTTAGTTTGTGTTAAACTTTATAATAGATCATACATTTCCGGCACTGCATTTGTTTCAGGATTTAGGCGTTCCAAATGCTGTGTTTACACCGTTAAAAGCGATAAAATAGCGTTAATAATGAAATTTTCGGTAACAAGAATTTTTTTGTTTTCCGGTTTCGGCTCCGGTTCCGGTTTCTGTATTTTTTAACTTTCCGATTCTGGTTTTGGTATTTTTTAAGTTTCCGGTTCCGATTTCGGTATTTTATAATTCCTGTTGCACCCTGTATGCAACCCATATGTCCCACCAAATTTTGGTGGGATATATGGATTGACAAAACTTTTGTAATTGGCTCCGAGACAGATTTCAGCGTAATGGTGACATCAAAAATCATTAAACGTTATCTTCAGACTCCATCAAGAACCGCCGTAATGTATAATTAACCGGTGACTCATCTCACAATTTGTTGGTAAAATCAAGAATGGATGGTGCATGCTTCCACAAGAGTATGCAACTGGGTACATTCTGTGTAGAAACGAATGTACCCACCCCCCTTTATAGAGGGGGTACAATCAGTGCGAACCAACATTTTATATATCCGGCAACAAAACTGATCCAGTTATAGTTTAATTTAGGGTTAATGCAC
Organism: Enoplolaimus lenunculus; assembly: GCA_030248215.1. Taxonomy (NCBI): domain Eukaryota; kingdom Metazoa; phylum Nematoda; class Enoplea; order Enoplida; family Thoracostomopsidae; genus Enoplolaimus; species Enoplolaimus lenunculus. The sequence continues at coordinate 71,446 of JASANG010002079.1, forward strand.
GTGACAACGACCCCCCTCTAAACAAAGGGGCGTCGGCCAAAAACGCAACGCCCGGTAATACATTTTGTACAATGTGGGACCCCACGAGTTGCACACTCATCTAATAATCCACTCATGGTAAAATCAATACATTCGGAATTGTAATTGTTATTTTTTGTCGCTGTCTGAAGTTTCGCCCGCATCCGCCACTCACTACAAACTACACACAACTGACAAACGCAAATCCTGGACATTGGTCTAAAATTGATTAACAAACCCCCTTTGCAGCCACAGTGTTTATAACATTACTGTTTTATATATGGAATGTTTTGTTTTTCTGCCCATGTTGGCGCTATGCCTGTGCACGAATTTTGTACTGGAGGGTCCTGCTGTGCCGATCGGACCCACAAATTTCTAAAAGGTGGGAGGCACGTTATGTAATAGTGGAAAAAAACTCGCAGGCCAAGCGAACGTGAAGCCGAACGTTTAGTACTAAACGTCAATATAACAGGTTTTGACCCCTGTCGGGTGACCTGGGCCGGGATTGCCCCCACTTGCATCCGCCAGCATTACGTGCATCAGACTCGCAGCCAGCCAAATGCAATAAAACACTGTTCTAGGAAGCGAGGTTTCAACTGATTTTTTAACTAAATGCGCTTTAATAAATGTTCGTTTTATAACATCAAATTTTAGTAGCAAAACTACAATACTGTTAACAACTTCTGCATAGGTTTGCTGCAATCTTAAAAATTAAGCTGCATCCGCTATTTTGCTATTTACTATAAAAGCCTAGCAAATATTTGCATACCTCAACTGTTTGGGCAGAAAAATGAAACGTCTTTTAAAATTAGGTTTATACGTATATGCTTATAAATACAAAAATTAAGAATTTTTTCATTATAGATACTAAAGGAAGAATTTTTTATTAACACTTTCGCGCATGAATATTTGAATTTCAGTTGAGATGTAACTTCAAGGTAAGATTCGATCCCCAGTATCACGGGAGGGAGGCGTTTACGATGACCACCGAGCTATAGGAGGTTAACGCTCGTCGCTCGAGCCCAAGGAGGCCCTCACGTCTTGTGGAGATGTTGCACTGCGCATATACGTTCTAATTGTTAAACACTGCCCACAGTGTGTGTATTGCACGTACATTATTGTATTTAGTTGCTCATAGTATACTCTATGAGTGAAAAGGTAATTCGCCATAATTTTTCATTTCCATGACTTTCATCCAGCAATAATGTTCTGGCAAAATAATTAGGCTTTTGTAGATGTAGTTATAAATAGTTATAAATAAAACAAATATAGAGTATCCTTTAACGTACAATTACTAATGAATATACCGCCGAAAGAATTAAATTTAGCAGCAGTGGTTTGGTGCACTCTTGGCCATAGATGACTGCTCATGAAGTAGCAGAAACTATCTGCACTCTCACAAAACCTGTTGTATACTTGTTTGCTTGGAATTCAATCAAACGAGTTCACACCTAGAGGCGCGGAAATTTTATTTAGTTGAGACATTGGTTTGCACAGCCTTCAGAAGTATTGATTATTTGGAAATATAAAGTGAAAATGAGTTATGACCTCACTCAGACCAGGACAGTTTTAAGAGTAATGCGCACAGTATTATGGAACATCCACGTTATACTGCACGCGCTACTGCAAAAAATGTCTGGGTCTTAGTAAGACCCGACGTCGCTTTAACACACTTTTACGATACCACTGTAATGTCCGGTAGCCCTAACGAGGACGTAAACACATATTGCACTGTTCATATAGCATAGCAAACATACATAACAACAACACAAACACACATATACACTTATTGATTATGCTTAGTTTTTTACCTTTTGTCCTGACTCCCTTCGGACAGTGTAGGGACAATTAATAGTGTCTACGTAACGCATAAAATTGTACCTACACGCTAGTTGCACCTTCAATTTGTACACAGATCCCTACCGGGTGGTTGGACAAATTTTTAACTTAGCGAGCGCATTATAACGTGGATGGCCCATTACGTGGATATAGCCATTAACTCAAATGTACAAAACATAAGTGAAATCTTGACCTAAAGTTGGAATTTGACAAATAAGATCATGTTTCTGCAACCCAGCCATCGTATTTTTCGCAGAGCTTTAGCATAGATCAACCGTGCCATTGAAGCTACTTTATAAAAAACGGTTTCTTCGTGAATCGTTCACTTAAAATTAAATCGTCGCAAAACCATACAAGTTTGTCTTTTCTTTTGAGTCTCGCTGTAAACGCCTGGAAACTGTAACGTCTATCACGCCAATTTTTAGTTCGAAATCGCTTAGTGTACAAAATGTAAAAAGCATGCGTTAACATAGAAGTACGTAAATTGGGACGCTAACACAGTATATCGGAATAGATGTAAATTAAGATTTTGGTCAGAGACAAGTTTAGAAGCACACACCAAGCTATAAAATTCAAAGTTTCGTTGCATTTCTATACAGCGAAGGAACAGACATTCGCCAACTCCACAAAAAATGCAGATTACAGACTATTTGGTTTGAATTTCTTTCTGCATAACGTCGAATAATTGAAGAGTCAGGATAGAGGACCTGCTAATAAAAAAGTTTCTGGAAGTACTTTGTTGCAACAAGTAATTTTGTTTGTTTTACATAGCTATCATGGCAGCAACTGTCGCTCGTAATGGCGTTTACGTTGATTATGTGATTTTTTATTGTGCTAGGTACATTGTGCATGCAACAGAGTTGTTATTTATTACATTTGCATTGCAATACGTACTAGGTTTTACTTGTGTGCGTGTTTTTCTGTCGGGTATTAATTTCATCGGGCAATACCCGACTGTTGTAAAAATGACTTTTGTCGATATGTAACTTCATGACTCGTGTTTCAGTGTGCAACATATTATTTGGACTGTTAGTTAGTTGTACATTGCTTGTAAATTTGCAGTTGAAGCTTACGCGCGTGGTACATTCTCTTGTAAAGTGAATCCGAACATGCCAGGTTTTCAACGAGGTGGTGCACGTAGTGGGGGAAGAGGAGGATCAGGAGGGTAAGTTTTCGTGTGTCACTTTTGGCACAGTTTACGTTGTTCAACTTTATGCTTGTACATTTTCGTTCTTTCTGTAATGGGTTTTCTTGTAGAGCTCGCAGGTCGAACATTCGGTGCGAAAACAATGTTTTTTGTTCTAAAATAATGTGCAATTTATATGCACAATATACTCTTTAAACGAAGGTGTGCAAACGAATCCATGAATACACAAACAACTCATGTAATACATCTGCGCATATACTCAAAAACAAGAAGGCGAAATAGCTGTAAGCATGTGAAACCTGCTTGTAAGGTTGCCAGTTCGAAACCACCCGTCACCTGAAGTCCCGGTCCCGACCTTGACTGACAATAGCTACTAAAATTAATTAATACGTAACAAACCTATATACCAAGATGTAGTGTTTCTTGAAGTTCTTATTTTTCTCATTTTGAACATTAATTCTATGTAAAATATTGTGATTTTGGTCATTAATAATATTCTAATATAGAGCTATGTTATACTTTTCAGCAATAAATTTCCGGTAATACCAAATCCCGGAGCCGGATGTCGATATTTTTCCGGATATCTCGTTGTACCATATTGTATACGTTATTATTTAAGTATGTACTAATAAAAAACAAAACGAAAAATCTAAATGGGTTCCTTGCTTTATACTGCACCAACAAACCGATGTGCTTAAAATCAAAGTTCAGGGCGTTTGATTCTGCTTCGCAGCATATGTTAACGTGATTGTAGGTACGGCGGCGGCGGTGGACATCGAGGATCTGGAGGAGGCGGTGGACATCGAGGATCTGGAGGAGGCGGAGGTCGTAGCTATGGTGGAGGAGGAAGTGGGGGTGGATTCGGCAGATTTGGCGGCGGTGGCAGTGGAGGTAAAATTTACGATTCAAATTCATCCAATTGGCTGTAAAAGTGTAAAACGCTGCTAGTGTCTGTATCTCCGAGCAAAGCTCGGAGTTTCGCGAAGCGTTTTATGTTTTGTACTTGGGGGTCAAAAGGTTGATGTCCGTCCGTCCGTCTGTCCGTCCGAAATGAATCTCAGGAACGGATGAACCGATTTTGATAAACTTTTTTGTTTGAAAGCCAATTACCCTGGGGTGTTAACCTCGCATTGGGGTTTTTAAATTTTAAGCCGTGTATTAGCTACAGGCTAATTTGCATAATTAATTAAGCCTAAATTAGGACCTTCCACAATATTCCACTAATTATTACAGTTAGAAGCAATCTAATTTTAGCATTAAAGGGTTTTTGGGTGCGAGGAATCTACGTAGACTTTTTACAGACCTCCAAAACCGATAATCGAGCAGTTAGCTAATAGATAATTTGCATATTAGCATAGTTTATAAGCCTAAATTAGGACTTTTTACAATATTTCACTAATTATTAAGGTTAAAAGCAATACAATTTCAGCACTAAAGGGTTTTTTGGTGCGAGGAATTTAAATAAATAGTTTACAAACATCCAAAACCGATAATATAGTTAGCTAGTAGCTAATTTGCATATTAGCTTAATTAACAAGACAAAACTAGGACTTTTTTAATTATTTCAATAATTATTAGGGTTTACTGAAGGTTTTTGGGTGCGAAGAATCTGAATAAATTGTTTACAAACCTCCAAAACCGATAATTGAATAGTTAGCTAATAACTAATTTGCATATTAGCTTAACTAACAAGACAAAATTAGGACTTTTTAAATTATTCCAAAAATTATTAGAGTGGCTGAAGGGTTTTTGGGTGCGAGGAATCTGAGCAAATTGCTTACAAACCTCCAAAACCGATAAATGAATAGTTAGCTAACAACTAATTTGCGTATTACCTTAATTGCTTACGTGCGGTCGAGCTTCGCTCAATAAATGTAGTTCCACTACGACTGGTCAATATTAGCTCGCTTTTTATAACGACGCAACGCGAAGGAGCATATGCGTATAAGATAATTGTATTAAAGTGTTATTTAGGTTATGGGGGATATGGCGGTGGTTATGGAGGTGGTGGGTTTGGAGGCGGTTACGGGGGTGGTGACTATGGCAATCGAAAATATGAAATGGCTGGACAAAGCTTAAAACGTATTGCTTGGGAGCACGAAAACCTGGTACCATTTCAAAAAGACTTTTATCGTGAGCATCCCGCTGTCAGCGCTCGCAACACAGTAAGTTACTGGCAAAAGGTCACACGGTGTATATGTGTCTGCTGTGTACGTATTTAAAGCCCTTTTATGGTTATTTTCGCTCAGGCTTTTAGAACGTTGCTGTTTAGTGACTTGAGCATATATACGCATCAGAGTATATACGATGTTTTTAAATTGTACTTATAAGTAATTGTAAAGTAAGTCAATTATTGTAATTGCAGACTGACAGTTTTCGATTATGTTTTTCGTTGTGATTAAAGCGAATTCTAGTTATTGTGTTTCAGCAAGACGTTCAACAATTTTTGACCCAAAATCAAGTTACAGTGCACGGTCAGGGTGTTCCGAAACCAATATTTCATTTTGATGAAAGTGGTTTTCCGGGTACGTGCGTATACCTGACGTTTCGTTGTATACAAGTTATAATACAGTATATACATATTAGACGGAGCTAAAAACTCTGAGTGATTTGTTACTTACCAGCTAGAAATGTAGCACATCTGATTGTTTATCGCGGCCCATGTAAGTAAGGATCAGGGGCGGAACGTTGTTCTGTCGGACTACAAAAGAGTAAGCGTAAACTTTAGACTAATTTTTTTGCTTGGCTTAGGCTTAGAAATATGCTCATTCTTACGCTTAGACTCAGGCTTAGGCTTTGGAATATGCTTATAATACTGTTCCGACCCTGTTCTTTATATTGTCCTCTATCGCTGAAGCTTTGTTTTCAGATATATTCTCGCTTCTCGCCAATACGTTAGGTTTGATGAAGCAATGTCAGCAGAGATGTATTTGTATCGATTTATGATGTTATTTTAGAGCCTCTGAAAAAGCAGTTAAAGCATCATTACACCATTCCAACAGTTATTCAGTCTGTTAGTTGGCCGGTCGCTTTATCTGGTCGGGATTTAGTAGGCATCGCACAAACTGGATCTGGTAAAACTTTATCAGTAAGTCGATCTATCTATAATGTACGTGTGTAATAATACAGTTAACTGATTATGCTTGAAAGTTTGCGTATTAGTTGTGGCTAGCTTTGCTGAATCGCATTGTTGAGTTCCCCCTTGTTCCAGGGTGCGACCAGATATTAATTTAGCGGATACGGAAATTCAATTTTTTACCGGAACAGGAACCGGATATTGTATATGTTAAAATAATTTATTTTTTCGCTGTAATTTTATTGTTAAATGCTTTCGCCTGTTATAAAGTTCATAATTGCTGCTGATTAACAGAAATTATTCAATGCAAAAATTTGTTTAACTCTCGCTTGCTTATATAAGTTAAAATTATGTGAAAACGTATCAAAACTCGAACATCTTTAATTGCCCAAAAATGTAATCGCAATCGCAGCAAGATGTTAAGACGCTCACTTGTAAAAACAGCTGTATGATATTTAGCTTCGTAACCGTAAATATCCGGTATTCGGTAGGTTTATACCGGAGCCGGATACAGATATCAGTTTTTGCCGGATATTAAACCGGATTCGGGTTTCCGGTCGCACCCTGCCTTTTTCTAGAGATCACAAGAACCTACTGCGCCAGTTTGAAAATACACTGATTCACAATCAAACATAATTTTACAACTGTATATATTATATATATAAATTTATTTTAAGTTTCTGGCACCAGCTGCCGTGCATATTGCACATCAAGAACCGCTGAGGAGAGGCGATGGCCCGATTGTAAGTTCCTGGTTTTGCGTAGGGATGTGCCGATACCAAAATTTTTACCCATGCCGATGCTGGTGCCGATTCATATTTTGAAATTTGGCTGATGCCGAACCGATGCCGATTCCATCTTTTGTACATCATGCTTAATAAACAGATAGGACACTACATTACAGCATTATGACGACTTAAACCCTAACCATCGTAAGCGATTTGAATTTTATAAGAACGATTCATTTCAATTAATTTTTTCAAACACAAACGCAAAAGAAACAACGGCTTTCGTGACGAGAAAACTAGATTTGCGTCCAGAAATGAAACTGATAGCATTATGCGGATACTCACTAAAAGTGCCGATTATTACCGATGCCGATTAATCGGCTCATCCCTAGTTTTGTGGTTGATTTCAGTACATGGCAATTATTAATAGGTTTTCAACGACTAAACGGCCATTTATTGTAATTGTGCAGTTTTTACAGCAGTAGTTTTAGCAGCTGTTGTAACAGAAATCGGTAATCAGATGTGAAAATTGACTTCAATGTAACGGATCATATGTAAACTGCGTGCTTAAATCCGTGCAGCTTTAACGACGTATATCTTGCCAGACTTCTAATACATCAATCAGTAAATGAAAAAATTGTGTTTAATGTCTCACTATTTATTTTTATATTTAAAGCCGCAAAGCTTCCGTTTAAAATTTTCGTTTCTGCTCAGTGTAACAGGGATGAGCGGTCTCGATCTCGGCAAGTCTTGGTCTCATTGTCTTGAGTCTCGGTGGTTTGCAAATTGATTCCAAAAAGGTAAAAAGCGATAATCAATTGCTATTAGCTGAGCTAATATAAGTTGATGAAATGACGCAGCAATGTTGTGCTCGTATTTTGGACTAAATATATGCGTGAACCACTGAAAATTGGGCCCATGTATAGCTGAGTGCCGTCCCAAAATCCCACCGTCCCAACTAAAAAATTGATACTTTTTGTTTGTGGTGGGATTTTGGGATGTTGGATTTAGGCTTAGATTTAGGATTATGTAATTCTTTGGCTCAAGATTTAGGTTTAGGAATATGCAACGCTCCGTCTTAGGCTTCGGTTTTTAGGTGCTCATCAGTAACATTTGGTGTAAAGCATAGATATACATTTTAGATGTGCCTTAGCGCTAGGCGTAGGCTTTGACTTAGTCTTTGGCTGAAGCTTAGGCCGAGGCTTAGGCATAGTTTTAGGACGCTGAGGCTTTAGAAATTGGTTTAAACGTAGATTGAATCATAAACGAACATTACGGGCTAAATTTAGAGTCCCATGTATAGAACAGGGCCGGATCGTTTTCCTGGAGGGGCTATAATAGCGTCAGTTTTAGCTTTAGACTAATTTTTTTTGTTTAGGCTTAGGCATAGGAATAGGCTCGTCCATACGCTTAGGCTTAGGAATATGCTTATACTGAAGTGACCCAAATAAGAGGAAGGACTGATATTTATTTGGCCTCTCCATAGGGTACCCCCCTTGTTATTCGGTTACGGACTGTTATTTATTTTTAACCCACGCTCCGCCGCACTTCGTTACTGATATATATCCGGTACTGCAATTATCCTTTGAATTAAACGTTCATTTTGTCTTGTGTCAATAGCTTGAGCGATAATACAAGGTTATATTTAGGATTTAGGAATGTACTTTCAAAATTTAAGTACGCTTTAAAGTTTCGAACTCAAATTATTTGGTCCTGGAGTCATTTATGCGCTACAATTAGGGTTAATTGACATTTATGGACTCTAATTAGGGTTTAGAGACTATCCGCTTACGGAGTCTTATTAGGGATACATACACCAATTGATTCGGACTCAAAATGGGGACCCCCTCTTATTCGGGTCAATACAGTACTACTGATCCGGCCCTGTTCTAGACATGGGTCATCTTAGGCTTAGGCTAGACTTAGGTTAGGCTTTCGCTTATGTTTACGGTTAGGCTTTATGAGCAGGCTTTGGTTTAAGCGTAGATTAGATCACAGATAGCATTGGCTTAGGCTTAAGCCTAGGCTTTATGAATAGGTTTTAAGCAAACATAGATTAGATCTTGAATAACTCTTGGGCTTCACGTTAATACCGGGGCAGCTTGGGACACGTTTTGCCTCTATTAGACTATTGGGTAACATTTTGTCTGCTATTGTCTGCGAATATTATGTAATATATTTTTAAATGTTTGCATGCTTGAGGTAACATATCCACATTGTCCTGTTGAATATCATATGATGCTAGAATGTGAAATTTGAATCTGTGGTTGTAAGCTATTTTCTGTCGGAAACGTTTTGCAGGCGAGTGTTTGGTATTTAAAACACATCTGTGCCTCTGCCGTTTGACCTTTCATTTATCTATCAGCACCCAATGATTACACTGTCCCGCTGAATATCATGATATTCGTTGAAATTTTGGAATATGATATGATATTCGCATAAATGTCGCACAGTATCACGTGACATACTGTTCCTTGTACACATTGATTATTTGAGAGCAATGGCCTGTAAGCTAATGCCATATGGCGTTCGAGCTTTGTCTGTTGACCCTATATACTAGTCCGAATTGTAACATTGACGTCGAATCAACAGGGGACAGATCGTGTCCCGTCTGCCCCGGTTATAATGTGAATCACGCATCAGGCCGAGGCATTAAGAATGCCTCGGCCTGATGCGTGTGGTTTAACTTAAATTAAATCTTTAAATGACCCGTGGGCTAAATCTTAGGCTTAGAACTAGGCTTAGGCTTACGGTCAGCCTTGGGCATTGACTTAAGCTTAGGATTAGGCTAAGCCTTGGGCTCAGGTCTACGCTTAGGTTTAGGCTTAGGTTTACGAGCATTTCACCTTTTACTATATCCCGAAATCCCAAAATCCCATCTTCGACCGCATCCCGAATTTCCAAAATCCCACATTCGATCATATCCCGAAATCCCATAATTCCAAAATCCCACCTTCAACTATATATCCCGAAATCCCAAAATGCCACCTTCCACCATATCCCGAAATCTCAAAATCCCATCATCAACCAGATCTCGAAAACCCAAAATCCCATTATCGACCATATCCCAAAATCCCACCTTCGACCATATCCCGAAATCCCAAATTCCCACCTTCGACCATATCCCGAAATCCCAAAATCCCACCTTCGACTATATCCCGAAATCCCAAAATCCCACCGTCGACCACATCCCGAAATCCTATAATCCCATCTTCGACCATATCCCGAAATCCCAAAATCCCACCATCGCTTTATCCCGAAATCCAAAATCCCACATTCGACCATATCCCAAAATCCCACCTTCGACCATATCCCGAAATCCCAAAATCCCACCTTGGACCATATTCCGAAATCCCAAAATCCCACCTTCGACCATATCCCGGATTCCCAAAATCCCACCTTCGACCATGTCCAGAAATCCCAAAATCCCACCTTCGACCATATCCCAAAATCCCACCTTCGACCATATCCCAAAATCCCACCTTCGACCATATCCCAAAATCCCACCTTCGACCATATCCCGAAATCCCACCTTCGACCATATCCCGGATTCCCCAAATCCCACCTTCGACCATATCCCGAAATCCCAAAATCCAAAAATCCCACCTTCGACCATATCCCGAAATCCCAAAATCCCACCGTCGACCATATCCCGAAATCCCACCTTCGACCATATCCCAAAATCCCACCTTCGACCATATCCAGAAATCCCGAACCCCAAAATCCCGAAATCCAACCTTCGACCATACCCGAAATCCCAAAATCCCACCTTCGACCACACATCAAATTCTTATGATGGGATGGTGGGATTTTTGGACGGCAGCCAGGTTTACATGGGCCGAAAATTGGGTACTTATTTACTTCCCTTGACACTATGACTGTTTCAATACAAGTTTCAAGTTTCCCCAAAGTGATTATTTTTCTACATTTTAAAATGGATGGCTTTGGTTTACGCTTCAGCTCTGCCATGGGCAAGCGGAAGTAAACTAGTGAATAAAATTGCACAGCACAAGCAAAGTGAATGAGCTTTTTATAGAGTTGATCACTAAAATTGTGTGAAACGGCAGTTCTGAGCACTGAGCAGATAAAAATGTTCAAAATTTTGTTAGAAAAATTTTTTATATTCGGAGATGATTAAAAATTGACGGAAACCGAGACCAAAAGTCTCATTCTCGGTAGATTGGTTATCGGTCTCGCTTTTTTCACCGAGACCGCCGATCCATGCAGTGTATTTTTTGCTTGGGTTTCATATTACTTATTGTGTTTTAATTATTGCTCATGTTTCCATCAAGCTTATAGGCTATTGTGCTCTGTCCGACTCGTGAGTTGGCTATTCAAGTGAACGAAGTGGCAACAGAATTTTGTGGCAAAAATGGTATTTCGCACACTTGTTGTTATGGCGGAGCGGCTAAAGCACCACAACAGCGTGATTTGGAAAAAGGTATATATTGCCCAGATTATAATGAATAGCAGTTCAGTAATCACATGTTATTCAGTAATTTATAGTTGTGTAATCACTCTACAATGCGCAATATATTGATGCTTGAAGTACACTTTGCTAATACGATACCGTCTATAAAATGTATTACTTGCAACACATGTTGGTTTTAGGAGTTTGTATAGTTGTCGCTACACCGGGCCGGCTGCTTGATTTCTTGGAAGCGGGCAAGACGAACTTGAAACGTTGTACATATTTGGTATTAGACGAAGCTGATCGAATGCTAGATATGGGATTTGAACCTCAGATTCGGAAAATTGTTGAACAGATTAGGGTGAGACTAAGCGTTATTTGCTTTAAAACAAAGTGACTTTATTTTATCGAAATATAAAATTGTTAGTGATTGAAAAATTTGTTTGCATATATTCCTGTTAAGTCGGAAAGACATGTACGAATTATTGTCAATCAAACTTTAGCCCGATCGCCAAACACTGATGTGGAGCGCGACATGGCCAACGGAAGTGCGCCAGCTAGCAAACGATTTTTTGAAAGATTCCATATTTATCAATATTGGGTCGCTGGATTTGGCGGCAAATCATAACATCCAACAGCACGTCGAAGTTATCGAAGAGTACATGAAACCGCAACGGTATAATTGTTTAAATTAGATATTTAACTTTGTATCATCGGAAGGAGGCACACTTTCGGCAAGATTTAGCTGCAAGCCTTAAGAGTTACTGCTTAAAAGTTTTTGTTTTTGACCTTTTGGAACTATTTTATGGTTTGATTAACATCGCATCGTGTATGTTTCAAAGAAGTGAAATATATATTGTTTAAACCAGCTGTAGCAGTGTGAAATAGTAGTCATCTATTTCATTATCATACGGATTTTACCTCATATGTTGTTTACACCAACTGTAGTAGTAGTAGTAGTCTGGCTTCTCTACAGCGGAGGGGGGCGAGGGGCCCCCAGCACTTTTCGAAATTTTCATTTTCCATTTTGCCGCCCCCGAAGCGAATTTTCGGGCGCCCCCCAGTAAAATGCCCCCAGCACATTCTTTGCTGGGGGCCCCCAGGACTTTGCTAGGCTAAAAATTTTCAATGTGGAAAACGTAAAGACCTGGACTTCTTTTGAGGCGGACATTCGGCAAAATATGATTTTATATTACGCTGAGTACTCATAACTTTTTAATCGCGTTACAAATACCCGTAGTAACTAATACAATTCAATAATGACCTGAAAAAAGCACAGTTAGTTAAAGACCGTCTCAGGGCATACAGCATTCGAAAGTAGCTTGTAGCAGAAAGTTCAACCCGCCTGAGCCTTATGATAAACTGAAGCTGTGACTAATATATAAAATATATATTAATCACAGTTTCAATTATAGATTATCTATATTTTATATAGTTGTACTTCCAACTTCTGGTTAAGTTGGCAGTAATATTATTTAAAATTATTGTTATTAGCGTTTGCGAGAAATTTTTGTCATGTTGAGCGATGAGTAATCTTCAGTTGAGTTGGAAACACGGTCTACAATGAAAAATTGGTCCAAAAAGTCGGTTTGCAAAATTTTAAGCCTGGAGAAGCCAGGTAGTAGTAGTAGTAGTAGTATGAAATGGCTATTCAGCTGTTTCAGACTCATGCGAATTTTATCTCAGATAATGTCAATGCCCAATCCGAAAGTATTGATATTTATTGAGACAAAACGTAAAGCAGATGAGCTTACAAGACGCATGCGTACTGATGGATGGCCAGCATTGTGTATTCATGGTGACAAGGCTCAGAACGAGCGCGAATGGGTATTGACAGGTAAAACAAATTTCTTTTTCGCAGTTCGGACGTCATGCAAACATTACTTCTAATGAGTAATTTTGTTTACTTAAACTATCTATGTTAAAACGTCGACAAAATTAACACTATTCGTTTGGTGCTTACGTCTTTCTTATTTTAAAACACGAGTATTGTTTTTAGAATTTCGATCTGGTAAGACGCCGATACTGTTAGCAACCGACGTTGCAGCTCGAGGTCTAGGTAAGCAGCGCTACAACGCATAATTTTAAAACCATTACTTGGTGAAAAAAGAGCAATTTACGACAATTTCTGTTACGTTGACCATTGGCGATATATTTTAAACTTTGTTGTTTACATTATTAGGGGCGAATGGAATGTTTTCGCCCTCGTTTTCAAAAACCACTGAAATTAGCCTCGCCAAAAATCATAACCCTGCCCTTGTTGAGCAGTACATATGTACTTTGTGATTATTCGCTGATTATTGTCACCACAGGTTACAAAAAATAGGTTTTCAGCGAAAGGACATTGTTGTTTGCGACGGGCGTTTCTTTACAGCGGAGCATATTGCCTAGAATTAAAAGACGGTACCATTGATGTAGTATAACCTTCAACGGGTTCTGAATGATTTTTTGAGCGTTTCAAGCGTTGTTTTGAGTGTCGCTGTTCGCAATAGTGGCAGAGAATCCGAATTACAGTTTAAAGCTGTTTCGATTTGTTAAGAAAGAATATGGACAGGTTAATAGGTATTCGCTATGTTTAGCATTAGACGCGCTGTTGTTTAAACATCACACGCGCTAATGTTTGAAAGTGGAATGTGTGTTTACATAATCTGGTAAACTGGTAAACGCGATTGAGCATCTAACATTATAGTACAGTTAGGTCAGTAGGTTTCAGGTCACTTACTGTTTTCCTGATTGGTATGTATAATGAGCTATTAAGATTGTCAGATTTGTGTTGTGTGCGTTACACCATAAAGATAGGTGACGATGTAGGTTTAATTTTTGTATACAGTGGAAGTTTGTGCGTTCTTTTTCACGCGCAACGATAGATAGCAATTGTTCCTATTATGTTTCTGTTCACTTGACTAATTATTGTTAATGTTCATAGCAGCGTAGCGTGTAAAAAAACAAGCAGTTTATACCGAAGTGTTGTATACAAGGTAAACACAGTATATTTTAGAAAATAACGCCGTAATTTTCGTTGCACGTGTCGTTTTTGTTAAAAGTTCAAACTTTTTATATGTTAAACGCAACGTTGAGTTGAAAACACTTCCCCAAGCAGCGCTAACAGAAACTAGAATCACGTAAAACTGTTTAAAAGTTTCTAAATTGCATGTAAGATGTAAAACATGCGGATATAAAATATTCATTCTATAGTATACTATGTGAAAAACTGATGTTTTTGAGGTTTTACGCTACTGATTTAATAACATTGGTCAACGGTTTTTTCGACCCAGATTTGCGCTAGTGCATATTCTTGCGCAATATGCATGAGATTAGATACATATAGAAGTCTAATGTACGGGTCATATCTGTGTTATATTTTACTTTTATTCACTTTATAATGCGAATGAGGTGTTAATTCTACTTGAAAGTACTAAGAATGTTCTCTGGTCACCGTTTCTTTATATAGTGTATGTATGGCGGATGGCTTCAACTGGCGGCACTTGCATTATTTCAAAATCACAGGATTTAAGTTATTAATGGGAAAACTTATAGCTAGCTTCTTTTAAAAAATATCGCCCCGCCCCCCTTTTTACTCGCTTACACGGCGCTGCGCGCATTCAGCATTGAACTGAACTTTATCTATTCCTGGTGCTAAAGTCAGACCGTATTCGCATACACATCTGGTACATGCTGTGTGTACTGCGTAGGCTTATCTGGCATTTCACTACCTCAATTTCGAGTGATGGTGTTTCGGAAGCGCCTCAGAACCTCGAGATAAATCAAGCGTAAAAATTTGCAAATCTTTGCAAATGTTTTGGATTTTAAGCTAATTCTTGTTCAGATTTGTTATTTTGATACTTTTAAAGGTGGAGCTTAAAATGATTTTTGTCTCAGTTTTTATTTTATGAGCGTAATTTTAAAGCACGGGGATATTTTGAGTGGGGAGCATAACATGGGGTTTTGTTTTTGAGTATTTCGTTAAAATTTGTACTATTGCATAAATGTTGCCAGGTTGCCGTACGACTGTTGTTGTCATTGCTGTGTTCATTGTGATGTGGCGGATTTGGTGCGACTGCTCAGTAGCCGTCGTCTACCGACCGTCATTTCTTTGTGCGTGATTGTCTTATTGGCACTGCGACCTAGGCTGTGACGCAGGGCGTTTCTAAACCAGCCAGAGCTGTTATGCGCTCGGTTTCTAGAAAAGCACAGCTGCAAGCCGCCATCCGATCAGAAACGATTGTCCTGTGGTGGACCACAAACAGGTTGCTGGTCGGTGGTGGCAAGATATTTTGTTTCAATGGCACCCAAGTTTGAGTAACCTGCACAAAATGTTAGATTGCACTCTGTGTGAACAGCCAAGTCGCAGTCGGGGGAGAATGAAATAAAACTTTGGTGGTGGATTGACGGCCGGAAGAACCGTAGAAATAAAACTCTGTCAGGAACTGCGCTAATGAGGCACAATGAAAGGGCATGGTGACCAACACAACGCGGTTATTAGTATATGCGTTTCGTTCCAATGGATTAAAATGTCTGTGACGGATGTACATACTTATGAGACACAGGGTTCCAGCAAGACGCCTTTGGGATTCTGGATCAGTGGCAACAATGTCGCCAGTGAACGGTTTTCTAAATGGAACCGACATATACCGGAACTGTTATACTTCAGCGGAACCCTGGAACAGACTAACTTCCGGCCGGTGCGATGGCGGCTTTAACATTTGGGCGATAGAGCGCGAGATGTCCAATATTATGCTAGCCATCTTTGCAGAGACTTTGTCGTATCGTTGTTATAACGCACTTGCCCAAAAAGTCGCTGTATCATCGGTCGCATCTGTTCGTTTTTACAGTGTTAAACTAATGAAATTAATGCAAAATTTTGAAATCAGTTGTGAATACACTGAAGCGCGCGCGGTGAAAAATAACTAAAAACATCAAAACCAGCTGTTTGTCAGCTGTTCAGGAACACTTTTTGTCGATGAAATTAATTGCCGGTAGTTCCAAAGAAATGTAAACTAACACAGTTTTGTCGACGGTGGCTGAATGCGGCGCTTGCGCTGGATCCTGATTCAGTGTGGTGCCGTGTTTGAAGCCGTCAATGATTTTCGAATATTGGTGTAAATCCAGTTGTTTTCAAGATCACACATTTTGATGGTAAGGGCTTTAAATTTTTGTGTACATTAGATTAAACATGGTTAATAATGTGGACGACAACTGTGTAGAGCTATGTTTAAATTTATTCAATAGAATGAAAATTGGTGCCGATTTCGACCAATGTAAAATTTATTCACCGCGTGTAAATTCTGCAAAGAAATTTTAACGTAATACAATGGTCAGTTTTGAGTGATGGAGACTCGATAACAAGGCATATTATGCTATAATCAAAAAATCCGCTGCGGTTTTAGAAAGGGGACGCATTAGTAATGCGGTTACATACTCGTGTAGAACCGTCATCTGGGCGAAGTATTATATATGTACAACATATTGTTAGCAGTTATTTCTATGCCGTTTTCTCATGCCTCGTCGGATATTTTAAAGTTATATTTAATTAATACGTACGAATTTCACATAAGCATCTAGTACGTTTTGTTTTCCTTTGGATGTCCTGTTCATGGTCGATTATATAATATTGCTTCGTTGAAAAGTGCTTGACAATGCATGGACTAAAATAACTGACATCATTTCTTACAGATGTGGATGACATTAAAGTAGTCATAAACTACGATTATCCGAATGATACCGAAGATTACATTCACCGCATCGGACGAACTGGTCGAGTTGACAAGACCGGAACAGCATACACGTTCTTTACGTCGAAAAACGCTCGAAAAGCGGCTGATTTGATTAAGGTAGTTTCGCTGCTCATTGGTTCACAATGATGCTTGTCTGACAAATGGTACTAATTGTGCACCTCGCGGAGTTGCCAATACGCAAAAATCGGTGCAAAATATAAGCCATATCGAATCTACGTAGTACTATTTCTGTATGGCATTCTATTGATATCAGAGGTAGGGATGTGCGGTCTCGGTCAAAAAAGCAAGATCGAGACCGAGACCCAACATACCGAGGCCGAGACGTTCTTGTCTGTGTAAAATCATTGTAGTTGAGATCGTATATAATCACATATTTCTTTATGGTTTCGTCGCACTTTGTCTTAAGATTTCATTCCGAAAACTTGTGAACATATTGCTGTTCCAAGCTAGAGAAAAATATAACCTCTATAGTAGCACCGAAGAATGTCTCCAGATGCTATATGATAAGTTGTACTCCAAAAATTTCTGTTGAAATGTATGTAAAAAGTATACCCGCGTGCATGGACCTAATTCATTTAAAACCGTACTCTTAGCAACTTGCTTTATTTTTGAGGATTACTAGCTATATACTGTAAAACATGTTTGCCGTTTGTTATGAAAATTTTAGGTGGGTAAAAAATCACCAATTTTTGCCCACGCTTTCAAATTCTTTACCGCGGGTATACTCGCGTCAAACAAAATTTTCTTACCCGTACCCGCATTACCCGCGCGCTGCTTGCAGCTCTGAATGATATAGCGATGCTTTCCGGCTACCACAACACTCGTTTCCTACCCATCGACGTTTATGTATTTAATTAATTTAAGGTTCTTCAAGAAGCTAATCAGGTGGTAAATCCGGATCTACAAAAAATGACGCATGTTGCCAGTTCTATGCCTCCAGGAAGATGTAAGCTTTTCATCGCGAATAAAAACGTCAGATTGTGTGTTGCTGGGTTTTGGACTTTTAACGTTACTGTCTAGTGAATGTGTATTGGTCAATTACTTAACTGTTTAACGTAATACAAGCAACAACACCAGTGCTCGTTCTTAAAATATGCCGTTATTGGTATGTTGCTGCTAGTTAACACAACTATGACTACTCGGTTTTGCAATTTTTTTCAGCGCGAAAACGGCCAGTTGGAGGCGGTAGTGGTGGTCCTCCTAGCAAACGTGGACGTTGAAGCACTGAGTGTACTTTTGTATCATACTTTCTGTTTTGTTTGGGCACTGCAATGGTTGACAGTTTTACTTATGTTTTAAGTGTAGTCTAGTATATACTTAATACCATTTTTTACTTCCGGTGTTCGCAGACAGCCAAAATGTGTGTTGCAGTACTATAAGATTTCGCTTGAATCTGGCTGGTACTTAACCCCTTCTCACATTGAGTTGCCTGTAGGCAATTCAGCGCAGTGTATATACGTTAAATAGTATATATCGCACCGTGTTTAGCAATTGCAACACATATACATAGTACTAAATCACCACAAGACGTGAGAGTCCCCTCCGGCTCGAGCGTCAAGCTCCTATAGCTGAGTGGTGATGGTATACGTCTCCCACTCTAGTCACTGGAGTTCGAATCCTAGCATAAATGTAGGTCTCAGGGGAAATATAAAATATTCATGTGAGAAAGGGTTAAGCGAAAAATTTTCAGTCTACTATCTATAACCCCTTCTCACATTAAGTTGCCTGTAGGCAACTCAGCGCAGTGTATATACGTTAAATAGTATATATCGCACCGTGCCTAACAATTGCAACATGTATGCATAGTACTAAAGCACCACAAGACTTGAGAGCCCCCTCGGGCTCCAGCGGCAAGCTCCTATAGCTCAGTGGTGATGGTATACGCCTCCCACTCCAGTCACTGGAGTTCGAATCCTAGCATAAAAGTAGGTCTCCGGGGAAATATAAAATATTCATGTGAGAAAGGGTTAATTTTTAAAACTTACATAATGTTTTCGTTTCCCTCAGTGAAAAAGAGGACCAACGTGTCAAGTTGAAAAATAAGACGTTATAATAATACTTTTTTGATGCTGGTTCCCTTAGTTATTGATATGCGTAGCGATTGCAAAAATGTCACCACAGTCGGTCAATGTAAAGCAAAGGGGCAGAACAGTATTATAAGCATATTCCTAAGCCTATGCCTTAGTCAAAGCCAAGCAAAAGAACTTCGCCCCTGATCTTTACATGGGCCCCACAGTCGATGATGCTAATCTGTAGTTGAAAAAACGTACACTGGCTAATCAGATCACGTTTCAAGCACTGCAACCATTTGCGGGATTGTTAAGCTTAGACTGCACTTTCAGGGCCTATGGTGTTTAAAACCAGGTTTAGTTTTAATGGTAGATAATATTTATTGATTCATTATACTTTCAGACGTGTCCTGCTTTTCCACTTGACAGCCTTGGAAAGGTCTAAGCTGTAGTATAAACTTCACACGTAGCCTTAATTTTAGACTTTACTGTTGTGTTGAGGTTTAGTAATAGGCTTTACACTAGAGTTATTTTTTCAAATTAACGTTATCTTTGTTACCTAATTCAACCAGTAGTCAATTTAACATTGTTTTCAGTATGTCGCATTGTCTTTTTTGATGTTGGGTCTATGTTTTGCGTTCATATTATTGTGTTGTGCTGTTGGAATATATACATAACTGTATTTCTACATTTTATTGAGTATATACTGTCACTTATATTTTCAGAAATAGATACCAAAATTTTTCTTACCTTGCTTTGCTTTAAGACGATTATTAAGTTCCTTTTCATTTTTCGCTTAATATCACCATAACAGTAGTAACATATTAATCCACAATTTCTTTCTGAATATCTACTTATCTTTCTATTGCTTGAAACGTGACGGGCTTTGTTTTAATAAAAGTTGCATTTTTGCTCATTAAATTGGGTATGTGTTTAACTTACACATAGTTAAAAGACTAGTAATGAACACAATTCGGCCGCATGAACTACAAATACCAATGCAGAAACTCGCGTTTGTAGGGTTTCTCCTGTACAGAGAGAATGAGCGCCGTTCAAAGATTAAAAATTATCAGTAATTTGGGATGGACCAAAAAGTTGAAAATCGGTCAATCTCTGCTCACTTTCGTTCTCAGGTACACATCACTTGCACCAACGTTTGTTTTTTGGTTGAGAACTATCAGTTCTTATTGCGCAATTATCGGGTTACCTGTTGTTGGAGCACACGTTTGTGAGAGAATAAGTATAGTAGCATGCATGTGCACGTGATGCTAATATTTTCACAATCATTTTTGAAAACAATTTTTCAATTTTATTCTTATTCTCGTGAAAATAGCAAAACTGGATTTTCTTAATACTAAAGCTTACTACACCAGTCAAAGTATTACAGCAAACAGAATTAGAGAAAGGAAAATGTAAAAGCCAACCGTTTTTTCGAAAAGCCGTCAGGTTCAATCACGTTTAGATCGCATACGGAAATTTAGACTTAGCAATAAGCTGAATTGAAAGCACTAGAAATTGGTAATAGCTAATTTGTGTGTTAGCAGGCCAGAGCGGGGACGTAGTTATTATAAATTGAATGTTTCTTTGTTGCATCATGACTTCATTTATGATTTTGTGCTACCTAGACTAGAATTAAAGAGCTAAACAAGGGATACAGTATTTTGCTTGATCGAGGGGACAATTTTAAAGCTGCTATACAAAATTGTTTTCAAATATTGGGGAAATCATGACTAGAAAACGTGATGCAGAAATAAGATCTTTAGAATATAGAATAGACAATTTTAAGAAATTATTAGAGTCAACAGATAGTTCAAAACTTAAGAAGTATCTTTGTAAGCGTGAGAATGAGGTGGAGCTGGCGAACAATATATAGCGATAGCATCACGTTGAATCAATACATACTATAATGTTTTTGTAAATGACAAAATTTCGCTAAGCACAGCCAAATCAAAACAACAGAAAGACTGGGAAAAACGTCATATTTTCAATTAAGAAAACAACCGGCTTCATTGTGTCGGATAGTTAGTTCCCTTTTTATGCGTTAAATTTCGAAACAGTATGAAACCCTTCTCAAATCTGAAGGACTCAATATCAATTTATTTTACAAATTGTTGTAAGGATGTCAACTTCCGGTGTTAAATGAAGAAAAGTCATGTGCTTTACTCACAAGTTCGGTGCCGCAAATTTATTTTAAATGTCTGCCATCGTGATCATGTATAATATTTCGCCGAGGCAACTTTTGAAACCAGAAAATTATGGAGCATATATACATAACATTAATCCAAAAACAATAAAACAAAATAGCTATACACAATATTTATGCGAGATCTATATAAAGGGTAAAGCATAAGTCATGACCAAATCACAAAATCACTGGCACAATGATTAATACACAGGTTAATATAACGGTTGGAATCGCCCAATCTTCTTGATTCCAGCATCACAGTCCAGTCAGCACTTTCGGGACCAAATCCTGGGTGGTTCCGTTACGGTTAAACCTGTAATAATTCCTAAGGTACGAAATTGTGACTTACAAATCACTATTGTCAAGGGATCATAGCATACAAGTAGTCATATTTCGCATGATACCACGAACATATTTCTGGTAATATTATATATTCCAAAATTCTACCGAATATCGCATGATACTCAGGACAACGTAATTTTTAGCACAAAAAACAACAAAAAGTTCTACAATGTAGCACAAAACAATTTTGAATGCTGAATTAGCTTCTATCTTATTTGTTTCCGGTAGAAATTCTCAGCAAATATATTTCTGTAAGTACAAAATAATTCAGATTTCAAAATTTCAGTATCAAATCATATGACATGCTACAGAGCATTCGAGCTAGCTTATAGCAGCAACATTGCAAACATTTTAAAACATTTCATACGATATTGACTTAGGAAGACTGTTCAGCCGTTCGTCACCAATTCCTTTGCTTACATATTCCTGGCTGGCATCAGTATCCGGAAAACTGCTCTATTGCAGCGAATAATTCTTGCTCACTTTCACTGTCTGAATTGTTATCACTGTTTAAATTGCACACACCTGCGCTGCCAGAACTCTCAAACGCATCACTTTCAGCGTCACTGTGAGATTCCAAAATGCTCTATTGATTCTGACGCTGCAAAGATTAAACTAATTCAAATGGGAAATCTGAGAGTTATATGAGTGACTTTTGGATATATAATTTGGAATCACTGCAATTACGAACTTAGGAACTCTCATATGAGTACAATTTTTTATGTTACGTAGACAGTGTAACATGGACTGGCTGATTGTCTGACAGTGGCGGATTACGGTCGTGGGAAACCCGGGGTCCATATGACTAGCAGCCCTTACATTTTACCATGATTATTTTATACACCAGAGGTTAATATGAAACAGTATAGTGAAATAAATTGTAACAGAAGTACGAAGCTAAATTTACAGCACAGGGACCTTTCTAGATTTGCAAGTAGACAAGTCACTTGTGATTCCACCGAAGTCTAACTAACGCTGAATATTTGATTCCATCCACATCAGTGCACAAACGGAGGTGTGCCTCAATTTTGCCGGCGGTTCCGGCAATTTTGGTGTGTTTGTCGGGATTTCGTAAAAGCTCAGCGTAAAACCAAACGATTTAACAACACATTACAGATATTTGCTAAAATTAACAAATTAAACATCATTTTAACTATAGCTCATTTCACCTCACCGCCGATGTAATAAATGTTCCACCTACCCCATTTGGAACAGCATCAAATTACACATCCTAGCTGGAGGCAAGGTACAGATTCATAGCTGTACTTATAGTGTTAATTGTCTACACTTTGTCGGAAGGGCATCTGTATAAATACATGTTGTCTATAGGATGTCAGGACATTATGTTAGTACACGCGCACGCAATCAGAAACACACACTGTACACACATATTCACACGCATCATTCAACGAAAAAATTGAGTCCCTTCCGAGGGACTATTGACGATAAACAGTTCCCGATAATGATGTCAGGACAAGTAAATATTTATGCCTAGAGCATATTCACTGTCTAAAGGTTCAAACAATGACATCTTGGCATCTCAGACAGTGTATAAAGAGAGTGGGTAGTGACAACACGGGCAGCCAAAAGGGAGGGACATTTTTACAAATGTGCGTGCATTTTAACGTGGATGACCCATTACATATCTATCCTTGCTTCATGAATGTTCGCTCTCGATTCTCAATAAATTTGAGTTTTGTGAAAAAACACTGGCCACAGCAGTTGGATACTATTATTTAAGATCCTGCAAAATTCGCCCGGTTACAGCGGGGCAGTTCGGCTTAGAGCTGTCGGACCAAAGTAGACATTAGTTAAATAGCTAAACCGATTTAGGTTGGATTATATTGTTTGTTACCGTTTCGAACTACGTTGTGTGACTCCACAGGAATTTTTCTTTTTACTGTTTCCATGTTTTGTGTTTCTGAATCTAATAGCGATTATTCTATGACGTATAAAATTTTTAAAGCCCAACAATGGATGGTGCGGATCCTGTTCCGATTTTTTAGTTTTCCGCCACCCTATTTTGCAAAAAAATCCTTTCCCCCACAATCTTAGACAATTCGTACCTGATAAATTTTTGTAAAGTGTACCATGTAGTGACCCAATAAGAGGGGATGACAATAGCGGTTCACCATTTTGAGTCCCAACCAATAGGAGTCTGTAATCTTAATAAGGATCCTTATGGTGATAGTGTCCTCAAACTCAAATTGGAGTTCACAAACGCCGATTATGCCTAATTTAGTGCATCAATAACTCCAGGGCTGAGTTGTAAACTTTAAGCATACTTAAAGTTTTGAAAGTACATTCAAAATCTCTGAAAAGTTTTTTCCTTAAAATCGAATCAGAGAAGTATATAACCCTAATAGGCTTTATTAATTACTGAACTAATGAAAAATTCTGAAAACATTTGACTGCACCGATCCACAAAGACTCGATAAAACTGCCGCGGATCCAACTGAGACGACGCCCGGAGAAATTAACTGAGCTGAACAAAAACTCATAAAATTTACCGAACCAAAATGTCGAATATCAGATTTAATAATCGAACCAAAGAAACACTTAAACATTCAAAAACAGGGCTCCAAGAATAACATAGCTATATATTATTGAATCGGTTTCCTGGCTTAAATGTATTCTATTAATGCAGGTCGGGTTGCTTGCAAGGACGTAGCGATGCAGAGGAGGGGAAATGGGGCCATGGCGACCACAATAGTTTGGAAAAATTTCATTTTTGAATAAATTGAAACTAGGATATCATGTGCGTTTGACTCCAACACACTAGTTGTGTTGTATATCCGACGCATGCAGTATTGTGAGTTTCACTGATTATCACTGTTTATAATTAAAGTCAATTCGTTGCCTTATCCTGGATCAGACAACGGTGATTTTTTTAACAAAAAGGCATTCAACATCTTTAAACCCGGCAATCTTTACCGGATACTTATATGGATATTCGTAATTAAATTTTTTGGTTAAAAAGATTGTTACTTACTAATAAATACTTGCGTTGACTGCCTGAATGAGCATTGCCGAAGCAAGCGTTCCCCAAACCCCCAATTGGAGGCTGGCGGCCGACCCATGGGGAGCTACGTTTTACCGAACTAAAAATTTTGTTCGCTGACTACGAAGTTATAGTGTGGTAAACATTTTTTGGTGGGCCCTTGGCTTGGACTTGTGTGGGGAGGCCGACGATCTTAACGCCTGTTCTGTGAATGAGATGATTTGGTTTGTCTCTGTATGTGGCAAGGCTGCAACAACGTAGAATAGTGGAATAGGGTCGTGTCAAAGTGTTAAAAATGCATCGGCGTGAGATTAAGGTTTGTCACGTAAACATTTCGGATATCTTAGGCCAGGCAAGATCTCATTTGAATTAATTATCCGGCTTCAGCCGGTATTAAGTTGTCCGGCTCTGGCCTTTTTAGTACGTATCTGATCGCACTTTACTATTTGCCTAAAGTATTCGGCAAAATGAATAGCATACCGCTGAAAAATTCATTTGAATTTTGTTTTTGCTATATTATTGATGAAATATTCTTAGCTCAAGATAGGTATATTTACTTAATGTGCTGAATTTTTAATTTTTATTATGCACGGAAGCGAAATCTAGCTTTCGACGGTTTATATGAAATGTATTTTCGTTTTATCGTCACTTTTTAGGAAAATGCTTACTTTCCACTGACTAAAATTTAATACCGAAATTTTTAAGTAATTTCGGTAGCACCCTGCTGTGTATAATTATAAAGTTCTACCTTCTGATAGTGATTGTGCGGCTGCGTGGTTGGTTCAGTGATAGCGCTAGTAATCATGTACTTAGTGTATATATTTTTAGACTGTATAGGCAAGGCAGACTGTAACTGCATAATATAAACATTTTAGGGAAACGTTTTGAACTGCGTTAAAATTGTTCTGTAGATATATAATAATATATAGTCTTTCGTCCTCAGTAACCTACAACTGAAAATGCCCGGTTTCTCACGTGGGGGTGGACGAAGCGGTGGGAGAAGTGGAGGATCACGAGGGTTAGTTTATTTGTTTCTCACATCCGATTTATTGAGCGTAATTGAGGTTGAGGTCACATTTCATTTAAGGTCATAAGCACGTATACTACTACGATTAACTTGTTTAAAATATCTTTGTAACAAATGGTTACAGGTATGGCGGTGGTGGGTATCGAGGATCTGGTGGAAGCAGAAATCACAGTTTTAGCAGTCGAGGTGGTGGCGGCGGATTTGGTAAATTTGGCGGTGGAGGTAAGGAATGGCTGATGTGGGCTGAGCAGGGTGGAACCGGAATTCCGGTTCCGGCATTTCCGGTATTATAATTTGGCCGTTTTCTTAACTTTGCTAATTTTTTAAGAATCTCTTTTGAAGCCACTTGTACTCCGAATATAAGCCATTGATGGTGGATTTCACTTCAGTCGATGATGAAAATCTAAAATACAACAAATAAAATAAATACCTATGTTCGACTAAGGTTATTTCACAAATAATAGAGCAAAAAATATGATTAACATGAAATTTTTGGTGAAATGCATTTTTCACTTTCCGCTTTCGGTTCCGGTTCCGGTAAAATTTTCAAATTCCGGTTCCGGTAAATTGTAATTCCGGTTGCACCCTGGGGCTGAGCTAAGGGAACTCAACTGTTTTTCATTTTGTGTGCTTAAACTAAGCACGTTGACCCAAATGCTGACCAGTTCTGTTTTCTCCTCAGTTTTTTTTACAAAAATAGGTCAAAAGACTGTCGTTTGCTTGCTTTTTTGGTACCAACCTTACCTTGTGTTCATGGGGAGACTATGTTTTAAAATCATGAGTGAGTTCAGTAAGACTTACGTTTTTCTTGACGGGATTCAAAAATATGTTTGAATGGGTCATAGGACGGTTGCGCCGGAGTTTGAACGTTGCGCAACATCTCGTTTAAACCTAAACTTATTGCAGTATCGTAAGCATTCAAACGTTTTTCGTATGTTATTTATATCATACACTACGTATGCAAATCGTGATATTGGTCTTAACACATGATGGCTCTGGTCCAATTTGGGAAACTTTGGTTTTTGAAAAAGTGAACTACAAGTGTTTTTTGCCCAGAAAAAGTATATTTTCCCCAGTAAAATGCGCACACACCATGATCGAAAAAACAACCCCTGGAGTTAATAAACTTTTCCAAATTCTAAAAAAACAGCAACATCCTGTTCTATTGTTTTTAAACACATCTTGCATTCTTTCTGCTTAGGTTATGGAGGTGGTTACGCTAGTGGAGATTACGGCAGTCGAAAGAATGAAATGGCTGCGGGGCTGAAGTTGAAGCGTATTAATTGGGAAACTGAAAACTTGGTTCCGTTTCAAAAAGACTTTTATCGGGAGCATCAAGCTGTGAGCGCTCGAAGCACAGTAAGTACATACTAGGTTTAATCTTACATACACGTATGTAATTCACACTTGACGGGTTAAGAAATCCGCAAACTAAATTTGCTACTGTTTGCTTTTATTAGTGTATATAAAGCTTACATTCTGTGATTTACGGTGAACAGGAATTTATGCTCAAAATTATATCAAAGTAATATTTGTTCGTAATAACAGAGTAGTCGATTAGAAAGCTGAAAGGTAATAGTATAAAAACTAATGATTCTGCTTCAAAAGTTGCATAATGCACGGCTACCTTTGTAATAGTTATGTCTACTGTTCTGGGCATACAGTTTTTGGTTTTAGCAAGAAGTACAACGATTTTTGACTCAAAATCAAGTTACAGTGCAAGGTCAAGGTGTTCCAAAACCAATTTTTCAATTTGACGAAAGTGGTTTTCCAGGTAAAAATTGTTTGGCAAGCTGCAAGCTTTGGGCTTTCTTTAGTAAACGATGCTGCTCTGATTCATAGAAGTTTGTTTGTTTCCTCGGCTAGCTGAGCAATAAGGATTGCTGAGCAATAAGGATTGCTCAATGGTGCTTTTGACTAATAATACAATCGCTGGTTACTGCATAAGGCGTGAATTGTATTATGAAGTTTAAATCAATATGCTTACTTTTAGAACCGTTGAGAAAACAGTTAAACCATCGTTACACAATTCCAACGGTGATTCAATCTGTCAGTTGGCCCGTAGCGTTATCTGGACGAGATTTAGTTGGCATCGCGCAGACTGGATCTGGTAAAACTTTATCTGTAAGTCGTTCGTGGGTCAACTCACGAAAAGCTGTCTGTTTTCGTGTGCGAAAAAGTATATGATTAATGGTGCAGTGTGTAAAAGCGGTGATATGATGTCGAAGATTAAAAGTATTAATAATAGGTAGGGTACCTCGCACCTATGTGGGTCTAAAACGCACAAGCTATAACTCACGTATCGAATTTGAATGCTGTTTTGTCACATAGTTGCTATCGATAATTGGGGTTCCTATTAAAATTGAGTGTTCGTTCCAAGCAATCCTTTTTTCAGGTTTTGTAATTAGCGATTTCCAGACATTTCAAAAAGTTTGATTTAGACCTCAGATGAATGTGGCGCAGTGATCACTGTTAGCGCTATAAATGTGAACAAAAACATTCGTTAACTGTATTAATGTACATATTTTAGTTTTTGGCACCGGCTGCAGTGCATATAGCACATCAACCACCATTGACACGAGGCGAAGGGCCAATTGTAAGTACATATCGTAATAAGTGGTGGAAGAACAATGGTATTGCCATAGGATTAAACAGAAGCTTGGTGGTGGTGGTGGTTAGATAGCTACATAAGTACTAAATTATTAGGTACCGGAATATTTGGTAACATGAACATCATGTTTGTTTAATGCTTTTCAGCGATATGTGGTTCTGTTGAATGACGTAGGCAAACGTCGATTTTATGCCGGTACCGGATATTAGGTTGAATCTTGGTTTACAAATATTATGTAATGTTATACGAAGCTGCTTTTTAAATTGTTGTAATTTTGCACTTAGGCTATTGTATTATGTCCGACGCGTGAGTTGGCTATTCAAGCAAATGAAGTAGCAACAGAATTTTGTGGCAAAAATGGTATTTCGCACACTTGTTGTTATGGCGGAGCAGCAAAGGGTCCACAGCAGCGTGATTTAGATAAAGGTATGTAATATATATCATAGTGTTGCACACTGCATTCTAGCTATTATTTTTCTCTTTTTTTCATGTTCGGACTAAGTGCACAACGAAATTTTTGGTAAATATTTGAAATTATGGTTTGTATTAAGTTTATTGAATACACGTATCTGCGTCATAATTGTAGTACTTTCCTGTGCTGTAGGTGTTTACCTTTCAAAACGGTAGACATGATGATTTTAGGAGTTTGCATCGTTGTCGCAACGCCTGGCAGATTGCTTGATTTTTTGGAAGCTGGTCGAACGAACTTAAAACGGTGTACGTATCTGGTATTGGATGAAGCTGATCGAATGTTGGATATGGGATTTGAACCTCAAATTAGGAAAATTGTTGATCAGATAAGGGTGAGACATAATGTCAGTTTTATGATTGCATTAGTATTGCATTGTCTTTTCGTTGTGTACAAATTTTTATAGTTTCCTAGTGATGAATTATTTAGTAGTATAGCGAAGTTCGGTATAGAGTCTAAAGAAACTGAATAGGTTTATAACAGAGTAAACACCTCGAGGTCCCTTTAAACGGATATTTATCTATCTATCTATCCAAATAGCGTCGCGCGTTTGTTTTGGTGCTTTTTTGAATAGCCATTTTCTGTACGCAGGTTTTCCAGCGTATAAGTGCCATAATAAGTTTGTTATTGATGATAACTTAAGCCGGATCGGCAAACGCTGATGTGGAGTGCAACATGGCCAACTGAAGTGCGCCAGTTAGCGAACGATTTTTTGAAGGATTCCGTCTTTATCAATATCGGATCGTTGGATTTGGCTGCGAATCACAACATTCAGCAGCATGTCGAAATAGTGGAAGAGTACATGAAACCACAGAAGTAAATTGTTGCTTAAACGATGGCTTCTTATTCGCTATAGGTGTTAGCTGTGCACAGGGTTGGGCGGTTCCGGTCAAAAAAGCGAGACCGAGACCAAGAGACCGAGACTTTTGGTCTCGGTCTCCGCCAATTTTCAACCGTTACCGAAAATAAAAATAAGTTAGCAAAACTTTTGAATATTTTTATCTTCTTTGAATTGCCACTTCGTACATCGCCGTATAACTAGGTAGCGGTGCTCCGCAATCGTTCGCTGTCTGTGTTGGTAAGCGTGTGTGTAAGTGCTTCCGGGCCAAAGCTGCGATCTAAAGAAAATTTTTGTGATTACTTATCGCTTTTTCATCTCTTTGGTCTCGGTTTGCTAACCACCGAGCCTGAAAAGAGCGATACCGAGATTGAGACCGAGACTTCGACCAGCCAAATCCAGAGACTTGCTAACTTAGTGAGCTTTGCATCTCGCGCCTACATTCTGCATAGTAAGTTTACCGTACCAAAATTGAATATGCTAAAGAATTTATATGGCTGCACCCTGTTAACTGTGTGACATACGTTTGCTTGTCTTAAGCAGGGACGGCAATCTCGGTCTCGGCGTTTGGCAGGTCTCTTTCTCGGTTGTTTTGAACCGAGACAAGAAGTTGAGGATTCAGCAAATGTATGGCTGTATAATTGTTGAAGTAACTGATGTCTGATGAATAAAATTTCTGTGTGAATCGGTAATTTTTATAGCTACGCAGTAATTAAGACAAGATATTCTGAAGAAACACAAAAGCTATGAAAACCAAAAAACTATGAAAAACCCACTAGAAATAATTTCTTTTGAAAATTTTATTTTTTTCGAGGATGACCAAAAATTGACCGAGACGCGAGACGGAGTTTTCGTGGCCGGTCTCGGTATTCAGGCCTCTGTTTCGTACGAGTGCATATCATACATAATGGTATGAGAGAAATTGGAATGTTCTGTTATTTGACAACGTATACTATTCTCTTCAATTATAAAATGCACATCATATCTTAACTTACGTTTGATTGCAGTCTGGAACGAGACTTCATGGTCGGTCTCGGTTTTTAAGCGAGACCGCTGATACCTGGCTTTAAGACACGTAAAAATATTGACGTTTGTTCTTCCTACAAGTACAATGAGTTGTTTTGTAATATATATACTTGAAATAACTTTTTGTAAATGAAAATCGTTTCACATTGTATACTGCCCATTATTTTACACACTAAGCTACTAGAATATAGATAAAAACAGAAGTTACTGCTTTTCTTCAAAAAATTGGATCATGTTCAGTTTCCTTGTTCAGGTTAGATCCGACGAGACTTCCGGGTTCACAATTTGCATTTTTAAAAATTCTGGGTCCGGGTCTTCTAGAAAAATTTAGCTTTAAGTATTTATTTTTAAATGTTGCTACTCTGCTGTATACTATAAGGCACGGGGTATTGCGATCAAAGGATTGCCTAAATTGCATACGATTAACCGTCGGCGGTAAGAATTAGTTAATTCGTTAGTTTTATAGTTTAAGATTTAAATAAGTACGGAGAATTCCCTTAAATTAAATCATTTTTTTTTGCAATTGAAAACCGCATCGACGCTGATCGAAAGAAATGCAAACAAGTTATTACTTTGTTGTTTCAGGCTTATGCGAATTCTGTCGGAGATAATGACAATGCCTGACCCCAAAGTGTTGATTTTTATTGAAACTAAACGCAAAGCAGACGAGCTTACACGACGCATGCGCACTGATGGATGGCCAGCGTTGTGCATTCATGGAGATAAGGCTCAAAATGAGCGTGAATGGGTATTAGCAGGTATAACTGTGTTCGATTTCGGTTGCCGCCTTACATTGTTCTATACAATTCATATAGGTTTGACTTATCGATAGACTTTTGTTTTGTCTTAGATTTAGTCTTAGGCTTAGCAAAATAATTAGCAGTAATGTGGGGGACTTCAGTCCTCTATGAAATTAACAATAGTGGAGTTAGTAAACAACCCAACGCCATAATTTTACACATATGAAAGGGAAACGTATTCCATTTTTGCTGTGTCTCTGTTGGTTCGGTACTGGCGATTGTGCCCCCACTTACCAAAAGAGAACTATTTAAGATTTCCCCTTGGTTCAGTCCCACGCTCAAGATTTCACCCCCGTTACGTATATTGCAACCTAGTACGTATCTGTTAAATGATGCACTAGCGGTAAATGTATATACTTGATCTGTGTTTATTGTTTATATGGTTTTTGTTGATTGTGTGCTTAGTAGTAGGCATAACTAAACACTGGCTAGTGCAACTGAAGCTTTATGAAAATTTCTGCAACCCCCCTCTAAGAAATTTCGCTCCGGTCGCGAACCGGGGCCTCCGGTTGATGCCCAACCTTGCGCGACCCTACGAATACCCATTGGCTGTTCGTGTGCGCTATTCGTTCAAGAATTTCCGTGAGACGGTTTTTCATTTCTAGATTAAAAAAACCGATGGTTTGCCTGCCAGTTATATTACTTAATCGTATAGCCAAATGTTACCAATCTTGCTTGTCTATTAGTTATTGAAATGTAGACCTGTGAAAACATTTTCAGAGTTTCGTTCTGGCAAGACTCCGATACTATTAGCCACCGATGTTGCTGCTAGAGGTCTAGGTAAGAAGCTTTTTCTTTTGATGCACATTTATAGGAGACCTCGTGTCTTTGCATGCTCAATTTTCTTAGTAACTAAAATAGTGCGACGTGGGGCGGTCAATGCTATGCGTTCATATTTTCGTATCGTACGTGTTACTAAATTTTCCAGCGAGTTTGGACAATCGGTTCTAAATTTAAAAGTTGCAGTTTATATGTGGTCGATATTTTAGCTGTATTCCGATTTTATATTTGTTTTGGGATTATTTACGAAACATTGCCCGTGAAATTATTGTTTGACGATTTGTGAAAGATGATGGTTTCATTGTTTGAGGAGTGACATTTTTGGATTAAAACTAGTCTTCACATTCAAACACATTTTATGCATAATATTATATACTTAGGATCTTGCTTTTATATGTTTTGTCTACTGCAACTTTTTCGCGGCCATATTTCACTTTTTTAAATAATATTAACTAGTAATCCGTAGTTGCACATGTGTGCAACTCCTCTTATACTGGGTTTTGGCCTATGTTCAAGAGTATTTGTTTTTAAGCAGGTTTTGCCTAAGCTTTGAAGCTTAAGTGAGTGACAATTCAAACAACGAATTCATCATTTTAATTTATACTGGGTTATTGGTTCGGTACTGCATGCACTCCTAATAAAGGAAAGGCTGAACCTGTAATTTCACTCTGTAGTGGAAAATACACTTCTCAACTTGAAATAGCTAAAACAACATATAAATATCATATCAATGTCTAATAGAACAAAACACAAAACATCAAACCAATAAGTTACTAAGAAAATCGAAACAACAGGTATCTTTGCAAGCTTCTATTAATTTGCATATGGTGACTTTGCTGGAACGCTGCACAAAATGCGTATGTGGGGCGTTCCAGCTTTAATATATAGATAAGTGATGTTGTATCCAACAATCAAATACATACATAGAAGTCAACTTGTTTACAAGTGCTTGTAAACGGTTAAGTCAAAATGTCGCTGCTTGCACAACAATTGTACAACGTTGCACAGTATTTTTAGATGAAAAATGTTCGTTCCACAATTGGCGCTGCGTAACATATTTTTTGTGGATGAAATCTCTAAAATTATTTGGTTACGCAAAACATTGTGTTAAATAAATTAAGAATGCAATTTTTCACATTTTTACCATATTGGATTAGGAAACGACGTAGGTTTACTGGTAGAATAGTACAGGTTTCATGCATTAACTCATTTGCGAAAGTTCAAGTGTAAATTTCCAGCAATGTCATGATACTTCTTCAGAATGCTCATTCAAATGTAAATATTTAAACTTTTTGAAGTCGCTATGCCTTTGATGTAAGAGAATAGTATTATGTACGTATGCTAATATAAGGTTTCTACTTAGTTACGACGTTGTTCGATGGTATATATTTTAAGTTCATTTTGTGCGTCTTTTGTATTACTGCACCTAAGGCACCTCAGTTTTATTTATATCATACATTGTGGTACGGCAAAGAATGACACCTTTGAGAACTATACCTTGCTGAACTGTTAGTCGATGTCTGTTTGCAAATTGTTAGATTGTAATACTCAAACTAACGCAGTTTTGTCAACGGTGGCTGAGCGCGGCGCTTGCTGGATCTCGATTCAGTTTGGGGCCGTGTTTGACGCCGTTAACGATTTTCGCGTGTTGGAGTAAAGCTAGTTGTTGTTTTCACGATCAAAGCCTATTACAACGGTAAGGGCTTTCACTTTTTAATCATCGGATTAAATGCTAGTGTCGACAACAACTGGTATACTATAATTATAGTGGTGACAAAACTGTAATTACATATTATTTAATTTCGCGAAAACGAAGGAAACTCATCATGATTGATTCTCCACTGGTGATCAAACCGAAACAGGAAAAACGTTTCCATCAAAGGTTGCAAAAATTGTTTCACACATCCTTAAAATTTATCAAAGACCGATAGTTTATGCATAAATTCCAATGAAAGAAGTTAGAAAATTTGGTCAGAGTTGTGTAAACCATATTGAAATATTAGTATTTCCTTACAAAACAGCAGTTACTTCATGCAAAGTATGTAGTAAGAAATCTATTCGCTGGAAACCGTTTCTAATGTGTTTGAAACTAATACGTTTTCGGCAGTGGCTTAAAAACTTCACCGACCAAAACATATTCTTCGTATCACCATCAATACTTCAAAAGATATCATCATCATCAGTTACTTTTTGCTTATATTCACTGAATTCTTCCGTGCCGTATTTTTTGTTCTCGAAGTAGTCCGTCTTCACGCTTTAAGCAGTTGTTTCAAAATTTCGATTTATAAGCTTTGTTCTGTTAACTGACTTCCGTGTTCGAAACACGAACGACAGTTAGTCAGTTAATAAAGTTTGTAATGTAGTCTTACACAATTTTTTAGATGTCAATGATATCAAAGTTGTGATAAACTACGATTATCCGACTGATACAGAAGATTACATTCACCGCATCGGACGAACTGGTCGAGTTGACAAGGCAGGAACAGCATACACGTTCTTCACAACGAAAAACGCTCGAAAAGCGACAGAGTTAATTAAAGTGAGTACAGCTGTTTTATTTTTAAGCATTTTTTGCCGAAAAGTTTTCGTGTTATTTAACATTATTAAATGATTTGCCATCATTTTTGAACGGAAAGTATGGCGTCTTTCAATTTGCCTTGCACCATGGTTTTGTCGAATCGAGAAAGCTAAATTGAATACCACCTGTTTTACTCATTACATTAGCGTGCATCTTGTAAATTCCGTATAGCATGCATCCTGTAAATTGCGTATTACAGGTTCTACAAGAAGCTAATCAGGTGGTAAATCCTGATTTACAAAAAATGATGCACGTTGCAAGCTCGATGCCGGCTGGAAGATGTAAGTTCATCTTTCTAGTCACGTATTATATTATGTTTTCATTAACATAAGAAAGTGCAAGACACTTTGTTCTGTTTGAGTGAAACCTATTAGTAATCGAGTTTTTGTGAATTAATTTTTTAGTTCGTGGCCAAGGGTCACTGCATAGATCGAAATGAAACTTTGTAATCACCAGGGTACAACCGGAGGTCTGCCTCGGGCTCCGGCAGCACAATGGCTTCCAGCTCCGGCTCCGGTAGAATTTTTGCCGGAGGTTCCGGTAATTGCGGTAGTATAATTTTGCAAACGTCTCCGGCAAGTTATATTCACCTCCGGCTCCGGCATTTAACCTCCGGTTGTACCCTGGTAATCACTCATGAATGAGCTTACTATCGTATTACACAAGGCCCCAAGTGATGCGAAAATATTAAATATGCTTTAGAATAACCAAAATATGGAAACTGTAGACGTGTTATTCGTGATTGCAGTTTAAAACTGGGTTTTACTATAGGATACTAAGCCTGTAAAATATACTTTTGCGCTCTTTATATTTTTAGCGAGGAAACGTCCTGTTGGCGGTGGTGGTTTCTATGGCCCTCCAAGCAAACGAGGCCGTTGACGCATTATAATAAGCTAATAGCATAAACGCTTTATATACATAGTTTCGACAATGTGACTGTTAGTGTTTGTTGCATCTAAGCTTTATATTAACGAAAAATTTGAAGATCAAATTATGAAGACGAATCAGCAATTCTTGACAGTATTGCTATGTAAGTGTGAGTATAGATATTTGAACAGCGCGACTGGACTGGTGCTGGCATTACAAACAATAAAACGTTGACATGGATTAATATAAAAAATGATCGCATTTTAGTACTTGATCGGTTTAATGAAAACAAGTATGGCAGAACTCTTAGTAACTTGCATAGCGCTACTGCAAAACAAACTTAAATTCAGTGTCGACCGCTACTTGTAGTAAATATATGCTTGAGTAACACTGTTATGATGTATGGTTGTGTATCATTTCTGTGAAAGTTTGCGTTTATGTACATGTATGCCTTAGTCAAAGTTATTCGGATCTCTGCGCATAATGTATCGTAATCATAAAAATGTGTTTTGGTTTTTTACTTTTGGATTGCTAAAAATAGTTTAAGACTTGAGTATTTCACATGCTAAACAGTTCTTTGTTTTAGTACTTTCAAATGCTGGGTTCATGTTACCGATTGTGCGCTTGGAACCTGTTTTGTCACCTACCCATAGCAGGAGGTAGAAACAACCTATATAAAAGTAGAGACACCAATATACTTTTAAAAAATACCAAAACAAAAGCACAGAAAAAAAAAAAACAAAAGAAAAAAAAACCCGAAACAAAAAGACAAAAAAACCAAAAAAAAAAAAGAAAAAAAGAAAAAAAACAACAAAAAAACCACAAAAAAAAAACCCCCCCACACCGAGAAAAAAAAAAAACAAAAAAGAAAAAAAAATCAAAAAAAAAAAAAAACCAACAAAACACAACACAACAAAGACACACAACAAAACAAACAAACAAACACCCACCACACCACACAAAACAAAAAAAACCCCAACCCACAAAAAACAAAAACAAACAACAAACCCTACACAAAACAATTGCATTCAGGCATTAATATTTACTTTTATATTAAATAATGCCTACAACCAGTGATCACGATGTCATTGGTATTGCTGGAGGCGGCAGTATTTTGTCGGAGGAGACTTCCACCTTAACTGATCAACCACAAACCCCAATGGACACGGCAGCAATTGATCACAATCAGGATTACGACGTCGAGGGTAATAATGATGCAAATGAATTAAAAGGGGACTATGCGAACTTATTACGGTCTAGAACACTCTATGTAACTAATCTTAAATATCATGGTCTTAATAACTTAACGTGCGTAGAAGTGCTGAACGCTGTTAATAAGGTTTTCACTGTCCAGGGCGGTGAGAAGTTTAGTAATAGTGTTAAAATTATTTTCCCATCCAAGGACATTGCATCTATAGCAGCAGGTAAATCAATTAAAATTGGGGACTCGGAGGTAATTCTAGAAATTCCTCGCGACGCAACATTGCAATCTCCTTTTATTGTTCGAACTTTACATCTATATGGCGTCCCCTTTGAAGTTCCGGATAAAGCGCTACAGTCGTTCTTAGCTGCTCAAAATATTCAGTGCTTGCAACCTGGTCGTTTCATCAAGCATCGAGGAAGTGAATACATCTCAAGTGGTCGAAGTTTCTTAGTCCAGATCCGCCGCGACTATAAAATACCTCCTCGGCTCCAATGGTGCGATCCTCATTTTAGGCGCGGATATATTATAATTCGGGCATGGTACCCGGGTATGGGTCGGTATTGCAAATCATGTTATAAATTTGGACATGAACAATTAGATTGTGTTGATTTTCCTGCTTTGAACAACACTGAAGTGGACACGAACTCAGCTAAACAACAACAAGAAGAGCAAGAACCCAAACAACAGTCACAACAACAGCAGCAACAGAAACAACAAATACAACAACAACAATTACAACAACAACGGCAACAAATGAAAGCCGGGATAGACAAGGATCGCAGCAAGTTAAATACAAACAAGCAGTTTCTTGATATCAGTAACTTTATTATGGGGTTAATCAAAAATATTCAGTCCAGCATTAACAATGATATTATTGTGAGAGAACCATTAGCTTTAGTCATCAATGGAAAGCTGGATTTGACTAAACTGCCAGAATCCGGGAAATCTTTTCTCAATTTTTCTGCTTGGTATAGATATTTGCATTTGAAACGATCGATGTCTCCGCCATTTCACCCTGAGGGTGAAGACGTTAAAACATTTTTTGATTCGAAACATCCAAGCAATTATCGTCTCTCGAATTTCCATGTTGACAATCCAGTATCTGTTTGGGGCGAGTCTTTCTCATCTCCTGAAAAATTTGTCGCAGTGTGGAAGGCGAGATTCAGTGGTCGCAAAGATATCGAAGAGAAGGTTTGGGGAACAGACGATCCTAAATCAATAAAATTTTTACATAGTCAGATAGTTTGGCCGGGCACAACGTTACATTATTTGTGTATCGTTTTCGAATTAATTTATACGATTTGTTTTGCACGAGCACAACAATGTGATGTGATTGGGCGCACACTATTGTCAACAGAGGGTCTATTGGTTGAGACTGTACCTGGGCCGGGGCCTTGGAGCTGCGGCCGTGGACACTCTGATAATCGAGCTCAAAATAGAGTTACCTGGCGTCCTGGCAGTTTAAACTTAAATGGTGACTGTCAGACTCTTGTGCGAGAACACATTATGTTACGAAAGGTGAGAACAGTAAGCACATCGTCTGATATATCTTCTCGCGTTACAGGTGTTAAGCGGTTGTATGAAGAGTCAGATGTGATTAGTGGCAAAAAGCCAAACATTGCAATGTGAACGTGCATTTTTTTTGTTTTACATGCCTTAAATTGATATGAAAGAGAGTCAATATGGATCTGCCAAATTTCTTTTCTTTTTCCAGTTTAAATTGCAGATCCATTAAGCATTTTCGAAAAGTGTCGATAGTTTTTGAAAGGATAAAAGATTTGGATTTGATTTGTCTGCAAGAGACACATTTTAAAAACAATTGGGATGCAGAGATTTTTGATAGAATTTTCTCACGCAATTTTAAAATATTTCACAGTTTCGCAAGCGAGGAGAATAGTAAAACAGGGGTAACGGTCCTTATAAATAGGACAGCTCCTGTTGGTCAAATTGAAAACATTTTTAATATTCAGGGTAGGGCGGTCACGATTGCTTTTAGTATTGGCTCTCTTTCTTTTTTCTTAATTGGTATTTATGCTCCCGCGAACGGCGAGCAGCGAGTAGTTTTTTTCAACCAGCTGATGCAACAAGTGCAAAATTCGTTTTGGTTTGATTATAAATGTGTTATTATGTTGGGTGATTTTAACTTAGTTGAGGACCCGGTTTTGGACCGATCACGGCCGTCATATGATCAGCAGCAAGGCCTGAGAGAGCTTTATTGTTTGAAGGAACTGTTGGTGATATCTGATGTTTTTAGGGAGACACATCCAAATAAAAACGACTTTTTTACTTTTCTTTCAGACATTCATGGAAGTCAGTCTCGTATAGATCGGATTTATATGCCGGCTTTTTTACAACCGGGCGCTTTGTGTACCGCTCGCGCAGTGAACAAGACAGATCATAGGTTGTTTAGAGTTAAGATTCGCTTACCTAATTTAAAGAGAGGTAAAGGATACTATAAGATGAATACAATGCTTTTGGGTGAAGTCGGCGTACAGACCTTTGTTTTAACGCGGCTCAAACATTTAATGAACATTTCCACAGGGTTTTCTATGATGTGGGAAGTATTTAAGGCTGATGTTAAAACCTTCTTTGTAAAGTTGGGTAAAAATAAAGCTAAGGAACGCGACATGTTGAGGAAATCATTAGAGAGCCAAGTTATTAATGTACAAATGCTGATAGGACAGTATCCAAACAATCCGAATCTCAGATCGGGTCTTAAAAAGCTAAAAAATGAAATCGAATTATTGAATGCATTTTATATTGCTTCTTGCAGGCATAATACGTACTACGGTAGTGAGGTAAATGACAACGCCTCTTTAGCAACAGTCAAGTCTCTTCAACGTAAGAACTGGGAAGCCAGGCATATAAGCTCGATCGAAAGGTCTGATGGCACGTTAGTAACAGACTCAGATGCAGTTCTAGGTGAAATTACTGAGCAGTATTCCAACGTATTCAGATCGGAAGGGATAAGCGGAGAAGATCTCACTTTTTTTCTGGCACAAAATGGTCTTTCCAAGTTGAGTGAGGTGGAAAAAAATACTTTAGAGGGACCCATTACGTCAGTTGAAATAGCGAGCGCTATTAAATCTATGCAGGGTAAAAAGACGCCGGGATACGATGGTATTCCTGTTGAATTCTATTGGCTGTTTTGTGGAATATTATCTGAATTTTTGTGTAAAATGTATAACGCGTTCTTGGATGATCTTAAGCTCAATTTCTCCGCATATGATGGTGTTATTACCCTATTATATAAAGGGAATGGAAGGAAAACGTGTCGCGATAATTGGCGGCCAATTACGTTGCTGAATATAGATTATAAGATTTTTACGAAAGTTTTGGCAAAAAGATTAGAATCGGTCATGAAATCTTTAGTCCACCCGGATCAGACAAGCTCGGTTCCCGACAGAATTATCCAAGACAGTGTTGCACATGTCATGTCTGTTATTCATTATGCCAATGAAAGCAACGCAAAGGCGTTGCTGCTATCAGTTGATCACAAAGCCGCTTTTGATTTGGTGGAGTGGTCATTTATTTTTGAGACACTTAGGGTCATGAATTTTGGCGAAAACTTTTTAAACATGATCAAATGTATTTATAAACCCGGATGTACAAGATCATCTGTTATAGTTAATGGTTTTAAGTCAGAATTTTTTCATGTTTTCCGTGGAATTCGACAAGGGTGTCCCTTATCGCCGTCATTATATGTCATAACAGCGGAAGTGGTAGCTCATTATCTTCGAATAACTTCAAGAATTTCGGGGATACCACTATACGGCATTAACACCCGAGTGACTAAGTTTGCCGACGACACTAATATTTTTCTAAGTAGGATTTCAGATATAAGTGTGGTTTTTGATGTTTTTGAAAAATTTCAAAAGGCCTCTGGCAGCCGACTAAAGGAAACTAAAACACAGATACTATTAATGGGCGATCTAAGGAACGCACTTGTACCCCATCAATATGCACGCTTTATTGTTGAAAGAGTGAAAATTTATGGCCTTTGGTTTGATTCAAAGGGACTCGATGTTCCTGAAAATTGGATAAAGTGCTATGAAGCAATTGCAAGTCTTGAACAGCGAATACCGCCCCGAGGTATCTCTGTTTTTGGAAAAATCCATCTTGTTCACATTTATTTTTTGTGTATGTTTAATTATTTGATAAAATTAGTAACACCCCCTGAGCAACTAGTGAAGGAAACTATCAATGTGGTTTATAAGTGGTTGTGGTACCCGTCCACCGCTAGTATTATTAGAAGGGATATCCTGTTTTTACAACCTAGTCACGGCGGGATAAATTTCCCAAATATTTTTGTCAGACTGAAAGTGAATCGTTTAATGTTTTATATTCGAATATTAAGAGGTACCGAAGTTGTGAGTTGGAAGAGATGTTTCGAACATTTCTTTCGGCAAGTTCAGTTTTCGACTAAACGTCAACTGAGACGCATTGATGTACCGGAGTTATATAAAGAGATACGGATTGCAATGATTGAGTCATCTTTTAAAATGGATGGAAATTTTTGTTGGTTTTTTGGCGAAAAGTTATCCTTAAAAACAGTGTCGGCAAATAAATTGTATAAAATGTGGATACACGCTGTGTATAAGGGACTCATGCATCCTAAACATGTTTTTTGGCGAGACGAGCTAGGAGTTGAACCTATTTTTGTCGAGCGATCATGGATATGGGCAAAAGCGAAATATGTTGACGGCTCTGCGCGAGACGTCCATTTTAGGTTAAGACACAAGTCATTGTATACTAATCACCGCACTAGTCATTTTACAGATGGGACAAATATATGTTCGTTTTGTTATTTGGATGGAATTGAAGTGCGGGAGGATAATGTTCATGTGTTTATTTATTGTTTGCGGGCGCAAGAAATTAGTTTTTTCATTACTCCCGTTTTGCAACAGGTAGCTGGAGTAAATGAAATAACGATTTCGGATTTAATTTTGGGACGAAATATTCACGACCCATTAAAGAGAATAGCTTTTAATTTCATCGTCCAACATGCACAATTGGCAATATGGAGTGCTCGATGTAAACTCGAGTTTAACAATGAAAATGTCTGTGTTGTTGATGTTTTTCAGGAAAATGTTTATAGAAATTTGTGCAAACTTAAGCTGTATCTAAAAGAAGAATGTTTTTTTAAGGTTTTTGGAACAATAACCCGACAGAATGATAGCATGCTGGGTTTTCGAATGTCTTTTTCTCAGCGTACCTGATTTGTAGTTTGTTTTGAAACTAGGTTTCTTGTGTGCTTTTTAACATATTTGCTCTGAATAATATCCTTGCAAGCAGAGTAGAATAATGGGTAATTTTCAAGGACCTTTGTTATGTTATGATAATATGTTGTTGCCTTCTTTGGTTTATATAATTGCTTTCGTTGATGTAAATGTGGTTTATCCTTTTAATAAAACCCGGGGTGTTCGGCAAACGAGCGCTTCGGACTTAAACTAACTTATAGGCATATATATTATCATTTTTGACAAAGTGCTTCAGGAAACAAAACCTTCAGTTAATCCTCGGAATTCTGGCCTACAACAGCCGCAAGAAAGGTGTGGATGCGATAGACTAAATGCATTGGAGAAGTTTGCACTGAACAGAAACAAATCGTAGTCTAAAGCTTACGCTTATTCTTTTCTAGTCCTACAGAAAAACGTCCCGCCTCTGATCTTTTTATGAGCCAAATCCAACTATGCGTAAAGTACACTACATAGTCCAGCAGATCGCATGCGATATATATGCAATGATAACCGATGCGGTGTAAAATGCCGCAGTTTCATATATCTAGAGCCTCTGCTAAGGTGATTGGTTGAGCACAGAGGATGGAACTCCTCCAATGCATAATTGCTTCGACTGCACTCACAAGCTAGTGTAAAGTTCGGACAGTTCGTAAATAAACAAAAACTATAAAATACGCATACTTTCCAGTATGTTTGAGCATTATAGCGGAAAAAAGTCAATGTCTACCCATGTAGAATGCTGGTCTGGTTATGATGTATTTTTCAGTGCTATTTGAAGGTTGAGCATCTAATCAGTGCCGGAGCAAGCAGTAGTGGGGGGTCCAAACTCGCGAGCGAGAAGCCAGACGCATTTTAAAACTTAAGCGCTTTATTTCAACCGGTTAGGATGGGTACCCCCAAAATGTGCGATATGGGGGCGGCTGCTCCGGCCCTGCATCTTAGCACAATGTAAGTTAATAAGATTTAAGGGACCCAGCCATGTATGTGTTAAAAGATAGTTTAATGCTTCATGACAGTTGAGTTTTTCATACTCGATAAAGCAAACAATACGCTATTATGCTTTATCACACGTTTCGCATATAGGTGATCTCAACAGATACTTTGACTATGTCATCCTTATGTGATCTCACGTTTTTGTTTATAAGTGGTATATAGTTATATACTATTAACACCAATGAACGAAAAAATCAACGCTATATACCGACTGTTTATTAATACGCTAAATGCACAACGTTCAAAACTGGATACAAGCGCCATAAAGCATAGTCGTCTCACATTTTTTGATGAACCCAATATGTTTAATCGTGTTTATCGAGGGACGAGGAGGGCTCAACTCCCTTGGAACAATTTAGCCTCCCCCTCCCTTAGAAAATTTTTAAGCTTGGTTGTAAAGTCATCGAAATCCCTTGTGTGCCCCGCATGAAATATGTTTAGTCCCCTAGCAAAGTTAGCTGTCTGCTACGGGCCTAGTTGACCGCACTACAGCAGGCGCACAATTATGGGAAGGGCGGACGCTGCGCCTTTAGGTGATCGCACGCCTATGGCCGAAAATTGTTTCAATAATAGAACCAATGGCGGATCCATGGGGGGCCACCCCGGCCGTGCCCCCCCCCCAACAGCATCTCGACAAAAATCATATAGCAATTTTATGGCAATAGTTCGTGGTTTGTGTGTGGGTGAAAAAATTAGTTTACCTGTGAAATTTTGGCAGCCCCATTTTGAAATCCTGGATCCGCCACTGAATAGAACTTTGTCCCCTCTAAATGACAATTCCATAGTATGCTAGGCTGCACACTATAGTGTATACTGAAGTAAATATACAAAAATATATAAACGATCGTGAGTATCATTTATAGCGCACAGAGGTGCGCTGAAACTAGTTGACATTTTGGTTTATAACGCTCGCGTTCGCTCTCTCTCAATTAGGTATCACTACACGTCCGTAGCCAGCTCACCTTGCGATGGGGGCTATATATGTTTCAGGAAGAGAATACAAGAGTTTTAGATGACTTGCAAGTAAGATAATTTTCTAATGAAGACCAAAATTCTTCCAGGGGAGGCCAGGTTCCCTTTGGCTGCCGTCTTGTTACGAGCCCGTATCATTAGTCTTCAACTTGTGATGGTTTTCCTGAACAGGAGTTTACAGTCGATATAAAAGTACACATGCGTGCACGCTGGACCCGAAACCCATGAACTATATAAGTACTCCTGTCAAACTCCGCATTTTGTTTTGTAAATGTCAACAAACATATAATAAGACTATCGACATCATCATCATCATCATCTGTGTATCGGCTCTTGGGTCTTGTCTATCCAGTATTTCTTCAAATAGGGCACTATATCATAGTGAAAATATCGTGAATGAAAAGCAAGCGAGAATCTAAAGCCAATTTCAACATTAGATCTTCATACAAAATTTTGCCTTTAATCCCTCCTCGAAGGTGTATGGATGGGTTGCCCTTGTTTGGGATCCGACAGTGGCATGAAGTATATATATATATATATATATATACTATATGAGTGAATGCAGAATGAAACTGTGTTCCTAGAGAGATGGCCAATGAAAACGTACGCTGCATAAAATAGTTTGCCTGCCTTCCTTTTCACATAGCTGTGGTAGTTGGCTTTGGTTCGTTGAGCAA
Source organism: Enoplolaimus lenunculus (assembly GCA_030248215.1). Lineage (NCBI taxonomy): Eukaryota > Metazoa > Nematoda > Enoplea > Enoplida > Thoracostomopsidae > Enoplolaimus > Enoplolaimus lenunculus. The sequence continues at coordinate 116,019 of JASANG010002079.1, forward strand.
AGCTTGCACAGCCTTTTGACTATGGGATTTATATAGTTGGTTCATAAATTATATCACAGACGAACACTTGAAGCTTGGTTTGTATACAAGAGTTTATCTTTTATATTCTATTAACATTGTTAAACATACTAGACAGTCAACAGTATATTGGGGCTTATATGTACATATATATGTTGCAGGCCAATCTGATATTCAGGCCAATTACTAATTGACCTAGGTTAATTTACTATTCTGGACAAATAGGAGATTGGTCTAGGCCAAATAGCAATTATTAAATACAGCTGAACAGTTTATGTAAAAACGAACGCTGAATCGTTATCTGTATCGCAATGCAACTGACCAAATATTAACCCCCAATTGGTCTGTAAAGTTCAATAGTAGTTTAGCCTAGGACAACGTGCTATGCTATTACATAGCAGATTGACCTAGGCAAAATAGTAATTGGCCTGAATAGCAGATTGGCCTGTGACATACGTGGTGCGTCGATTCAGATATTCTTTTATGGCAGCTCTGTTCAGTCAATCTGCACGAGAATGTGGACGAATTTAAATTGCTTTTGTTATACAAGGGGAAACTGCCGCACACTGGTATTATTCCTTGGAGTGATCAGTGATACAGGGACGCTCATCCACAGTGAGGCCCATGTTAGTTGTACTGGTCTGCTGGATGGGAGACAAGGATAGTAGAGGACTTAGAAACTGTGAAGCTTAGTCATAGGATTAGGGTTATGCGTATGCGTAGGGTAAGGATTATGCTTAGGTTTGGTGACCAGGCTATATGTACCTTTTTATCTCTCCGATGATAACTAGGTTGTGCCAAACGTCAAAACGAAAGTATATGCGCACACACGACACCAAAAAAAACCCGCCACAACAAAAAAAAAGCAAATTTTTTAACCTCTGCATTTTATGCTACAACACACTGTGAAGGTGCTTTTTCGAGCCCTTTCAAAAAAGGAGAAACCCCCCCCCCTTCCCCCCCCCGCCCGGAGAAGGGGCGGCGGGCCCCCCCCTGGAAAACATTCGGCCCCCTAGAAAATTTTCAACCTTGCTTGTAATTCATCGGAAACCCTTGTATGCCCCTCCTGAGAATATTAGTGACCTAGCTACAGGCCTACCTATCCCTCCTTCTCCTTATATGCACCCCTAAAAGCTAACGGTTGAGAAGACCTGTTATTAAGGACAACTTGGACTTCATGGCACATAATCCTCAAAATCTTACCAGTTTCATTGTGTATATCTTGTCAAAAAACACTTGGTAGATGTAGTATTTCACACTTTGGTACAACTCAAAACCGACCTAGCAGCGGTATCGAAATTTGAAGCTTTATTCGACGTGTATCGCTTTTACAATCGATAAATTTCTTCGGTTCATCACGACTGTGGCCTTTTACTCGCAACACAGAGAACAGTTTCTAGGCTTTTGAAAGCTGTTATGAGAGTAGAGAGTGTGAACAGGCTGTTCTATTATATTCGATACGATACAACGATTCAGCCACGACTGCTAGAGTATCACAGAGATAGTGTTCGTTTTATGTTTTGGCTCGTTCTCTGTCTTTCTCTCTCTTGTTATAGTCGCTCAGTTAGTAGTTGGTTGTTTTTGATGGTGTATTTTTTGTGCTTTTGGGACACACGCTGTATATATTTTGTACTATACAATAATACCGATACACACCCATCATATAGCAATAGACAAAGACAATGTTTCTCTTTAGGCAAGCTAAGTATATGACAACAGCAAAATACAAGACAAGAATGTTGTTCTTCGGCCGTTTTAACTATAACATCTCATCTTTATTATGATTGGCCTTCGCCGTGTATTTAGCGTTGTTTGTTGCTCGTTTCGGTCCATTTGGACACATTTTACATGAATACATGTATATTGTTACTAGTTTTTGTCTATCCACATTCCATGCACTCGATATTCTGCAAGCATATTAACCGGATATCTGTTTCCGGTAAAACTAGGTATTCGTTTCCGTTACCGTCATAGAAGTACTGGAATTTTCGTTATTTTTTAAACTCAAAATTAGTTATAAATCACGTAAATATCTTGTAATTTTTCATTACAAATATGCTGCAATTGTTCGTTAAGATGAAGTAAAATTAATGCAAAATTCATCCAAAATTTTAACAAGCGGCCTTTCAAGCAGCGACGGTGACAGCGTAAACATAAACATGTATTTAGATCAATTCTATATATTCATTCTTTTACTCAAACTATCCAGTTTAGTGCAATGCCAATAAACAAATAGACATAAACAAATAGACATTTCGCGATTCGCAAAACGAAGCAATTTGTTAATCAAGATCAAAGATAAGTAGAACGTACACGCTTTCGTAGTCAGTGGGGGCCAGGGGCAATGGCGGATCCATGGGAGGCCACCCCTGCCGTGGCCCCCGCCAACAGTATCTCGACAAAAATTATATAGAGTGTCAATTGCTGTTTTCCGCTGTTTACTTCTCTGTTTTATACACAATAGTATAAGCAGTTTATAATAAGCTGCCCTGTTATTTTAGTGCAGTCTCGGATGATTAGAGTTTTGTCGTCACTAACGCACCGAACCAGTAATATCACTAATTCCGAACCGTAATTCTGAATTGTTTTCATATTACATTTATATATTCTATAAAATCAACAGTGGGCAATGCCAACAGTACAAGCCAAAAAATATGCAGCTAATATAAACGTGTGAATTTTGAGATATCGAGAACAAAAATTCACTGAAGATAAATTGAAGTCCATAACTGTGAATGCTAAAACGTTTTCCGAAAACAGCAGGCAGTTCTAACTCATTCAAAACAGAAACAGATGTCGCTAAAGCTGACTGGATTTTTCTTTTTCAAAAATGAATTGGCTTCCGAATCCGAGCCTTGTGACTGTTTGAGACCAAATCCGAATTTATGTTGCCACCTTCGCCGTTCAACTACATTTTAGAACATTTAACTTTTTAGGTATATTGCTCTCTTTTGATTGCACTAATTGTATTTTATGCACTGCATCAGCTAAGTGTGTTTATGATATTTCTGAAACTGTCTCTGCCAATAACAATGCGTGCGAGAAGAGAATCATGCCCCTTAGAAAAATATTGGCAACGCTGGAAAAGTTTTAAAACAGCTTGTAAGTCACGCGAATTTACATCGTAACCTCCTAAATTTGTAAAAGGAACCTATGTAAACACAAGACAACCAGGATTTGAACGTCCCAACTCCACGAGGTAAGACCTGAAAGTTCAGCACCTTTAACCGCTGCATCATACTGTCGCAGTATTGACCTGGGAATACAGCAAATTATCTACAATGTGTTATAAGGCACGCCAAGGTATACGTATTATGTACCGTAGTACCGTATGTATACATGCATATGCAATTTGCTTTAATAAGTTCTGTACACAAAGATTAAAAATAAATTTGTTCGAAACAGGTTCGAGCGAAGTGGATTATTCAGTGGGTCCAATTTCCAAAACTTTTTTCCCACAAACTTATCTTTTGTGAAATTACTGGTGATTGTGACAGAATTTAGAAACAGGTTAGCCAACTAAAAAATCAAAATAGCTTTTAGATAGTCATAAATTAGTTACTTGGACTTGAGGATGATCAATGGAGAAGGCCTCCAAGCCGTCTCAGAAATTTCGGTGCATCCGCTATCTTTAAAATTTTAGAACGCCCGGTGAATATTTGCATGACTCAATTGTGTGGGCAGAAAAATAAAACGTCTTTGAAACATATATACTTCGGCCAATGTTGCTTTTAGGGCCGTAACAGTAGATTAAGCGTATGCCTAAGCCTAAGGCTAAGCTAAAAATGTAGTCAAGAATGTAAGCCTACTCTTTTACAGACCCAACAGAAACCTGGACGGCACTTTTCCCGTTTTACAACCAAAACGTATGCTTCAGATTTCCCTACCAACCCAGGGTAAAAATCTAGGCATTAAAATTTTCCACTTTTCCCGTTTTCCAACCAAAACCTATGCCCTATGCTTAAATTTTCAACTTTTCCACTTTTCCCGCTTTTCAACCAAAACCTTTGCTTCAGATATTTCTTACTAACCAAGAAAATATCTAGGCGTTTCAATTTTCCACTTTTCCCGTTTTCCAACCAAAACGTACGCTTCTGATTTTCCCTACCAACCCAGGGGAAAATCTAGGCATTCGAATTTTCCACTTTTCCAGTTTTCCAACCAAAACCCATGCTTCAGATTTCCCTACCAACCCAGGGGAAAACTCTAGGCATTAGAATTTTACATTTTTCCCGTTTCCAACCAAAACCTATGCTTCAGATTTTCCCTACCAACCCAGGGGAAAATCTTGGCATTAGAATTTTCCACTTTTCCCGTTTTCCAACAAAAACCTATGCTTCAGATTTACCTACCAACCCAGGGTAAAATCTAGGCATTAAATTTTTTTAATTTTCCTACCAAATCAGCGGAAAATTTAGCCGTCATACAGGAGTGACTGCGCTGCACTCCTGGTTATAAGTTTTCCACCGTGGAAAACTGGAAGCCCCTGTGCTATACATTGGCCCACTATGTCTGCAAGTACCCATATCCCGTGCAGGAATATAGCCACGATTTCTTCCGGTGCGGTAAAACTGTTTTCAAAAATAGGTTGCACTCAAATGTCCGTGGTGTTGTACGTAAATCCGGATACAGGTTGACCTAAGGATGAGATACCCTGCCGGAATCGTGCAAAATTTAAAAATATGCATCGTGATTATTTTAAAATTGAGTCCAGTTTCTCGTTGACTTCGCTCGCAAGTTTTCTCTCCGCAAGCTTTTAAATAACCCGTTGGGCACAGCAACAAATTTTTTTCGTTCGCCACGCTTGCTTATAAAAGCCTTTGCCTAACGTAATTCGTTCCCGAAACGGCCATGCTTTTCACAACCGGGCTTAGCCCAGCAAATCCCTCCGACTGGATTGAAGCCTTCCTAAACGGGGCCAGTGTTAGAAAACAAAATAACTATTTTTAATCTTCTAATAGTAACAAAGCTTAGTTCTCGAGAAGGGCAAGGGAACCCTAGACGCGACCTTGAGGTTTAAAACAAAGATAGTAAAATTCTAGGCCGTTTTAACTCTTTCAGGCTTACAGTTTTCAACTCTAGCCTGTAGGGTATCAAAAGTGTCAACGGATAGTAAAAATAACGAAACAAAACCCGTAACACATAGTGATCAAAATTACTGAAACGGAAACGAAAACATCGAAGTATTAACGTTTCAAAGATGTTTTATTTTTCTGCTAACACAATTGAAGCATTCAGATATTCACTGGGCTTTCTAAATTTTTAAAAAATATCATGCACTGAAATTTTTAAGATTTTAGGTGAATTTCGTAATTTCTATGTTATATCGAACAATTGCAGCATATATGTAATAAAAAATGAGATATATACGTGATTTGCAAATAATTTCGAGCATAAAAGTAACCGAATTTCTGTTATTTCTATAACGGAAACCGTAATGGACACCGAATTTTGCCGGAAACGGAGACGAAAATCCAGCTACACCCGGCCAACTTCGGTCAACCTCGTCTCCTCCATCGGGAGATTCTGAATCCGCCGCTGGCGGTATGACATTTTTACTGCCGGAATTCAAAATTATATAAGGGGGTAAAAATACCATATGGTAGATTTACTGCAAAGCAAAATTGTTTTGTCTGAGTAACAATGCAATACTGCTGCACCAGCACGGCACTTGTTATTTTCTCAACCCACTGGCATAATAAATTAGGCTAAGGATCAAGCTTATGATTACAGTCAGGCTTAGCGTTAAACGTTGGGTTTAGCCTTTAGTCTAACCCTACACATGGTACAATGGGAAGTGAAAAATACTAGAGACGGAAATCGACAATATCTTAATTAAGATGATGTTGTGAGGAGCCTATTCTTAACAACAGTGATTGATGTACTGATCTTTTGTATAAAAAAGTTTCCTTTATGAACAATACGACTTGAAAAATTGTGAAAATTTCACTACCGAAATTGCTGGAATCAATCCCGGGGCAAAACAAATCATGAGTCGGAGGTCGATTTTCAGCCGTTTCATTTGAAACCCTGTGATTCTGAGATTTTCTGCCTGACATGTTTATATTTTTGTGCTTATATCACGAATCTGCTTTGCTGGCATATACACAATTGACAAGGTGTTGCGCCTATTTATAGTGCATCCACTCATTGGTTCACCATTACGGTCTTTTATAGCTGTTAGCTTTTCATTCGAATCCTGTACGATACAAAATTTTTAATAAATTGAAGCCATGCGGTGTTGATATTAAAGCAAAATTGCTAAAACGGGGTTTTGTATTTGTGCAGTTATGATAGTTATAATATTAACTCTGAGTGGTTCGTTTGCAATATTTCTTTAATGTGAATTTTGTCGTTTGTTGTCGACAACTTTCCTGCTTCTGCCGAGTGATAAGTTGTGGATACTTGATTTGCATTCGTCAACGATTTATATCTATATGAGGGCTTATTTATTAATTATAGGCCACCTGCCCGTCGGGAGACTGGGAGACCGGTGGACTTAGAGACTGCGACGATTAGACTTAGGCTTACGGTCACAACTAGGCTTATATTCAGTCGTATCATAGGTTTATACTTATTTAGGTTTAGGCTTTAGGATTAGGCTTATAGGTAAGTGGGTAGCTCACTTGACTTGAATGATAACATACCGACGGCTTCTGGTTTGCGCAATATTACCGGTGCCTCACTTTATGTTGCCCGATTACATGCTTCCCCTTGAGGCATTTTAACACGTCCAACCGGTTACTTTAAAATATTCCCCGGGCATTTGAAAATGGCTGATTCTAATTTTGAGTTTTCTGCCGTCATTCATGTTACTATAATGTCTTCTTTACCTCAAGCTTCTATCGAACAGTGGAACACTGTTGAGTATTGGGCTGGGCTAACTATTGTAACATAAATCATTTAACTTTTTGAAAAAATTTTGGTCCCAAGACGGTTCCATCTGGACCTCAAGAAAGTAGAATTTTTCAAAAATTGAAATTGCTCATCAGGGGATGTTATGAACGCTGAAATGTGCAAAAAGCTTTAAAAATCCGACCGCTTTTGGGCGAAAACAGGGATATCTTGAATTGGCATGCCATTTGACAAGACGATACTGAGGTGCGTTTACGAGATGAGTCCAATTCCACGCCACGGAAGCGGGTTCAAGTCCTCACATTAGAAATGGTTAAAACTCATAACGAATCATGCTCGGAGGATACTTTAAACAATATGGGTCATTTTAAAATGATGTTTGGGGGCACTCTATAATGCCCACCCCGGTTATGTTAGGAAGCATTTTGAAACTAATGTTTGGGGGGCATTTTGTAATGCCCCCTGGTCATTTGAAAATGACCGGGGCGCATTATAAAATGTGATACCGGTATAACATTGCTTGAACCCAAATTCATGACGGCACGGACAGCTGTATTGAGAAAAAAATATATACAGTTTGTAACATTCGCATTTGCGAAATTGAAAATATTGGAAAATGGTCATGCCCAAAACACGGTATATTTTATTTCTTTAAGCTGAAACAATCTAAAATTAATGTTACAAACGCACCGTTACAGCGAATCAAAAAATATCTTGTTACTTAAACAGCGAGAAAGTTGAACAACCTTGTCAAAAACTACCCTGAATTCTGTTTCACCAATCCCGAAAAAGAGTTCTTCGCTGTCACTCGGAAATGAAGCTCGCCCCCCGGTTGTAGGCGTGTTGTTTCAACGCATCTTCGAGAATGAACAAGCGCCCTTAGTTGGGCGAGTGGGGTGCGCTAACCATGGCGCTGTTATAATATGATATATTTTACTAAATTAACTACACACGTAGAGATAGGTTTGGACGTAGCCTTACAATTAGCTTCAGGCTTAGCCCTGAGCATAATCTTAGGCTTAGGCTTAGTAATGATATAAACAGTTGAGTGGCGTCGCTCAACCAATTAAGAAACTGTTATTCTGATTTTAATTCACTGGTAGCTGATTAAAACTTCCAAAGATTTGGTTAAAAAGTTGCGTATTTATGACTTGCTTTAACATTTTTTAGAAATTTTCAAAAGCCACAGTAACCAGTTTTAGTAGCAATTTTATAATAGTTTTAAGTCCCTTGTTTCGTGCGTTCTATTTGACAGTAAATATTACCTGACATTAATCAAATTATTAAGTCATAAATTTGTTTCACCTGTTAATATAGATAGTTTGCACCAGCAAATAACAAAGTTTACTTATGAGCTAGCGCAATCTCGTTCAAGGTTGTAGCTGGTTTAACATTTTAGCTCAAAATATCATTTAACGTTCGGATATGGCTGAATCGCTTTGAAGGCAACATATTAATGATATACAGTTATTAATGATGTGAATATAACTCAGAAAAATTGTTTACTTTACCATGTTAACTTTCGGGTCTTGTTACACTTGTGGCAAATTGCAATTTGCAGGATCTGGAAGCTAGAAGTAGTTGGTCACTGATAATTCAGACCGCTAATTTGTCTTAGTTTGCAACGATTCTGAATACAACTAAAATCGTGCCCCTAAAGATATAGTATTTAAATTGTGTTGGGCTTCGTCGCCGTTCTTGCTTCCGTTGTCTTACTCCTGATTGGCCAAGCATATGATTTTAGCGTATTCGACGAAGCAAAACTGCTAATACTAAAATTTTCCAGTGCCCCTGAAATTTTGTTTGGCCACTCTACGAAGGAATTTGGTACCAAGTAAGCCGTGATTTCATATGTTTATTTGTGGACCGGCTCCGGCAAACAGGTTTCAGGTTCAAAATAAACGTTGTAAAAGCAATTTGGCGTAATTATAAAGACATCAGCCGTATAGGTTGATATTCTGGCTTCGTTTATCTGTTAACAAAATGAACTACGTTTAGCAAACAATTATTATACTTGTTTGACTGCAGTCTGCGTCGAAATATTCACCTATTGCATTACTTATCTTTACAAAGGCTTTTCCTGTTCTTTAGAAACAATGTGTTTTAGAATTTTTATTAACAAAATTCGTTTGTATATTTCAAAGCATCTAATTATTTATGTGAACTTGTACAATGAAGATACTATCCTGTATATATCATAAAATGCTTAGGTTTGAAGCTTCCTGACATATCTCAAATTTACTAAATATCGTTGCAGTTTTGTTCGTCGCAGCATCTCGAACGTTCATACATATCAAGGGAATCATCCCTATTTAAAGCCAATACGTATTTTGTGATTAGCTAAGTATTTTTGAGTTAAATCTTTTCAATTTAAATTTTAAAAATGACAACAAGCAGCGAACAGCAGCTAAATGATAACATTGATCTGATCTGCCCGTGGGAACAGTACGAGGCACCCAGTCCAGCAGGAGGTAATACACCTGACGACAAAGGCCACGGATTTATCAGAAAATCGTGGGGTAAACCAACGAATTGTCATCAATGCTCAGAAATGCTGTGGGGAAAAGGCTATGTTTGCGATGGTTAGTGGACTTGCTTAAATCGTTCAAAAATGCTATAGTTTTAAAGCGAAACAAAGTTTAATTATATTTCACAAATAAAAAATTCATTCTCAAATTAACAATCTGTTTTTCCTACAAAGGCGAGCCGAATTAGGGTTGCGCTATACTCGCCGCGCCGCCGGACGCCGGCGAGTGGCACGGTAAAAATTTTTCCGCGTGCAACCGCGTGCCGCTGGACGCGCGCCGGCACTGTAATTTTTATTAAAAATCTCTGCAATCCGCCGCACGCCGACGTGCGGCGGCGCTAAGCGACGTCTGGCTTAAAGTATAGCGCATCCGATAATATAACTAGCAGTTTTTTTGCACAGTATTCAATAATGATTTATTCAAATTTTGTCAATTAACTTATAGACTATCTTTATATTTACATGTCTTGCAGCAAAATAGCATGTAATTGTTTTCAGTGTGCAATTTTTCAAGTCATGACAAGTGCATCCGATCAGTAACGTCATACTGTTCCGGCATTGCTATGCAGTTGATAAAGGTATTTGAACACGGGTGGATCTTCACCTAATTGGGGCCATGATGAGTGGCCGACTGCTCTTGAGGCTCTTAAAAACAGGTTGATGAAAAAATTTGGGTCAAAAATATATTTCTACATGCATAATTTTCATTTTTGCAATGTTCGTCACGTGGCCTTAGGACCACGTGCCCCGAGGCTGCTGCCTAACTGGTCTTAACATATGCTCCACGCTATATTTGAATTGTTTTAGTGATTGTTCAGATTCAGAATGCCCAATGTTTTGAAATTACCGACGAAAACTCGAAAATTTTTAAAATTTTCGAGTATTAACCTTGGGTCAACGCAAAATTTTCGATAACCTCAGGTTAGCACTCGAAAATTTTTAAAATTTTCGAGTGCTAACAAGATGTTATGACATTTTCTGTGGGAGGTCGTAACATTTTACTGTGACCGACGCATAATCTCAAGTTTTCGGCTAAATGCAATGCAACCAAGTTATTGCTCGCATCGGCAAGTAACGACGTTTTGTGATAAGAATACTTTCGTATTTGAACCAATATTACTGGTTACAGAATCCTGTGGCTCATGTATGGTCGGAACCTGCAAAAAATAAAAGGAAATTTTGCAACGTATGCCGTAAACGCACAGATGACAATTTATCTGTTGAATGCGAATGTAAGTTGCATCCTAAAGTGTGTGCTACAAGTCTTCGACCCATGTAAAGATCAGGGACGGAAAGTTTTTCTGCGGGACTGCAATAGAGTAAGATTAACCTTAGTCTTAGGAGCTTATACTACTGTAACGGCCAGGCCCGTAGCCAGCCAACCTTGCTAGGGGGGTTAAAAAATTTTCAGGAGGGGCATTTAAAGGTTTTCAGTGACTCATAAGCAATGTTGAAAATCTTCCAGGGGCAAAATTTATTCAGAGGGGGGGCTCAGCCTCCCTGGCCCCTCCTTTGGCTACGGGTTCGGTAACGGCCATGTTCTATACATTGACCAATCTTCTGTATGTATCAAACAACGACTTAACTTTTATGAGCGCATGGCAGCTAATTTCAAAGGCATTATGCCAACTTACGAACTGTAAGTGCGTGATTTATAAGTTGAGCAGTTTTCCTTCAAGTTTTTATAACAAAATTTATGTATGTTTTGCTCTCCAGTTCACAACAATTTAATCAACAGTGTCCTCATTTATTGTCATGGGATAATACGAAGCCCTTAACAATGACCTCGTTCGTTATTATCTTTACTTTACTAGAAGTCTTTTACCCGCCGGTGGGCCTAACGTTATATGGTTATTTGCTGTGAACCCGCTATAGGAAACATATTGCAACACTGTTGCAAAATTTATTGTCAACGAAGTATTATTTTTAACAAAAATACGTTTATAGTCAAGTATTTTTTTACTGAATTAATATGTGGTTGATTTGCTTCTTTAGGTGTATTTAATTAATGTCCTGGGCCCGGAATAATTCATAAGTTGATGTTTATTACAGGTTGCGAATACTATGTTCATGTTGAATGCCAAGATCTTGCAGTGAGTGATTGCAAAGAAGCGGCAACATATATTCCAAATGTTCAACCGGTAATTTTATTGCACTGCAAATATTATTTGCACAACTATTTTCACAACACTGTGTACTTCCGGTTCCAAGCTTCAACGACGGATCTAAAGGGGGATGGGGGGATGCATCTCACACCCGGCTGCCGAGTGTAAATTTTTTTCAGGGTTAAAACTAACGTAACCTATAATGGCACTTATGGTGATTTGTTGAAAATACGGAAAGGTCCAAAAACCTCTTCGGCCTAGTAACAAGCAATGATATCATAGGCTAGAAATTTATGCAACATCCGCTTTAATGAGTGCATTGCATACATATATATATACGGCATACATACATACATATTACCAATAGTTAGCATTTTTCTTGTGCATCTCCCAACTAGGCATTTCTGGATTCGCCACTCACAGGCTTACAGTAAAATTTACTGTGCCTGTTATGTCATTAATAACATAAACTTAGTATCGTAAGATGTAGAAGAGGAAAGACAATACTATGATTGTTAGATATAGGGCACAAGCGAAAGCCAACCAACTAATGTTTATCTTTTGACTGCTTTCTTGTTTAAGCAGGGCTTTTAGGTTCCATCGATTTACAGCTATATTCTACGTCGTGTATTTATTTTAACATTTGGTGCCTGCGAAGTCGTACAAGATTTTTTTAAACATACCATCATCATAGAGTTACGCAGCAAATATATACTTGATTACTTGCATATACTCAAACTTATTTATTTCGGTAAACGTAAAACGTTAACGAAATGGCCGGGGGTCTTTTCGGGAATTTTTTATAGTCCGTGTTTGTTCAAAAATAGTCCGATTTTGTGTTGCGTATTTGAGCTTCCCATGACTTCCCGTAATCATCCCGCTCCCGTATTTTCGTTTTTGAAAAACTCGATTTTTTTGAGGTCCTGTTAATAGATTTGGGTTGGCAAAGATCAAAACATGTCATGAAAAGCTCAAACATTGAAAACTTTTCAGAATTCGGCAATTTTGTGGGCAAACGCTGGGCAGAAAAAAATGACTGAAATGAACCACCACATAAAATAGTGAATATTTACAATCCTTAAACAAAATTACAAAATTTTTTTCACTATTTGACATATGCAAGCGTCGAGTATATTTTAGGAATCACAAGAGCAACGTCATCATTTTCGTGAAGGAAATTTGCCACAAAATTCCAAATGTTACGTTTGTAAAAAAGGATGCTGGTCGTCAGAATATTTAACCGGCATGCGTTGCGAATGGTGCGGAGTTACGGTAAAACTATACACAGATGATATTTTAGGCGTTCCCAAAACCCGGTCGCCAGAGAAGATCGCGTGGATCAACCTATCTAGTAGGATGTTGCGCCCTCCTAGATTAAAACGTTGCAACCTAGCTTGTAAGCTGACGGAAACGCTAACAGGCCGTTCCTGAACATTTTTAACCCCCACCTTAGCATGTCGAGCTGGCGACAGAGTGTACATTTGGTTTGTTGGCTAATTCATCCCAGTGCTTTCTAAATGTCGTAAAAACAGTTTTCCCCAAACATAAACAATGTAAATTGTTCGTCCTAATCTGTTTGATCTGCATTAATTACATTTGTAGACTATAAAGTGGGAGGTTTTTGAATCGATATGTTGTATGAAATGGTATTAAAAGTGTTACGCGTATAAATCAAACTCAATCAAACCCAAACAGCCTACGTGATAAATTTTCTAATCAACGTCCAAAAATAAAATGGTATTAAAAGTGTTACGCGTATAAATCAAACTCAATCAAACCCAAACAGCCTACGTGATAAATTTTCTGATCAACGTCCAAAAATAAAATGGTATTAAAAGTGTTACGCGTATAAATCAAACTCAATCAAACCCAAACAGCCTACGTGATAAATTTTCTGATCAACGTCCAAAAATAAAATGGTATTAAAAGTGTTACGCGTATAAATCAAACTCAATCAAACCCAAACAGCCTACGTGATAAATTTTCTAATCAACGTCCAAAAATAAAATGGTATTAAAAGTGTTACGCGTATAAATCAAACTCAATCAAACCCAAACAGCCTACGTGATAAATTTTCTGATCAACGTCCAAAAATAAAATGGTATTAAAAGTGTTACGCATATAAATCAAACTCAATCAAACCCAAACAGCCTACGTGATAAATTTTCTAATCAACGTCCAAAAATATTTGTATTTGGTGAACATTGTTCCACCGATTACCTATAATTTCAGTAAAGATCTCATGTAAAATTTTGTAAATCAAGAATCGATGTTGATTTTTAGACAAAAGTATTTAATTTGCCAAAAAATTACTTGGCCCACAATGTACCAGCGTGCGTTAGGGCTCGTGCCGTTACCAAACCCCGTTTTAAGGCTGGCGCTTCATCACATAACATTTATCGAATTAGGATTTTCAACGTTGGACACGTGGTGGTGCATTTTGTGTCTTGTATTAGCGCGTCCAGTTGCACACTCTTCTGCAAAGGCGACAGTATTCACTCTTTGTTAAACAAACCAGTTTAGGCTCATTCGACGTGCTACAAGCAAATGCCCCAAGAATGCAACTATGGTATTCTCCAAGGGATAATGTTGCCGCCGAACTGTATCACTGTTCCACGCACTGAGCTTCCGATGGAACAACTATTAAGCATTCGTATTCGATCTGTGGATGGTAAGTTTTTTGTATTCAAAACAAGATAAACTTTGGTCTGTCTCGACAATAAACAACCTGTTCAATGCTGCCGATGAGGTTCAGAAGCGGTTTTTAACACATGTAATCTATGCTTAACAGAAAAACCTGTTCTTGGGGTACGCCAGCCTTCTGCACTGAGCTTCTGCTGAAAGAACTATTTTTATAAGCGTTCCTGTTTTATACGATTAAAGTAGGTTTTAATCGCAAACCAAACATTAAGCTTGCATGTCGGCGTTTTGAAAATGGCCCTGCTAACTGTAGGAATATATTGCAAATATTAATACAGAAGTTAATTTTGATTGGGTTAAACTTTGAAGATACGGCTGTGAGATGAAAGATTTGGATTTTGTTTCATTTAGATATATATCGTATATATTGGGTTGGCTTCTTTGTTTTCGATTACTCGTTTTGCAATGCCACCATAGTTCTAAGTATTTCAATGTTGTAGCAAAAAAACGTTCGTGTGGCTTAGCAATTTTACACTTGAACCAGTATTTCTACGTCTGCCCAATGGGCGGTGTCCGCCATTTATGTTAACTCGGTAAAATACATTAAATTGGCATTTGGCAGTGGCAGTTAGCTGCGGTGACTTCGCTTTGTGACTGTTTGTTGCGACAAATGGTCGTCTGTAGTTGCAGGAGCGATGATATGAGCCCGTCTACTTAAGTCCGCGTTTAGCTACTTATGCACAAGTCTTAGCACTGTTACAATATCGAATAAATTTACTTTGTATTTGTTATCTATATAATTTTTTACGTATTTTCTTGTATCTTTTTCAGCTGGAACTCAACAGCGGCCAATCGCAGAAGAATCCGGATCAGTTGTAGAAAGTCCGGAAGATCAGTCGAAAGAAAAAGACGATGCCAATAGTAAGAAATACTGACGGTAGTACTTTCCGCAGTTGGTTGCCATGGCAGATCCAGATATTTTTTGGTGTGGAAGAACGCGCAAAAACACAACAGTGAAAAACGTTCGTGAGCGATACAAGCGAGAAGTCAAACACAATTCTAATACGAAATCTTGCACTTGGGCTGAAATGCTTTAGGCTTAGATTTTAGCCCTACCCTATTTAGTCTTCCGCTTGAGGTTAAATTTGGACTTAGATTTTTACGCTTAGGCTTAGTAGACATGTCCCTAACATCGGCCAATTTTAGCAATATTTGTTGCTTCAATATTTTAGCTGAAATTGTGCGAATGTTTGTTGGAAATACTTCTCTTCATCGAAACTCTTTCAAAACAATGACGCTGTGCAGGACTGCAACACAGCAACACATTGTGGTATGTTTTTTGGCAATTTAGCACAACCCCTAGATTAATGTTTTATGGCCTGTCAAATAATGTACCAAAGGGGGGAAGGCTAATATCCCTGGGCAAATTCACTGCACAAAAAACTGAACACTAGTTGTAACTGTAAGTCACGTGAAATCCGTGTTTGCTCCGGTTTTTGGCCAATGTAAATAACAGGGATGGAACAGTATTATAAGCATATTCCTAAGCCTAAGCCTAAGCGTAAACCTAAGCGTAAGAATGAGCATATTCCTAAGCCTGAGCCAAGCGAAAAAATTAGTCTAAAGTTTAAGCATACTCTATTCTAGTACCACAGAAAAACTCTCCGCCCCTGATCTTTACATGGACCCGGTTTTTCAACAAAAACGCCGACTAATCGCGAAAATTATTTCAGGAAGCAGCTTTACGTGCGTTTCATATACAAGATAACCCGCAAAATTACTACGTAACACAAGTCCTTGCCGAAGGTTAGTGATTTTAAATCTGTTCCTTAGCACTAATTATTTCCGCATATAAAGTTTGTAGTTCAGTGCTGCCGCCGACACCGTTATATCCTCTGTGCGAGTTCAAAAAATTTACTTGTACGAAAACAGTTTTAAAATTTGTTTTTCTATTTTAGTAGGGCGATAAAATGATAATACCTTTGCAACATGGGTAATATTTTATACATGAGTGGCTCGAAGACTATAGCCACCCCATTGAATAAGTTTATAAACGTGATACCTTGTCAGATTACGGATCGAACTGGCATATTGTCAAATATATAGCAATAGTTTTATCGGTGACCATCATTTTATTTATATACCGCGCTCTAGCGAAAAAATTCACATGGCTCAATTTAAATTTCATTCAAACCAAATATATATGTATATATATGTATGTATTTTACTGACATTGCTTTTAAAAATCTGTACTATTCGGTGAGTTTTTTTGATTACAGATGATCGTGAAGGACCGGTTGATGAAAATGCTCCGCTACAATATTTGCAATCGTTGGGTGAAATGCGACGTGCGCAACTCATTCTACGCTATAACGACCCTGATCCAGATTCGACTAGTATAAAGGTGTATGGTAGCTGGCTTAGGTAACTTACCGGTTTCAATTAACTAATTATGCAACGCAGGCCTGTAGCCAGCTCAACATGCTAAAGGGGTTAAACATTTTTCAGAATTGGCATCGTCCAGACATGTCACAGTGGTTGAACCTTTGCAAGTTTGCCAAAATTATTTAAAGTACGGCTCAGCTCGTTTGGCCTTCTTAAGCTAGCTACAGGCTCGATGTATCGTCAATGGCGGCTTGGGATCGATTAAAGTTATGCCCCCTAAACGTCAATCAAAGGTTCCTAATCCGTCAGGGTATCAATTGAAGTTTCCACACTGGTGATTTCAAGTGATCAGAGCGTCCAGGTGCACAATGGATCAAGTTTAAATTTCTTTGTAGGAATGCAATGGGTATGCCCAGATCGTCTGCTGATCCCTAACTTGACTTCACATACTAGCAAGATGGTGGCTTTAAGGGGACTCATCGGCTCAGATGAGAGCTGCCAAGATACACTCACGAAGCAGAAGTGCCGTGATACGAGAGTTCACGGTACTTGAACGGGTCGCTTTATTGTGATCGATTTTAAGGCGACGCAGTTGACAACTGGCGTTTCAGATCAAAAAAATACTTTATCTGTTTTCACAACAGTTTAACTATCCATTTTCCGAGTGTCTTGTCAGGGCATATTCGCCAATAAGCTCCCTAGCAGCAGGCCTTTGCATGGTATAGCTAATGACATTGTGTGGAGCAAAGTGCAAAATTTCAGAAAAATATGACGAAATTTACTCGGATAGTATATCAATTAAAGATTTCATCCCTTAAATATGGCATCGATTAAAGTGCCACCTTAGCTGAACGTGGGAAAACGTTAATTGGTCCACAGCTGGTGTGAACCTGGCTGAAGAGAATATCGGCCCAGTTCTTGCTGACACAATTAGTCAATAGGGTCCATGTATAGAACAGCGCCGGATCGTTTCCCGGCGAGTCTGTAATAGAGTCAATTTAAACTTTTGACCAACTTTTTTGCTTAGGCTTAGGCTTAGGTTCAGGCTTTGGCTTAGGCTTGGAAATAGACCCATCCTTACGCTTAGGTTTCGCTTACGCTTAGGCTTAGGCTTAGGAAACATACTTATACTACTGTTCCGGCCCTGTTCTATACGTCCACCGTCAATAGGAGTTTTTAAATAAAAAATTCCAAGTTTAAACCTTGGGTCTCAGTGTATTGTAATATCGTTCTAAACTGGTGAAGCAAAAAACTCAAAAGAACACGTTAGATACGCAGTGACCTCCACAGAAAATTTAAACTGTATGGGCAGAAAAAGATTTTAAAATGGCACACAACCAAAACTTAAACGCAACGTTATATATAATGTACGGGTACGCAGATATATCTTGGTAAATCATTTGGAGGAGAAAGCGCAAGCCACCTGCCCAGTAGCCGGACTGCAAGGGCCCAGTTCGGCCCATATTTGAACTCAGAAATTTTTGAAAAATTTCATGTAAAATAGCAAAGTCCTTACCGGACAATATATTAAGGTTCAGTATTTCTTTCCATCCTCAAGTTATGTTGCCCCTAGTAGTAGATAAGCAGCTTCTTCCATGGTGCGTACTGAGTTGGAGAAGTTTAGCTGTTCAGTGCCGCTCTGTCTGCGGACTATGATGATAAGTTGAAAATGAATTTTTCAAAATAAATTTTAAATTGAAATTTTAAATATTACAGGATACCGGTGTCGTGTTGCCAAGTGACTGTGACCAAATCGTCAACTGTTAATGATGTTATCAAAGAATCGTTGTCGCTGCTTGGGTTGAGTAGTAGTGTTTACTTTTTGTACAATCTTGTTGTCGTTTCGTTGGATAGCGGAAGTAAGTTTTCTCGGGAAAACTATATTTGTATATTTCGAGCAGTGCCTTCACGACAGTGCCAGCAGGTAAGTATCCAGAAAAATGTTAAAGCAGGATTAGCCCCTGTACAGAATCTTTGGCTTATGTAGAAAAATTTCAACCTCGCTTGTAAGTCTTGTGAAATCAACTAAGTACATGCTCCTCTATAAATTGTTTTCTCGGTCCCTACCATGCTATGGTTTTGAGCCTGTGAAGCCGGTAAAACGCATAAAATTCTTTTCTCCGTAATCTGTTCTCAAGTTTGAGTTTTTTCTGTATTTGCTACTTATTTGCCATCTACCGAAATGAACAAGACCGAAATTTCTACGCAGAGGTCTACACTCTACTGCAGTCGTGAAATCTTCGCTGGAACACTTTTAGTCGGATATGTCATATATTAAAATAATTGCTTTTCTCTAAATCAACTGAGTACTAATATTTTTAACGGCTGAAACTTTAAAAACTATACGTCCACTTGAGGATCGAGAGGGAGGCGGGTGGGCGCACACCCCGTACCGTCAGCAAAATTATAATGATCAAAATGGTTATGTCCCTGCCTTACAATTTTTACCCATCAGCAATTTTTGTAAAAAATACAATTTTTCCCTCAGAATCTGTTCTGTGATTAAATGGTAAGGTCCCTAACGTACAATTTCCCGCTCAGAAAATTTTTTGGTGATAAAATGATAAGGTCCCTCCTGCCATTCAAATTTTGCAGTTTCATACCATTTGCTAGCCCGCCCCCACAGTCACAAATTTTTGGATCCGCCTCTGTATATGTCCGACAATGTTTATGGCATCTGTTCCAGTTCAATATTCGACTATAGTTTTCATTGCTGCCGAATTCTTGAACTATATATGACGATTTCTCTCAGTGGTGTTTGAATTCTTTTGACATTTTAGTTGTCGACAGAACATTCGAAGGCCACGAATTATTGCTGCAAATAATACAGAAAGAACGTCAGGTGAGAGTGATTTTCAACAAATTTATATATTTTAATATTCTGGTGTCACTTGAATGCTGGAGGAGGATTTGGATTGGTCCGACTGGCTAATGTGGAACAGGGCTAATCAAAGTTGAACTTTATAATGCAGGATTTCATGGCGAACAACGAATATCATAACATTTTCAAGCACAAATGGTTCCTTTACAACTTGTTTATCGTTTTATGACAAGTACCGTTTGTGTGGTTTGGGGGCTATATCCAAAATCAGCTAATGGCCTGGTTTCTGAGACGTTAGAGCTCGAAATATTCTCAAAAATTGGAGCTGATAGTTGGCCTCTGAATTGTGGAGCACAAATGTATTATTTTGCAAAACGTTTTAAGATTGTAAGAAAACTTTTTTACTTGTGCAAGTGAGTTTAAATCTAGCGCAACTTACACAAAGTATCCCAACGTCTTCTCGCAAGCGTAGCCACGATTTTGGAAAAAGGGCAATTCTTGTGTTAAAAAGTGAAAAAAATTTATAAAAACCCATGGACAATATTACTAATGGGCGCGTTGTAATTCGTCGTGCGACAACTCGTCCCCCGACAACTTGTAACCTGAAATTTCATCAACTCGACAATTCGTCGCCTATCATTATGCTTTAGGCTTAAGCTGAGGCTTAGGGTTATGCTTAGATGTATGCATAGGCTTTAGGTCACTGGCGACATGTTGTCTGGCGACGAATTGTTGTAGATTCATACAATCAGTTTACACTTATTTACCTACATTTCGTACTATTTCCGGCATCCATTCGCCGCTATCATTGCACAAGATTTTATCTACAAGAAAAAGAAGATCCGCATCCGAATGTATCATTGTTTGTGGGAAATTTGCCGGCGTATTTAAGTCAGAAAAACTACAAAGAAATCCTGCTGAAGCTGTTAGAAGTTGAAGGTAACATATATATATTGTGTTAATTTGGAAGAAACGGCAAATTAAGCTGTTTTGGCGAGTTCCAGCGCGGGACCTGTAGCCAGAGGGAAGGCCAGAGATGGCTGAACGGCGAGAAGAAAACTTGTGGCCCTAACCAGAAATGTTTAACTATTACTAGCAAGATATGTGAAGCGCTGGAATACAACTCGTGAAAATGTTTAGTCCGCTTCGATGTTGAGCTGGCTACCGCCAAAATAAAAATACATTTTTGACGAACGGCTGAGAATCCAACCTACGATTACTACTAAATTTTAATGCAAAATTTTGGTTCTGATCCCAGTTGCCTGGGCCCTGATCCAGGATGTTTTTCTGGACCTTCCAGTGTAAATACATAATGAGCTTCATTGTATCTCGTGGCGAACGAGTATTTTATGCAATCCAAAAGTGTTAGCACTAGTAGCAAGAGCGCATGATGCAAAAGTGTGCAAATCTTGGGGTTCCGCGTGCTACAAAATGTACCAGCGGCCGTTGCGTATTTGGCTGACCCTCCATTCTTTTCTACACCGAATGTACCCAGTTGCATACTCTTGTTGAAGTATGCATCATCCACTCTTGCTACTAGTGACTTGATAACCGTAGAGATATCCAGAACTATTTGCGACACTAACACTATGTGCGGTTTGATCGCATTATAATAGTTTATTGCTGTATTCTAAACAGAACCGCCATTTACTGGCATGCTTCCAATCTACTACGAATACGGCTCATTAGTGCTAAGCTTCAAAACACCTAAAGCTGCAGTGAGTGTTCTCAATAAACTGCAAGGTGTAACTGTTCGTGATAAAGACGAAGATAAAACGTTAACGGTTGTTGTGCTGCCCAATGTTCATCCTCAAATGGTGCCGCCAGATTCAACTCCGTTAATGGTATTGGTTAATGTGAAAAGTGGCGAAAATCAAGGCACTCAGTTGTTGCGAGCGTTTCGAAAAGTGCTTAATCCGTTTCAAGTGTTCGACGTGCTCAATGGAGGACCGTTAGTTGGGTAAGCGATTTTAGTACATTAAAGCCCTATTCACACGTGCAAGTTTCTGTAGCGACAGAATTTGCAATCGCCATGTACACATGCAAGTTTTCGCAGCGACTAGCGCGTACTTGAAGCACAACAAGTTTTGCAAAATATTTGGTGTGCGCCTCTTTATACGGCTAAAATAAGTATGCTAATGTTGTTCGTTTGTTTGTAAATCGAAATTTTCTTGTAAGCGCAAATTAACAATGCATTTAGAGTAATTATTATTAGTATACCGGTTCAGTTCGGCAATGTTGTCACCGTTGGCGAAAGGCAAGAAACACGTGTAGCCGCAATGGCGGATCCATGGGCGGGCACCCCGGCCGTGGCCCCCCCCAACAGCATCTCGACAAAAATTATATAGCAATTTTGTGACAATAGTTCGTGGTTTGTGTGTCAGTCAAAAGTAAGTTTATTACCTGTGCAATTTTGGCCACCCTCCCCCCATTTTGAGATTCTGGATCCGTCACTACGTGTAGGTTGTTAATTTTTAAATTACAGGCTTTTCGTGTTTCGAAAGTTGAAAAATTATAAAATTTTATGTTGCGGCGGTGACGGAACGATCGGATGGGTCTTGCAATGCTTGGATATCGTTCGACAAGATGCAGAATGCTTTTCGCCACCTGTTGGTGTTTTGCCTTTGGGAACAGGTACGAGTGGCTTTTAGATACACCTAATTCTGCTGCAATTGTAATTTTTCACAGTTGTTGCGTTTATCAACGCAGATGGTTCGTTTTATATTGCGTCAACTGCATCTGTTTGCAATGCTTTGAGGCGGATTCATTATTTCAGATTGCGTCATCGCAGTTGTATAGTTTGTATTGTCTTAGCAGATGAAAAATTTGACATAACAAAATTGACAATTTAAAGCCAAATTTAGTTTTCGTTGCAGTTTAATTTATTTGAGCCCATCAAATTGCATTATTTTATTGCTCTTCAAGCTGTTGGATATTTATTGTGTAGGCAACGATCTCGCTCGCGTCCTAGATTGGGGCGGTGGTTATCGAAATGACGAGCTTGTGAAACCAACAAAAATACTACGCGATGTGATTGAGGCCGAAGTTACTACGCTGGACAGGTAAGTGCAACAAATAATATACCGCAAACGAAGCCTCGTTCTCAAAACAATGAAACGTATTTATTCAGTCTGAAGAGCTATCATAGTTTTAGGCGATATAATTGTTCCTGTAGCAGTAATTATCTTTAAAATTGACTCAGTTGACATCAGCAGGCTTATGTCCCTGATATGATACGGCTATCTCTGTCGATTGGAATTCTGATAGGTAACAGTAACTAAATTCTGCATCAGCCGCAAATTGTCAGCATTAAAAATGTTGTATCATGTTTGTTTCTGGCATAATTTTTCAAATATTACTGCATTATTTTGGTACTTCGTTGTGCAATTTACAATTGCAATATTTAGATTGCAAAAAATTCCAGGCATACGAACCAAAGATTAAAGAGAAACCGAAACAGGGCCGTCACTAGCTCAACATGCTTAGCGGCTACATTTTCAAGAGGAGCATGCTAAAATTTCAACTGACTATAAGTGAGGTTGAAACCTTATATGGGGAAAAACTTTTTAAGGTAGGTTGACACATGGGGCCCCTCTAGAACGAGCACAGGCCGAAAAATGGTAGCGAAGACGAAATGTTTTAACAAGGGTTTTTCATTCTGTTGTGTTGCCTTCTGTATCTAGCAAAAAAAATTGTTTTAAATTCTTCAGATGGACAATTGTGTTTCACAACGAAGAACGCGATCAAAAAGACAGCACTGGACCCGGAGGTGACGGTGCGCCGTTAGAAGATGATACAACGATGGTGATTATGAACAATTACTTTGGTATTGGAATCGATGCTGAAATTTGTATTGAATTTCATTACAAACGCGAAAAGAATCCGGAAGCGTTCAATAACAGGTACAGTTGTGAAACATTGTATTTGTCGTTTTATTGCAGTATATATCTATGGGTTGCGCTATACTTGACGTCCGACGCCGTCCGTCACCGCGCGTCACCCGTACGGTGCCGTCCGTCACACATACGTTATTGTACGTGAGTTATTTGCGTAAGATACCGCACGGTGACGGACGGCGCCGTACGGGTGACGGACGGCGCCGTGCGGGAGAGGGACGGCGCCAGTGGTACCGTGAGGGTTACTCACGGCGCCGCACTTCAAAAAATATTGTGCAACCCTAAGAGTGCAATCACGATTTTGATAACAGAGGGTTTGCGGGTGTTACCACGAGTGTATAATACTGGATAAATGCATTGAGCCCCAAACATGGAGGGCGTTTGACGTAAAAAGGCCCACGTGATGCCACACAGATCAATCGTTTACAATGGAAAGTGTCACCGTTTTGCTTAATGAACTCTTGCTGTTAGCAACTGAAAAAGTAGGCAAACAAGCCTGAGCGGAAGTCACAAAAAACGGGATTGACTTGACCCGTGACTCCCTGCGTGTCTACACACTGGAAGGCAGCTTCCAAGAAAAAATTCCTTTTGAATCCGCTGAGAAACCAATGGGAGTTTAAAAGTTGTCATTCAAAATGAAGTGTTCAAACAAACTGAGATGTTCACGTTTACCACATAGCCAACTAAGCAGGACACTTGAACGCTTCACTCCCACAAGGTTAAGCCTACGCCCAACACCAAACCTAATCGAAAAGTGCGGGGGCAGGGATGTCAACAAGAGCTCTCAGCTACTAGAGTTGGTTCAATTACGTTCTCCTGGTTGCTGGAATCGGACCAAAGGCCAAACATAGGAAAATCGCGTAATAATTCCCTTACTATGTACTTGTACACGGTAGTAAAATTTACGCGAATAATTTTTGTAGATTTTTTAATAAAGCCGTATATGCAAAAATTGGACTAGACAAAATGATTAAAAACGACTGCTCAAAACTACAACGGAAGTTGCGACTCGAAGTCGACGGCAAACAAATTGACTTGCCAAATATTGAAGGAATTATTGTGCTAAATATTATGAGGTATGTATCCAACTTCGGTCTGATGTTAGTTTTACGGGCATGGCGTAACTTCCGTCCCATTATAATAGTTTTAACGCCGTGGCGTTTTCCCACGAGACTGCAATACAGCAGGCTTTTACGCTTTAGAATAACGTTTAGCTCGGGCTCAGGCCAGGGAATATGTTTAGATACTGCTACGCCTCAAAAAGTAACATTGGTTCAACTTTCGCCTGCTTTCATATAATTTCGGTACTATTTTCTAATCAACCATAAGCACTCTGGGTATTTTGTTGTTCACTTACTTCACTCTTGGCCCTTAACTGATGATCATGGCACAGTTAGTTGGCGAAGGTACGGAATCTGTAGCGGAGCCCCTAGGGATTAAATGAAGAGCGGTTCATACTATACATTCAGCAGTATCATTTTTATGGCTGTATGACTAGTGGTTCAAAGGTTATGCCATCGAAATTATAGTGCAAACGCGCATACATTTTGAGGAGGAAGTAACTATCATTCGCATGTTCATTATGTATAAAGCGGTTGTACATGTTTTATATAGTAAAAAGTTAAAATTTAAAGGGCCATAAACTTTTGAACCGGGTGCTCTGCAGCCCTAACAATGGTTAAACTATTTGTCATTAAAATATCTGGGGGTCCAGATTCCGTTCGTCCGCCCAGCTAATTAACTCAAAATTTGATGACATCACTTGTAGTAATGTGGTTTCCAATACTGTTCGTAAATGTTAAGAATTTGATGTTTGTTTACTATAGCTGGGCTGCCGGAGCCAATCTGTGGGGCAGACATGAAGAATCTGGATATAAAAAACCAGCGTATGGCGATGGATTGCTAGAAGTTGTCGGTGTACAGGGCGCAAGTCACTTGGGGTTCATACAAAGTGGACCTTCGACTGGTATTCGCTTAGCTCAAGGAGGACATGTATGTTGATTTTTGTTATTCGATATTTATTATATACTTTTTTATTTCTTACCTTTTTCCTTCTTACAGCTGTTTCGTTAGCGGAATATCAGTAGATAGAAAGCTTATATATTTCTTGTGGATCTTTCTGATGGTGTTGGAAGCCGAGCAGTGAGTTTGAAGTGTGTGTTGCACAAATCACCAGTTAGTAATCGGTAATAATTGGTTCCCAAACAAGCCAACTTTAGTGGCTGTGGAACTTAAAATTTATTTATAAGGCAAGATAAATCGATAAATCCAGCGCAAACAGTATGCATAAATTTTATGTCTCGCAGCCGTTTCGCGAGTTTGGAAGTTACAAAGCCTATCGCCATCTGGTCAGAGGGATCTTGCGCACATTGGTGTAAATATTGGCATAACTTAATGATTTCAGATCCGAATTGATACAACGTGTATTCTGCCGGTGCAAATTGATGGTGAGCCTCATTTGCATCCACCTGGGCGTATCACTATATTGAAATCTGCTCTACGTGTAAGTCTATAAAACTCGTGGGTCAATCATGCCTAGTACAAACGAAAAAGCTTAAATGATATTGCATTTAGCTGTAGGCCATTGCTAATAAGTTTTGATTTGTTCCTGTGTTCGTTTGTATTTTTGACATGTTTGTTTGTTCAAGCTTACACGTTCGCAATAAATAGACATATTGCGAACTAAAATTGTGCTTAAATTTTATTTTATTCACAAAACTTCATTGCAACCTGTCGATATTAAATTTTGCAAGTGATTTTAAAGCTAATGGTCACATTAATTCAAAATACATTTTCTTTTGAGGTTTGTGGAATTTTAAACATCACTACCATTTTTTCACTTATATTTAAAAGCCAATCGCAGAGTATTCTGTACACTCTTGAAACTTATGCTTCATACCTCCCACCCGAGAACCTAGAATTCGAATCCTAAGCCCGTATCCTCAAAAGTATGTAGCATCTATCACCAGTTGGTGATAGGTCCTGTAACTTTGGAACCAGCGCATGGTGAGGTTCGAAATTCGGCACATAGCTCGCGTTTGATTTGTCCTACTTCTGTACCAATTTTATGATCTGCAGCTGTAGATGTTCGTCTGTTTGAAAGCGTATCGCTAAGTGATGATACGTGCTATAAGCATTTGAGAATATGTGTCCTAGACTGATTAGATAAGATAGGAAATGTTTATGCGGAAACGGTTAAAACCACGCCGAACGGCCGATCGTCAGTCGAAAAATTCCATCTGCACAGATTAATTTCAGGCAAACATGCTCAGAAAAACTAAAATCAAGCGGCGCGCCACTGAACCACCGGCCGCGCGACACGCAACATCGCTCACTCACGCATCAACGTCGTCTGCGCCGTCTGGTACCAGCGGAGCTGGCGATTTTGATACAAGCGGATGTGCCGGAAGTTCTGGTGTATTTCAACCAGCCGGACCACCTGGCATCGGCACAGTTCCAATCGGACCAGCTGGATCTTACCGTTCGTTAAGCAGTGTCCAGCAACCGCCGCTGTATTCACCAATTGAAACCATTGATCCAGAAGAAGGTGATGTTTGTCTGTGATCGCAGGTGGAATTGTGTCATGGTTGTGGTTTGTCAATTGCATTAAAATTTCAAATATCCAAAGAGTGAACTATTGTTTGTGGCACTGTTTGTTATCCATGAAATCACAAATATTCTAAAAGTGAACTAGTATTTATTCTGCTATTGGTGTTGGCATGTGAGTAATATGCGCACAGCTATTTCTCAAAGTATAAACTATTTACTGCAAAAGGCGTTGGTGTGCGAATACAATGCGTAAAGTTAGCTTTCAACACTTCGGTATGCAAGTAGCCCGGGATAGCTTGGCAATCGTGATAATTGAGGATGTTAACGATACGGTTTGACGCGCCCGCGAAAGATGAAATGTAGAAGATTAATACGCAATGGTCGATTTAAATTCATTGGGACACAAATTGAAGTGCTGGTGGTTCAATGGTGGCGGTAGAAGTTGTAAGCTGTAAGGCTTCTACACAGGTTAACAGTAAATAATTGAGTTTAAAGTTGTTGGCATGCAAATGTGGTAACTGTGTATTGAATACTGGGTCTTCAAGTCGTAGTGCTAGCTATGGCATTTGGGGTTGTTTAGGTTGTGAACTGTATCATTTAACGCAATGACAAGCTGATCTAATGTGATTACAATCGGTTTCAGAGAGTATAGAGATGTTTATAGCATCATTATCGCTCAACCTGGCCAAATAGATCCATGTTTGTGGTTTAACGACTGTTTGGATGAATGATTGTTTTATATTATTACAAGCTTTAAATGCCACCAACCATTGTGGTGCCAGTAACAGTTAGTAAGCTGTGCAGTGTTGGTTTGACATGATGAAGAAATAACCTTATTTCATTCGCGATATTCCCAGTACCAATCATTTGCCACATCGTTGTCGATCGAATATTTACGACAAATTAACCAAGACGCAGTTATATCAAAAGGATAAAACAGCAAGTAAAATAAGATCATGTGCGATGAACAGAAATTGCAACTGATTTCAGCTTTAATTCAAAATATTTCGAAGATTGAACGCAATCAAAATATGGGTTTGTGTTTATGTGAAGCCAAACTGTTGACCAAAAATGAAATATATATATAATATTCTCGTACAATTTAATATTAATTTTACTGGATATTTCATAAAAAACAGTAACGTGATATAAAACGGTGTTATCCGATATTGTTCATATAAATGATAGAGATTTTATTTAGATTTTATTCTGTTTATATTATTTTTGTGCCATGTTCTATTGTGATATTTATTTCTTCGTTGTCATATTTCTTGCGACAGCTCGTACGTAATTGTTTTTGGGACGGCGCCACGGGACTTGACATAATGGCAGCCGATACGCTTGCTTCCAATCGATAAAGTTAGAAAGCTAATTATTGTATATAATCTGCTCTTTCAGGTTGAAGGTGTGATAGAATAAGGGTTTTTCCGTTATGTCCGTAGCCAGTTGTTGCATGAAAATGATCGATTTTGAGAATTTTTTGTATATTTAGTCTTCTCATGAGATCTCCTGAACATTACTCTTCTAAGTTCGAATTTATGCAACCAAAATTCATAAATCATTCAAAAGCGGTTTGCTGGGCTGAGATGAATGGTAATGGATTTACTCGCGTTTAAGCCAGCAGCTCATGAGTTTTATTAATCAAATATGTAACTTCCCAGGGTGTTAGCAGTCAGCCAAAACAGTCATTGAATTTAGAATATTTTTAAAATACAACCATTTGTCGACAAATGCCTTTTGGTAACGGAATAGACCCATACGATGATAAACGTCCTAGTTAATACGAGTAGGGCAAGAGGGCTATGACCTCATCCAATGACTGTGACGTGACAGATTTATTTCTGTTAAATCACTAAATGCTACCTAAGACAAATAGCTTAAATGCTAAACCATATAAGACTAAGCAATTAACGTGACCCGCCAAAGCAAAATTCAGGCTACGCCCATGAACGTTCTGTTGTAGAACCAAAAAGGTCAACAGTCCGGGTCTAAAGCATCGTCTGCTGGAATACGATCAACTGCAATTTTTCCATAATTTTTTTCTGAATAAAATGAAATGTTTAATTCAGAGCGCTATGCCGCACAGTTGTATTAATTGGCTGTATTTGTCGCTCAAATCATTGCCTCGTCCAAACTTTCTGGTTGGGAGGATATGTTTTGTGATTTTAGGCTTTAGTCTAGCATGTTTAGCATATTTTTTCACATTATACATTTCGTGGTAGAAGACGGCAAGTTTTTAAAACACATGTTATAATCGCGCTATTTTTATTAGGCTACATTGTGAGCTTCACTTGAACAATAGGCGTCGCAAAATTTTCATCATGACACTCACAATAGTTCTGGTGTTTAGACGTATACCTTTGCCTTCCATTACTCCTGGAACCGTCACTGGTACAAATATCTTTCAACACAATCATATTAACAGTATAAAGCTACTAAAATGCGTAAATTGCGACATGTTACATGTGTGTTGCCAGCATGGTAAATCTGAAAATGTACTAAAACGTGGATGTTGTCACATTACCATTCTTCTGTTTGGTAATTACTGATATAGAGCCCCTAATTCATGAACCGAAAGATGTTTTATGACTGGTTCAAATGGATTTATAAATAATAAAATTATGTCTGGCTTCTCGCTAGCGAATCTTTCTCTCTAAGTTCATCTGGTACTGTAAAGGTGGATACAGTTTCTTTATTGAGCAAATAACACACCTGAATCCACACAAAGCTAAAACTTTTCGGTGAAATACATCATCAATTTTAAAACTCCAACTTTCCGCTATCGACTAGCTTGTTTGTACTCCTGGCTGGGTAGACCTTCTCCAATTAAAAATCCTAGCAACCAAAATACTGCACTTAGCAGCATGTGTTCATGTCAGAAAATGGTTTTGGCAGCATGGTATATAACGAGTTCTTCTAATTCGTAGCAGAACACCAAGCCTAGCAATTTGCGACATAATCTATATATTATAGCTGGAATGCCCCACATACGTATTATGGGCAACTTTTAAGCAATACTTTGCTTACAGTTATTCCTTAGAACAGTAACGTGATTGTTCTGTGAAAAGAAAATTGCATGCAAATTGTTGTTTATTCGCTTAATTTTGCGCATTGCGAAAAGCCAGCTGAGAAATATATACATTAACCGGAAAGAAAACCTGATAAACAAGTGACTCCTAGTCACTCGCCGATACTATTCAAGTAAAAATTTCAAAATAATTATGTAAGTTCAATTGCCAAAATCGTCTGTGCAATGCAAACGTATATTACGCAAGTAAAAATAATAAATTTTGCTAAAAAGGCATAAAATCTATATACAAAGATTGTTTTAATACGCAGCTACTTGATCAACTGCAGGTCGGTAATAAACAATTTTTGCTTTCTGTTCTTCGATCGGTTCCGCCGGACACAGCAGCGGTGATTTTTCTTGAGAAATTTCCGCATCAGTATGATAATCTAGTGGTGTAGGTGTCGCAGGAGGCATATCAATAACATCCATTGGATCTAAAATAGAATAGAAACAAAGTTCGCAGTTCCCGGTTACACTTCCAAAATGTATCCAAAATAAACGCCGTGTACCTATGTTCAGTATACAATTATAAATTATGGGTCATCCACGTACTGTATACGCTACTGTAAAAATTTGTCCACACACCTGGTTTTAAAGGCGGTACAAAACGACATTGTTCTTAAGCTATACGGACTTAACAGATGGTGTAAGTAGCTAGTGGGTTTTGGCAGCAGGTCCTTTAAAGGGACTAAGGGCAATGTAGGCACTGTCTGGACACAGTGTCTGACATTACGAGTTTCTTCGAACAGGCCCCGTATAATCGCTAAACAATGTTCCATCGGACAAACTTTGTGTTATGGAATAAGCTGAGTTCCTTCTGACAGACTCTGGACAAAACAGTTGTCCTTTGAATAAGGTATTGACAATTTAGCATGGGCATGGACGGCAACGTGACCAAGCATAGGCCGTTTAGAGAAAGAGTCTAGTTGTCAGCAGGGTCTACGCAAGATATGAGTGACATTTGGACATGTAATTTGGAAACAATAAAACTACACTTAGGAGCTCGTATGTGGGGACAATTTTTTACAGTAGCGTAGAGAGTAAGTATAACGTGGATAACCCATTATTAAAATTTGAAAAATACTGCACATATCGATTATTGAATGTGCAGGTATCTAACGCGAGCATCACGGGCAGATCCATGAGTGGCCGCTGACCACCCATGCCTAAGCCCGCCACGCCAACATAAATCAAAACTAAAATGTCGTAATAACATTCAGTAGTAAAATTGCGTTTTGTTTTTGGTAGCTTCGAACGCGAGGATTTTTTCACTATGATATTTTATGCGGCGTCCACCATCACACATTTCTAAATCCGCCGTTGCACGTACGCCCTGCCCTGCACGAATCCTCTTGCATATATAAATATGACCAGGGGCGCCGGAAGCAAATTAATATTGGGGGCGCAATGGTACCTAAAATGGTCGAATGCCAAAGAGTGACATTGTGCCAAAATCGCATAGTTTTACAAAATAGTGACAGAAAAGTTGCTCAGTAAAAATGAAGTACTTATTCACTTTAGTAACGCGACAGGTTTTTTTCGCTTTTCATTACAACTCAAAATGAATTCGTTTATGTCATTACTGGTATCAACGATACCAGGATAAATGCTCATTATATGCATTTGGTGTAATCGTTTTTGTGTGTTTGAAAGCCTCAACAATGCCGGAGCAGACAGAAATGGGGGCTCCCTCAAGTTTTATGGTGGTAGTCTTCAACGTAGAAGAGGGATCCAGAATTTCTCGCTTGTTCATCTGAGGTTCTCCGATCTCACGCTCGTTCTAAGTAACTGTGTCGACACCTTTCCAAAAACAATTATACACACACGTTGCAAAACGTTGAACCTTGATCTTAAATCTATATTAAAATGAATCACACATCACGCGCAACGGGAAATTATTTTGATATTTTCTGCTAAAGTAGATCAACGTCTCATAGTTTATGGAAAAGCGTATACAGACTTGATGTCCTCCGACCAGGAGAGACAGCACACGGCACATCTCACTCCAAAACTGCTTTTATTACAGCTCTTGAAAATACTCAATTTGACTCACAATTTTTTTGCAGTGCAGTGAATGTAGCGAGCGAGAAAATTTAACATTTTTAGCAACCTGATGGTTATTTTAAGGTCTTTGTAGTATGTGAAGCCGTAAAAAGAATCACGGCAAGGTTTTAAGCGATAGAGAAGCTTGACGCATTTCAATTCTTCAATGGTTTTTGTTTCAACCAGTTAGGGTGGAGGCTCCTTCAGGGACGGGGCGTGGTAGACGAATGGCAGCTGTGGTCCTGGACCTCAAATAAGTTTCTAACGTTCGAATTCCTGAAATAATTTGTTCTGCAGATGCAGTAGTTGGTGGATTGCAGGGTGTAAACGGATAGTAAAAACGGAAACAGATAATGATCAAAAACGGAACCGGAATATTGAAGTATAAAAGTTCCAAAATGTTTTGTTTTTCTGCCCCAAAAATGTTTTATTTTTCTGCCAACACAACTGAGACGTGCATAAATTCACCGGTCTTTTAAAAATTTCAAAGAAAAGTGGAACAGATATTCGCCAGTTTGATATTCGTAGCTGTGAGATGATCATAACACAAATGTTGCAAGGTTTTCAGAAAGAGTTGCGCAATTCCTAAACCTTCTCAAGTTTCAGTATAGTATAGCCATCCCGGTTTCTAGTGGGTCTGTAAAAAGAGTAGGCTTACATTCTAGACTAGTTTTTGCTTAGGCTTAGGCTTAGGTTTATAGGCTTAGGATTAGGAATACGGTTTTGCAACGCTTAGGCTTAGGGTTAGAAATACGCTTAATCTACTGTTACGACCCGAAAAGTAACATTGGCGGAATAAGTGTAAAAGTAAAGCTTAGAAGAATATGTTGAAATACTGTCGTCAAGAACTTTCACACCGCTCGTATGGATATTAATTCTAACAAAACAAAGATAATTATAACAATATATGATATCTGTTATTAGCGTAGAAAGTAAACCCCTATTTTTTCTTAATTCATATTGACATCAGATTAAAAAATTGTAGAAACTGGCTAGTTCAAATTCCTGAGTTGATTCTATTTATTCTGAGTTAATTAACCAACTCACAGAGAGTCGATTCAACTCAGAATGCGAATCAACTCAACTCAGTGTGAGTTAATGTTTACTGATATTAATTCAGAAATAATCAACTCGCTAGCTGAACTGATTAATCAACTCATTGGAATTTACAGTGTTCCTTTTCTTACCGGGTTTTGTCTTTTTAATCAAGACTTCTTTATATTCCTCTTTTTTCTTTTTCCGGCATAAATAGCGCCAGCACAAGTACAACAACAGCAGTAAAAACAGTAATAGTAACAGTATCAACAGGGCAATTAGCAGCCAACTCCTATAACACAAATCTACATTCAGGAACAATTTGTTGCATTAAAGACATATTAAAGTTTTGTTATTGTTTCGAAATTATCGTTTAAATTTTATTGCATAATTTTTATCATGAAGAGCTCGCTCATAGCCGTTATCATATATTGTAATTTATATTGTTTCACTCTAGTATACTCTAGTGATCTTTTAACTGATAAGATTACTTTCAGGTTCAAAAAGTGAGTGACATATATTCGCATTTAGAAACGTAGCGGTTTTATTACCATTGTATATTTTTGTGCTAACTTGTCATAAATGCAAATATATATCTTCGATGTACATGAACACTAATAGGGCAAAAACTGTGAAAATTTTACCTGTCTACTTTTGATTCAACTTAAATCAACTATATGTACACCGCTTTTGAGTCGAAATTTTTGCTATTTTTAAAAGAGTATTTAGTTTACTTATGGTTACTGGGTCTGTATTCTCAAATGTGTGTACCGCCTATCACCAGTAGGAGATACGTCTGGTAACTTTCAAACCAGTGCCTGCTGACGCTTTTAGCACATCTTTCGCATACGATTTGTGTTACTTCTGTATCGATTTTGAGTTCAACAACTGAATAGTTAGTGAATTTGAAAGCCTATTACTAACTGATGATAGTTGCTGTACACATGTCCTAATGAGGACCCTCCTCTAATACAGACAACGTTGCTATTTTTTGTTGACAAAACTGCTCTTGTTTGACCGTAAATTAAACAAGCTTGCAATCCTTACCACCATGGGAACACGTAAATATGGTCGATACAACATTTGTTACCACAACATCCATCATCTGCATCGCATCTGAAACAAAGAGCTTGTTTGGAAAATACACGTTTTTATTCAGACCCGTGACTTGCGGGGGGGGGGGGGGCGAGCAGGGGTGCGCCACTACGGACATCTTTGCCTTTAGTAGATGAATTTTTCGGTAGTATTAAAAAACTTTGTTTGGAAATTTTATTCGTCCTGTCAAGAAATGTTCTAGCCCAATCTAGCAACAGTTTTTAGTGGCAGTGTTGATTTTTTCAGGTAAATTTACTCTGAATTTATAGTTGGACTCAGGCTAACTCAGCGCTGTTTGTCTCTATTAGCTATAGTGCGGTTGATGAAGTTGTTTTTGTTATAAAACTAGCCAGCGTTGAACTACATTTCATGAGCGAAACCCGGGCGAAGCGATGCGTCAATATCTGATAAGTAGTCGTAAAGGTATTGTTTACCGGCGTCTTTAAACATTTCAAACTGGAAACCTCCCGGCCCAGAGTTAGGTACATGAACCGTGGAAGGCTAGTTTCTGAGACGAGGTTCACACTCCACATCACTATTGAATATTGATTTGTTTTTACCTGAAAATATACACTTCATCGCGTTGGTTCACATTATTTTCGCGAAATTCACAAAGAAGATAATCGCCCTCATAGCCTTTGTACTCAATGCCGTTACTTTCGTGTTGAATTTGCACCATTGCGTTTTCAACTTTGTTTTTTAAATCATACAGCAATGTGTTTGGCAGTGAGAGCAGCTGTAATAGTTTGGTCACAAGGCGTTTACTTGAGCAGCATTATTCAGTAATTAAACTTTGTAATAATGATTATGAAAGATATGATGCAAATGCACAATTGTATAGGCAGCCCTGAATAGCATTTTGACGCGGGCTAATGTTACTTTTAGTGCCGTAACAGTAGATTAAGCCTAATCCTAAGTCTAAGTGTTGGAAAAGCGTATTCCTAAGCGCCTAAGCCTAAGCAAAAATCTAGTCTAGAATATAAGCCTACTCTTTTACAGACCCTCTAGGAACCCTGACGGCCCTAAAAGTAAACATGGGCCTTGACGCGAATGCCAGTGTTGTTTAAAGAACAGGGCCGTAACAATAGTATACGCACATTCCTAAAAGCCCAAGCCTAAGCCTAAGCGTAAGAATGAGCTTATACCTAAACCCAAGCCTAAGGATAAGCTTAAGCAGAAAAATTAGTCTAAAGCTAAAGGTCACTCCATTGCAGTCTCACAGAAAAACGTTCCACCCGTGATCTTTTTACATGAGCTGTGACAACTTATTAAGGATTCGACATCATACATTTATAATTCGCCAGATGACAAATAGAACCTATATCACACACCTACTCTCTATCTAATCAGTGCGGCGATGTTGAAATTTATGCCCGTTATGGCATTTGAACCGCTGCCATCAAACATTTCTTGATCAGCGGTATACTTTGCTGGGATTAATCCAACAATGTGTCATATTTTTTTACATCATCGAATCAGGTCCAGTCCATCGGGTAGTTATTCAGGCTGTTCAAGGTTTCGTTTAGAACTGCCTATTGCCAAATGAAACAAAACAGGTAATTGGGAAGCAGATCTTAGAGAACTAAACCATTCGCCGGGAACGCATTGTATATTAACGCACAACAACCCAAAGAACAATGTTTGCTTTATAAAAACAAATTTAGCAACATTGAAAGATACCGAAAAAAACGCATAGCACATTCACCTTAAGAATTTCATTTTGCTTGCAAATGCGACACGTAGCGATACTTGGTTCTGCAACACTCTAAAATATAAATTCAATAGACTCGAAATGTGCAACTTGACGTTGTTTGTTGCGCCTTTACGACGAGCATCGGCTAAAGCTAAACTTCAGCTATTGAATTTTGTTCTAAACTGCGTCGTGCAGTGTGAGGGAGGGAGACACTTTTGCAACACCTGTAAATGTTTCAAAATCGAATTTTTGCAGCCTCACTATGCGCATATATAAATTTGAGCTATATATTAAGATAGATATAGAGTGTTGCATGGCAAGGAACCAGAGTTTTAACGCCGTTCTGCTTTCTGCTTATTCTGACAAAATTTGTGTTCCGATTTCGATTCAGACGGAGTGTGATTCCTATGCCGGAATTCCGGAATTTGCTATTAAGCGTGTGTTTCCATCAAAATTTATTTCACGTTTGAACTTAGTATGTTTAACCTCGATTTAAAGCAATGGCAAAGAGTGAAAATGAATTGCAAATCAACCTAATTTGGACAATTGTACTTTCTGGTTGAAAGCTTACAACGAGCAAAAACTGTGTCTGTAGAATATGAAATAAAATTAAATATTCGATTTTGCCCCTGAAAATTTAGCAAAACCATAAAACATGCAAATCTAAAAATTCCAATTCCAACTGTTTTCAATAGGAAAATTCATTTACAACTCTGTTTCCGATCCGATATAATTTTTTCTTTAAGAACCCGTGCAGTGAACAAATAAAACAATTATGGTGTTCTGCTATTAAATTGTAGAAAATACCTAGCTGAAATTTTAAACTTAAACTCAATTGTTTATTTTGCATTAGGCCTTTGATACACCCGAGCCAATTATTATTATAATCTATTCCATTCCAAGAACTCATTCTGTTTATATATATGCCGTATCCGATTGTTTCAATATATTAAGTATATTAATATTTTGGTCCATCAGAAAGATCAATGTTTCTTGTTACGTCTTCCTTCCAGCCAATATCTGATGTTGCTCGCGGCAAGCTTGAGTCGTTAGCCAGGTTACATGCATTTAACGGTGTTTCTGCTATTTCTATTGGTTCACTTGAACCATTATTCTGTACTGCAATGTTGCGATCAAAATTCGGCAAAGAGCTATTTTCGTTCCCGTTCTGGTTGCCCAGATCTTTCAAATTATTGCTGCCACCTGTATTTGCGCTTTTCTTGACAACAGTTTCGGAACCAGAGAAACTCGGTCTGATAACTAAACCTGAAGCTGATTTTTCATCCGGATGAACAGATTCAAAGTCACGTTCGCAGAACCGTTTGATCCAATGGCGAATACTGGGATTTGTGGCGTAAATTATCCACGGACATATTGCGCAATGAACAAAATACAACGTTATCAATATTTCCGCTGCATCGTCAACAAGCCAACCGCTAGCTAGCCAAGCAATGTAACAAGCGATAAACAACAAAAAACACAGTAGTAGCATAATGGCAATATTACTTAAAAGCATGTATTGCTTTGCAATTGCGATTTTAGCTTCTGTTGTCGACCTATTAGTTTCAAAATTTTTTATATTACCATCCGGTACTTTATGTTTTGGTACAGATATGTGTTCCTGGTTTGGAGTGTCGTCTTCCTCCAGAGCATTGCTACCGTTTTGTTGACTAGCGGTTGGTGAGCCACGCTGGCGCCGTGCGGCACATAGCAACTTGAGGTATAGTCCAAGCGTTAACATTGCTAGTAATGACAGCGAAACAGTTTCAAACACTTGAAAGCAGCGAAAACAGGATCCTAAATAACCGACATAGTGAAATCCAAAAACTAACGCTTTTATAAGCATCATTAACAGTATAAATATCCACATTATGCCAATAAAGCGTACGATACTACGTGGTGAAGTCCAAAAGCGTCCCCACGGGGTCCTATGAGATTCCTTATTGCCGCTTTGTGATTCAGTACCATCGCGTGGTTTTGTGCTACCAGCGCTAACTGTGCGGGTATAACTGAGACCAATCATAAATAGACACGTCGAACACATACTAATAAAACAATTGATAATAATTAATGATGTTTCAGATTTAATGATAACATCGGCTGTCCAGCCGTCCATTACATTTACGATACATAACATTACTCCAACTATACAATGAGCGAAACACAAATTTCCAAGCAGTATACGGTTTGATTCAGTTAGAACGCGATCAGGTTTATTGTAAGCACCGTCAACAGATCTTTGTTCAGTACTCGTGTTCAATAAGCCAGCAATAACTAACGCATTTCCAATTGATATCACTAATCCGAGCAGTAATTGAGTTATATTTGTTGCGTAGAGCACCTTTGACCCACTTAAGATATCGGTCGAGTTCACCGTAGTTGATGAAGCGATAAGTGTTGTTGAATTGTCAGGCATAGTTTGTATCAGCCAATTATATCTTGTAGGAATACAATATTAAAAATAAATGTACATATAATACAGATTTTAAATTTTGAAAACTACCTGAAGTATTAACAGGTACAGAATTCTTGAGCTTATTCGAAAGCACAACAATACCCAAGTATAAAAATGTACTATTACTTAAATTTAATAAATATAAAAGCACGTAAACGTAGGAACAGAAATTATCGATAATTCAAATAACTGTCTGAATTGAACGTACAAACACGACCATATATTTCGATTTTGTTCAAGGAAGTTTCGCCGCCTTGACTACTGTGCTGATTCTTTCATCTTGGAAATTAATAGGGGCAACTATGTCCATGAGTTAAAAACGTGGATGTAAAAACATGTTTTCGAAGGGTTTTGAGTTGTTTCTATAACGGAGACGGAAACGGAAACGGACAGCAATTTTACAGGTAATGGAAACGGATATCCGGTTGCAAACTGGCTCGAAGTGTGAAATGAAATGAGTTTAAAGTACTTTGATTTGCAGTGGGCTGGATTTTGGATACTTAAATAATCATAGGCGAACTGATCTGATTGCGAGAACAAGTTTACCAAAAATGTTTAGCAAATGAGTAAGTACATGGCTCCTATAAATTTGTGCACTATAAAGTTAAATTGAACCAAAACTTGTACATTTCACTCACACAAGTAGTTCTAGGTACTTGTATCCTAAGTGGTATGTAGATAAGGATTTTTATATCCGACTCACGCTTTACGTTAGACACGCAAATGAGAATTTTTACCTGCGTGTATACCCGCGCTAAAAAGATCGACAGACAACCCACCTTTTACCCTCGTTTGAAGTTAAACCAATATTTTAAAGATAAGTATTGATTTTGTTCTTTAATGAAGTTTTGTATTATAGCTATAATGAAAACTAAATTGCAAACCCAACTAACTAAAAGCGCACTAGTAAGTATAGCACTTCACTGCACAGCAACTGACCAGAAATAAACAGGCAATATCAGGATAATTTGGCGGAGGTAAAAACGTTCAAATTTACCCTTATGATCACAGATGGACACTAAGTATCCATATATTCGGACATTCAAATATAAAAATATCTGGATATGTATTTGAAAGGAAACGTGTATCCGGATATCCGAAATGCTATTGTGTAAAACAAATTTTGAGATAATTTGCATTGTTGCACCATTAAAGTAGCTGGAGCTGTTGAAAAAATTTTGTAGTCAAACCAGAGTTGAAATATTGAGCAACATTCCTGCATAATTCCATGACGATTTAAAATTTATCTTTTGAAACATAGCCAAATTAAAAAAATCAGTTAGCTAGATATTCATCGGAATAATGTCTTCGTATTTTCAAATTATATCACATAATCCCAGTAAAAAATTTGCATCCAATACGCACCGTTCGTCGAATTGCTATATTTATACTGGGAGTCATTTTAAATTCTGTTCGCTCTTGAATTAATAAGACGTCAAGCCTAACTGAGTACCATGCTAATTAGTAAAAGGCTAGCATGCAAATCTGGCAATCTGCAAAGGGCACGTTAGATTTTCCCATGACACAGAACCCAGAGCTTTACGTTCGCTAAACCAGTCATGACATGCAAAAAACGATGCAATTCAACTCAGCGCGTCGCATTTACATAGTAATATAGATGAAAAAATATAGATTTTTGAACAGTTAAAAATACATTTTTGGTTCCGCTGTAGTCCATATAAGATCGCAAAAAGTGAAAGTATATTTATATTCAAGTCCTAAAAAATGGAAATTTAACTGAAACTATTAGGGGAGGTTATGAGTAGCCAAATAGGTATTATGTTTCGATATATTAAGAAAGCGGGGAACCACCCTTGTACGATTAGCGTAAGTATATTTTAATGTGGATTTTTCTT
The DNA here is from genome assembly GCA_030248215.1 of Enoplolaimus lenunculus. NCBI lineage: Eukaryota > Metazoa > Nematoda > Enoplea > Enoplida > Thoracostomopsidae > Enoplolaimus > Enoplolaimus lenunculus. The sequence continues at coordinate 156,062 of JASANG010002079.1, forward strand.
CTTGGAACATAAAACTACTCATAAACGTATAGTTCGAGGTAAGGGTCACATTCGATAGAATCGATAACAAACCAATCAACTCAGTTTCAGGTGGCCAACGCAAGTATTTATTAGTTAATAGCAATTTTCTAAATCGAATACGCAGCACTATTGGGGTTCGGAAACCCAAAAAACGCATAATCGAGTTCTGAATATCCGAAATTAATTTAAATTCTAATATTCGGGTATCCGGATAAATATCCGGCAAGAGTTGCCGGTTATCCGGATATGAAAAAATGTCCGATGCCCATCACTACTCGTGATACAAAGTATTACCTGTATGTTTATCAGCGACTGGTAGGTATTTTTTACTAGACTTGCGATTACCCGAGAATCAAGTCAAACTCTGATTGCATGCGTACCTGCCAAAAATAAAAGTTTGCGAAACATGAGTAGTTGTTTTAAGTAGTCTGAAACTATCGTATCATTAAAACTTGAATAAGTAGTTACAGAACCAGGCAGTGCCATGCTTGGCCGTGTCTAAGACACTAGTTTTCCGCTTTCGAAATAATCGGCAACAAAAATGTTTGCATATTTTGCTAAGCCGTGACAGAGCCTATAAAAAGCAAGACTTGGGCATGCGAAAGCCAAAAGTCAATTATAAATACAGTTCCTTTTCAGAAAAAACTGGCAACAACACGGAGTTACTTGAGTTCTATCTAGAAGTACCCAGTAGGGTACAACCGAAATTATAAAATACTGGAACAGAAAGGCTAAAAAATACCGGATCCACAACCGGAGCCGGAAACGGAAAACAAAAAATACTTGTTACCGAAAAATTCATTTCAACGCTATTTTATCGCTTTCAGTGGTGTAAACACACCATATAGAATGACAAATTCCTAAAACAAATGCAATAGCTGAAAACGCATGATGGATTTATACGGAGTACAAATTGAAAATATTGGCAATACACGCTGAGACAGTTTTGGAAAAACATTAAGTTAAGAATAATAGGCATTTCGAACAGAAACGTTTTCAATACCGAAAATACCAGAAAATTCCGGAGAAAATGTACCGGATTTATTACCAGAAATGGATAGTGAAAAATATCGGATTTCTCTACTGGAACGGGGATTTCGTTGCATCCTGGTTCCGCTTTGCTTTTACTTTTCTCTATTTTTTGTCTATTTGAAATAAAAACCCCTGCTCTATAAAAGTACGAACTTTCGCTATACAGCGCACACGAGCCGACAATGTCTACGTTTATAGCGCAACAACTGTAACTTGTACACATGCCTGAGACTAAAGCCTTAATGTTGGGAGACTAAGTCTAAACCTAAGTTTAAACACAGAGTAGTATAAATTCTAAACACAGAGTAGTATAAATTCAGAGCCTTTTGCAGTACCAAAAGCGGGGTGAGCATAAAAGTAAAATGGGCCAACCATGGTTATTCCTAATTTGCATTTTCAATTCGAGACTTGCTGACGTAAAATTATATATTAATACCGTTTAATACTGCATTGCGCTAAAGCATGATTTAGTTTAGTTTCTCCAAGATACAAATTACTACGGTCCGTGTGGACAAAAAGAATATATATGAACAAAGTGATGTGCTTTTCTGCTCTACTGAGCAAGCTTGAATATCATCGTTCCAACTCACAAAAAACAGGCACACTACAAGGGCCCAATTGTGTTTCGTGGGTTTCTATAGCAACATTGAACCTTCAATTTTGCCAAATATAAACAGTATTTCAATAAAAGTACACTATATCGCCAGTGGCCCCATGGTTATGAGAAACCGACATATTATAATCAATGTACTTAGTGTTATGAAAGTATTAGCTTAAGTACTCTTCAAATACCAAGACCGCTTTTACTCAAAATTCCGTTGAAAAACGTCAACGGAGCAGGTTAACGGATGACTTTAAAAATCAAATGCAGTTAGAAAATATTTTTAAGCTATATTCTAAAAAATATGAGTAAATATTTCTTCCAAAGTTACACAAGTAACAAAAAACCTGAATGAACAATGACCCTTGTATAGAACAGTGCTGGATCGTTTTCCTTCGGGGCTGTAATAGTCAGCTTACGCTTTAGACTAAAGTTTGCTTAGCCTTAGGCTAAGGAATAGGCTCGTCCTTAAGCATAGGCTTAAGCTTAGAAATATGCCTATACACTGTTGGCCCATGTATACAACCGGGCCGGAACAGTAGTATAAGCACATTCCTAAGCCTAAGCGAATGGATGAACCTTTTCCTAAGCCTAGCAAAAAGTCTAATTAAAACTGACTCTATTATCGCCCTCCGCAAAACGATCCGGCCCTGTTCCATACATGGGGCCTACTGTTTCGGCCCTGTTCTATACATGGTCCAAAAGCGACCGATATGAAATATAAAAATTACGAAATTTATCCAAATTCTTAAAATTTTCGGTCGGTGAATATTTGCGTGCCTTAATTGTATTGACAGTAAAATTAGCCATCTTAGAACGCAAAACTTCTCATGTTTATAAGCCCAAACAATTCAGCAAACAACTTTCATTTACTACATACTAGTAATAGATATATAAATGCTGTAATCCAAACAACATCAACAATAGATCAAGCGGCTTAAAGACTCTTTAGAGTTATTACCATACAAAAAATACGCCACTAAACAATATTGAACCTTTCTGCAGACTGTATCTTAAAAATATGAACGTATGATAGCTAACCAGCGAAAATTTCCATGGCAGCCTGAAGTTTCATAAACCATAATATATTAACACTAACAAAATCAAGGGTCTGTATATTCGTTTATGAGTACAGCTCGAGGCTCATTGTATTAAAAACCACAAAACAAATTTTTGTTATCGTCAGCAATCATCTACCCAAACAATAACCAAATGTTAATACCCGACAATGGTATTTTGATATTACCCACCGTAGTAAAAATAAAACATTTTAAAACGTTTCGTTCAATAATCAAACTACAATGAGACAATTTGTAATAAAATTTGAAAAACATACACTGATTCAAAATACGAACTTCCGATTAACACCTGGTCAGCTATCCCTATACTGATGCTACGGCCTATAATCCCGATAACGTCCACCGGAACGTGAATCATCCCCATGCATTTTTCCAGCATTAAACCGTCCCACAGAAACTGCCGAATTTTCAGTTCCAGGTGGTGGTGGTTGATTGCCTGCCAGCTGTGCAGGTGAGTTTTGTGATTGCGATTGCTGATGATGCCGATAATGGCTACCTTCATCGCCTGATGCCGCCAAGCTCTGGACGTTTCCGCCGCTGTTACGGTTACCACTTCCAGAAATCGATGGGTTTGTCCAGACTGAACTCGGCGAGGAATGAGACATCATAGGCCCGCCGGCCGATGACAATATGCTAGGTAACCCTACACCACTACCGCCACCAGCGCCTACATTTACAAGCGATCGTAAATGACTTGTCCCAGTCCCTTGTTGATGCGAACTATGACCACCAATTCCACCCGGACCACCAACCGATTGTTGTTGTCCGCTGGCACCGCCGCTGTCGTCTTTAGGCGGCGGAGATTTCGGTCGAAGAGTTTCGATGCGTTCAGGAACTTTACAGATTTGACCATCGCGTTCGAAATACTTTTTGTATCGATCAGCGTCAAAATTAGACGACGAAAGGTTGGGTCCTATCGACAGCCAACCATTTCGGATGGTATCGTCGCGACCGAAAATGTGGAGCCGTCTTCGACCAAGACAGAAATGTTCTGCGACAAGAAAAATTTCCGACGGTTTATCAACCGATCCTTCCTCTGGTTCTTCAGAAATTATGAGATCGATATCAACATTTGCGTGAATATAGTGACCATCCACAGAACGGCGCACAGTACCTGCAGTTAACAATGGAACATAAAACTTGAAAAACTAAAAACAACTGGGGGTTCGTAGCTAAGGTTTTGTCACCGGTTGCGAACTGGACGTCCAAGCAAATGCCAAGTTTGTTACGTACAGCAATTATTTAGCTTCAATATCAGCCCAACAACGAATGGTACATTCATACATATTAGAAATTCTCGGCGGGGCTATACTCCCTTATTCCATGCTTGCATATTCACAGTAACTACACCACACCATTTGTTCAATCACAACCAACCTTTGATTCCCATCAGACAGTGCTCTTTAGTGCGTTGAAACAGCGATTTCGGATCCATATGTCCCCGTAAAGACGAATGCTTTAGATTAGTTTTGATCCAACAAATGTCTTCACACCGGCGAAATCCCCATTGCTTCAAACACTGACGGCCAGCATTGAGACCTAAACAATATTAGCAAACTGAACACAAAACGTACATAATTATGTTAAGAAGCCATATAAAACACGATGCAAATAACCACCTAGTCTTTGAATATCAAACTATAGGTATATAGGTATACTATATATCTTAAGAATCATGCTCAGTAAATAAAACAAAAGACATTGTAAAGCTCGTAAAACAATGTGGATAAGTATTATAACCTTGGATTTGCTTAGCTGTATTTAACAACTTATTTAGCACCAGAAAACCATTTATAGATAATTTCATTTTAATGCCAATTTATTCCTTTCAAACGTAATGCATGTAATCTGCAGTTACCTTCAGGGCCAGAACCACACCATATCCAAAGAAAACATCGCCAATCACTGATAGCAGGAATATTTAGCTGCTGTATCATATCCCATGTCCAAGTTTCCTTTAAACTAGCACCTGTGCGCTGATACTCTGCTAACGGCGGCTCAATAACGATCACATCAAACTTGCATCCTAAAAAGACACTAGCAGCAGGGTGACACAACTAAACCCTAATGTTAGCACATTTGTTTATCCGCTTCCAGTCATGATTCAAGTGCTTTTGCACGACACGCCTCGCTAACGCTTTAAACACTTTCAATTCATTTCAAAGAAAACATGCACATCTGGCAAGTAGTTAATCGATCATCTTAAGTTTTAACACACGCATACAAATTTAGAATAGCATCAATAATACGAAAACACACAGCAATTTTTAATACCTGACTGATAATATTATCAACTAAAAATGCAATTACTAACAAAGCTCCAGTATCGATAAAGACGGACACCTAGAAATCTAACCAAGCTCTGCTAAATCAGTAGTTAGCAAGTCGACTTTCCAGTACATTGGTGGCGTAGCAGTCGTTTGAACCAACTCGTCTTTTAATGTTATCAATTCTTTCAGCTTTGGATATTCCTAACAAACGCAAAACATAGCATTAGCACCCATAAACCACAACAGCATAAAAATCATTCACTTGTTAGTTTTACCCAATGTGAACTATGATTCATTTAATTGTTGGCTACAACTAAAAATACAGATGGTGAAAGTTATTTTCAAACATTAAAAAGAAAAACAAAACTACTCAACGTTAAAAACAATTATCTCAGGTCATCAGAGAAAATTACATATTAAAATTATTAAAAGTTGAAATTTTCTAACCTCAAAACGTTCGCTAATACCAGAATCTCGAATGAAATTCTGCGGTCTTTGCCCAGTATCAACAAAATGTTGGCAATAATCGTTGTGCGGATTTGCGCTTTGTGTTCCCTTAAGAAACGCATGTGAACCTCTATATACTTCTTCTTCATCTTTTAATACCTGAAATGTCAATGGTACAGCAATCAATTATAATTTGATAGTAGACAGCATTTTGTCAAAATTGTTCATTTTCGATGAATTACCCTAACTGTGGCGACATCGCAACGGCCAGTATAGCGTACATTTCTTAGTTTCATGGCGGTAAAACCACTTATGTATTATAAAATTATTCATCAGTTGCTAACTCAGTTTATATTGTATCTATGTACTATGGTGCCAAATTTTAAAAACCTTCAAAAACCACGGGAACATTATAAGATTTGAGAGGGAATTCAGTTTCCAATACGGCTCATACCTTTGCTGCATCGTCTATTTCAACATCTTCTTCGCTATCCTTATCAGCTTCAGTCTTCGATGCTCTACAATGTAAGTCAAAATGCATAAGAAACACAGCTTACGCAACACTTGAAGCGACGAAAAAAGTAAACCATGAAAGCTAGCTAAATATTATAAATCTGAAATTTTACAGTAAACTTTACTAAGAATGCGCAAGCTTCACATAAATACTAGCACATGACACACACGATTGTTCACCTTTTTCGTTTTGAAACATTTTCACTGAATTTTCCAACAACAAATGCTGTTTCACTGTCGCTTTGAAATTGGTCACCCCCCAAAGCTGAACCTGACCCGTCTTTGCTATCCGCTAACCGTCTTCTTGAGGAAGCATCTTTGTTTCCCAATGCTTCTTCTAGCGCATCAGGATTCGAAAGCCCTATAAATATCCAATGGTAGAGTTCATAAATTTACAAAAACAACTACAACAAAGTAAAGTTTGTATGGTATGTATGCCAATCCCATATATAAATTAATCGAGTAAATATACCAATAAACTAATTGGAAGTTGGAATATGAATTATTTTGTGAGAAACTTATGTGAATGAATATGAGAGGTTCCAAACAGTTGTAATTTTGCTGCTGGATATGCTATAAACCCTTTTAAAAATAAGTGGCCCTCACCCAAGCTTCTCGCAAGAAGCTGTCGTCGTATTTTAGATCTTGTTCGATGAAAGTTCTTATAAGACGTTGATGGTGCTAGCGAACCACCGATGTTATCATTAGAGCTCATTGCATTTGTTTATCAAATAAACTATTAGTAACAAAAAATTGCTTCTAAGCAAATTTTATAGTAAAATTTAGGCCCATGTTGCTTTATTCGGGCGGTTCCTTTTTTGCACGCCTGCAAAAAAGTACGATTAGTTTACAGTTGCTTAATTTTTAGGCTTAGAATACTTAATTTATGCTTAGGTTTGGGAACATGCTTAATCTAAAATTAGGACCCGAAAAGTAACATTGACCAAAACATATATATAGTTATTACTTAAGCAGCAATAATTAAACTATTTCATTCTGAATTTAATTAGACTTAAGCACGTCTTTTGTTTCGATATTTAGATAATTTGATTTTCAGCGTAAATGTTAAGTAAAGCTCATGCTGAAATGTTTGCGAAACCTTCACTTGTAATATTTAGCTTGCTTTGGAATATTTTGCAACTTTGTACAAAGCGGCCAAACTGAGTAATTTATGTACAGCATTTTGCTGTCCAAGCTCGAGCCAGTAATTGCAACACTTAACTACCCTATTTGCAAAAATTCAGCATGTGAGATTTCGAGTCCTCATTCCACTCTGTTTTATGGTTGAACGCTCTATTCATTCAACTATTCGTGTATGTTCTCTGTAAGGAAGTCCCCTTTTCACGTAGGACTGCGATGAACTAAGCCTTGGGTTTAGACTATTTTTGTTCAAACATAGTTTGGGTTTTTTACGCTGAAGTTTAGATTTAGTTTTCGTTAACGCAATGCACTGCTGCAATCCTGATTTAAACAAACTATTTCAAATAAACTTGTTTTCTGCAGAATATTCCACATTCACTGAAATTGAGGTTGGTTTCGAACAACAGAATGCAAATGTCCAATTTTACTAATAAAAATAAAACATTACCAATGTAACAAATGCAGCCGATTTAAGTTCTGTTCGCAACAAACCTAGGCTTAGCAAACTCATGAAAATCATGTATGAAAGCTAATATAATAGCTTTTAGCAGTTTATACTTCCATCAACCACAATAACACACAAATACTAAGGCTAACGGTTGAAAAAGTATTCTGCACTAGCGTATTACAACCAGATGGGTATGCAAAGCTTCACAGACTAAACACTATTAATACACTATTAATAATGTAAGAACGATATTCAAACAACGATTAAAATACGAAGATCACATATTAAGACCAGTGTATAAAAGACAAACGCAAGAATAACATATTTTGTGGCGACAGAAGTACTTGATGTAAAATTTAATGTAACGTTACAAAATAAAGAAGCACATCAAATAGTTATGCCGCGTTAATATCAGAACAATAACATCAAATACAGCATGCCAGAGAAACTGGTTTATCTGCTGTATCATCACAAATTCTGCATAATATATCAAAATCTGCTAGTTAAAACCATTCAGCGAACTACTGCTTGAGCGCGCATAAACAATCGACAATTTAACTTTTTACATACATTTGGCATCACTCAAAAAGGGATTTAACCCCGAATGGTGTTAAGCAGCATTTATAGTTGTGACCTGTTATCAATAATAGCAATGTGGCAGCATAAAGTCAAAAATAAAACTGCAATGCAACGTAGCCTTACAGTATGATACTTAAACGCAGCCACTAGCTGTATTTAAAACATTCCGTAAAAATATTGCACTATTACAAATTAAACCTATCTACCAGCATGGTTCGGTTATGTATATACAATTACCCCAACCATAGTTTACTAAAACTGAACTGCCACATCGCCTAATGACAACAGGGTGCTTAACCTCAGCATCCTCCAGCATCAATACTTTCGTTGCTGTCTTTCGTTATTGTAAGTGTTGTAAATGCCTTAAAATATAAATAATAGCTCAACTTAAGTAATTTGTTGTGTTACCAAGAGGATTTGGTGGTATTGTACTTATATTTTTTGCACACACAATGCAGGTGTGCTAATATTCTCAGGTTTTGAAAAATTTAAAAGAAATAAATAGCGCATGCACATATTTTTTAAAGATTTCGGATGAATTTCGTCATTTTATATGTCTAGGATTTCTATTACTTTACTTCTGTATAATGATACGCATGAGTTTTAATCGATCAATAAACTCTAGACAAAAGTCTCACTCTCTGTTCTAAAGACGCATAAAGCTATAAGTCTTGCTCCAACAAATTACAATACAATCTTTAAAATTTGGAGCTGCCTACTTTGAGTCGAACACCATGAAATACAATACCTCATGAATTTCTCGAAATTTACGCAAAACCAAAAATACCTCGGCAGTTGTTGGATGTATGCCAACAAGCGCGTCAAAGTCAGCTTTAGTTGCGTCCATTTTCAATGCAATGGCAAATCCTTGAATGACTTCACCAGCGTTTGGACCCAGATAGTGAATTCCAAGTACCCGATCCTATAAATTTGCATTATCGATAGTGTCATAGTCTTAATGTGACACAGAAATAATGAACTAATACACTGGAGTGTTTTTGCTTAAATTTAAATTTTAAGTTGACGCAAAAGCATCTATATAGATTATATAAAAACAGTATCAAGGTTAATCACATCAAGTCACTCTCAGCAACAGCGATGCAGTCTGCAGTACCAAAAGCTAGTTGAAACTGAATTGCACCAGAAACTGAATAAATAATTTAATTACGCAAGGTTATTGACTTAGCACGCGATAACAGAGTCAATGTGCATCGCTACGTATCCTAAAAAAGTGAATCATAACTTTTTGGTCTCTTCAGCTTCAGGTTCAAACTTATGCTCAGTTAAAACACAAACAGTTATCAATAATTCATAACGACAAAAACATACTTCGCCAGAGGATGTGCCTTGTTTCAGACACACCATTTTTAGATAACAGTGGCTTGTTTCTTTTCTTGCTGGTACAGTGAACTCAAGCGGTGTAAATGCAGCATGGTAAACCTTAAACCGTTAAGTCAACAGTTTTGTACGCACGTCAAAATGTAGTGCACAAGAAGATACTATCTCATCTACAACCGCTATAACTTTAAACGGACTGGTCAAATTTAAGTAGAAAGATTTCACTTCAGAAAAATGATACCTACATGTACGCACAGTTTGGATAAGTCAAACAACTGTTTGGAAAAAGTTTGAATGTTGGAACCAGCACTAGAACAATGTTAACAAAATGGCCGTTGTAAACAAAGTGCGCTCACCTCAATGTTATCACCAAACTTTTCTTTCGCGTCTTCCTCGGAGAGTCCGCAGCAACCATATTCAAGCGGTGTGAACACCGTTGTGGGAACATTTACATAATCGCACTACAACCAATCGTAAAAGCTTATAGTTTACATTGAAATTGAAAAAATTGTACTTAGTCTTTCAGAGTAAAATACGAAATGCAGTGCCTGAGACACATAAGGTGTTTTGCATACTCAAAGTATATTTATACAACTTTTCTGTTTCACTATTAGTAAACTAAGTGGAATCGACCTTGTAAAAAGCCACAGATAGTGCAACCAACAAACGGATGATAATTTAATTGAGATATGTAACTAATCCCCAACAAAGCTAACCAAATATTTTTACTTTAAATAAAATACAACTATATAACTAACTCACCAACGTAATTTTATAATCATACCGCCGGCGCGCCCAACAACGTCCAGCCTGGATGGCAACTGGAGTAAGTTCGGGCTTGCCATCAAGCACGTCGCCAATTGCGTATACGTAAGGCACTGAAGTCTGTTCATTTTCATTCGCTATCAACTTTTTACTTCTGAAAATATTTGCATAAATAAACAGCTCTTTTAAAAACCGTTAACTAACACCGAGAACATCGGAGCAATTAAGGCGCATGTGCACAACATTTTACGTACACTTTATGCTTTTAACCATTACTGGTCTAGTTAAACTTGCATTGCTTCTAAACTCGACAGCAAAATCAAGACATTTTATTAGCTATACCATATACACCATTATCTTGGATAAATCCCAATAATACTTTATGTACCAAATCAAAACAGTGCATACTTTTGATTCAGCAGAACCCCAATCCTATCTAAATTCAAGGTATCAGTTACGGCTTCTCGTCCAATTGCCAAAATAATCTGCAATACAAAAGACACATTAGCAAACTGAAACAATCTTCAGTCATGCTTTACTTTTTCCACATAGTTACAAGCAATATTTTGTTGGTTGCATACACTCAACTCCACAGTCACAAAGCTAAAAGAACCGCATAAATTACATTAAGCAAAAATAAAATAAGGAAAAAAGGTAAAATACAATAGTTCCAAAACCAAGATTCAAAAACAGAAATGACAGCTGATAAAATATACACGGCTAGAAAACTCAAAAAATTACCGTATTATATTCACCAACAACAGATTCACCGGCGTTGTTTCTACCAGTTACTCTGTATAAACCAGGAGAGCCGTCTTGCAATTTTTCGATCTAGAAAAATAATTGCAAAAAATGATATTGCTTTATGCAATTAATTGTTTAATACGAATCCAGACAAAAGTTAAAGTATTAGAAACCAGGATGCTTATTGAATATTTGTAAAGAATAACGTTTTCCAGTTATATGCTCGAACATGGGCAGTCTGTATGTGTAGATACTTACTTGAGTTGGAACTGTTTCTTTAAAAAATTTAATGCCGTCGGCTTCCATTTGTTTCCCAATTCTTTCTGCCATGTCTTGATCGAAGCCGCGCAATAGTATCGACCGGACCATCACAGTAACATCGAGACCAATTCCATGCAAGAAACCAGCACATTCCAGTGAAACGTAACTAGCACCAATCAGAAGTGTTTTTCCAGGACAATAAGGAAGAGAGAACAAATCGTCACTGCAAACTCAAAACAGTAAAGAAGCTTAAGAAAACAAACACAGATGTATCTCAATTGAACAGCAATGTTTCAGACATATTCTACGTCGTAAATTAACACAAAACCAAATACACTTTTAACACACCCTATGCGTGCGAAGTAATCAAACGTGCCTAAGTATGTTTTTAAGCAAATTTTTTCCAAACAAATACTAACAATGTTATTGTATAATATATTATACATCAGGGTGCAACCAGAATTCCGGTTTCTGTAGGGAATCCGGTATCTTTAGCTAACCGGTTCCGGTAATAAATCCGGTATTTTTTCACCGGAAGTTTCCGGTATCTTCGGTATTGAAAATTTTTCTCATACGAAAAGTTAAAAGATTGGCATGTTATTCTAACTTATTTTTCTAAAATTGTCTGAACGTGTATTGCCAATATTTTCAATTTGTGCCAACTGCATATAATTTACATTCGGTAAAACAGTCATCCAACGCAAAAAATATACAATTCAACTCAGCGAGTCGCTTTTATGCAGTATAATATATACACGAAAAATATAGATTTCTCAAGTGTTAAAAATACTTTTTTGGTTCCGTAGTAGGGGAGGTTATGTGTAGCCAAAGACTAGAGCGGGTTCTGAAGATTTGGAGATATATTACTTTTTGGAATGAAACAACCACAATTCAACTCAGCGAGTCGCTTTTATGCAGTATAATATATACACGAAAAATATAGATTTCTCAAGTGTTAAAAATACTTTTTTGGTTCCGTAGTAGGGGAGGTTATGTGTAGCCAAAGACTAGAGCGGGTTCTGAAGATTTGGAGATATATTGCTTTTTGGAATGAAACAACCAAAACATATTCCTTAGTTTAAGTCTTCTCAGCGTAAAATTAACACAAGTCTAAAACAAACCTTAAGCGTAAGCACAAGCAAAAAATACTCCAAAATTTAAGCATGCTTTATTGCGGTTTAGTAAGAAAGCGGGCACTAGCGGGTTCAGAGGGGAGCAAGCGGGCGTACACCCCCGTCAGAAATTGTTTGTAATAAAATGGTGAGGTCCCTACCTTACAGCCTTACTATCTTCCTTTCAGGAAATTTTTTGTGATAAAATGATAAGGTGCCCCTACCTTACAATTTCCCCCCCTCAGGTACATCCCTTAGAGCAACAAGTTAAAATAAGTGCTTCAGAAACCAAGATTGAGGTTCGGAAACCCAAAAAACACAATATCGAATTCCGGATATACGAAATACAAAATTTTTTTTTCGGATATCCGATATATCACGATAAATATCCGGCAAGAACTACCGGATATCCGGATAAGAAAAAAATATTATGTTCGTCACTAATATATAATTACCTTGTAATGCAATATTCCTTTGCACCTGGAATATCGATATAGCGCGGACGAAGACCTACAGCAATCATGAACGAATCGCCAGTCAAAATTTGTTCTTTTCCTTTTTTATTAACTGCCTAAAGTGAAGAAAGAACTGCAACCATGACAAATTCAATCAAGCAATTGAATAATGAAACAAATCTAACAAATATTACGGCTAATTTATACGAAACCAAGTTCGTAAACATTCAACCGGTAATTGCGTTTTATGGACACTTCTTGAACATAAGAATGGCTCACCTTAATAGTATGGGAGTCCACAAATGACCCATATGAATTTAAATACGTAACATTCTTCTCACGTAATGCAACACGATAGCCCCAATTCAATGAAGCAATGTGATCTTGTATTGCCTTTCGCATAACGTCCCAATTATGAGTAACTAAAACTACTAGACTATTGCCAGTTACTAACTAAAAGGATGTTTCAAAATCCGAAATCAAACCAGGTTATCGTACGCAGCACATATTAGCATTAATAGTCGATCTTAATCTTCATTGCAGATTTTACAGCCAAACAAAACATCAAGACCAACAGAACCAATTTCGGTTTAATCCGTTACGATTTCAAGCATCACAAAGGCTAAGCTCACCGCTTTCACAGTTTATGTTCCACCCAAATGATTTGCTATCGTTAATCGCTTTGCCAAGCAGCGCTGCTTGGTGCATTAGCTTTTTCGGAATGCAACCGACGTTGACACAAGTACCACCAAGTCCTGAAAAGTATGTAACTAGAGTAATATTAAGCCTAGTGCCAAAACAAAAGAATTGTATATAAGACACCTGAACTCTAGATACTGACAAGTTTGTTTACAAATGCAAAAAGGGTTTGTTATATTTCGACAATAACTTACCCCACGAAGTTCCAATCGGGGTTGGAACCACAAAATCGAGAACAGCCACTTTCCTTCCAAACTTTGCAGCTTCCTTAAAATTATCCACAAACAATTCGAAAAAAATAATCTAACTAATTTTTACTCACTCAAAGCCAGGGATCGACTGGATATTAATTTTTCCGGATACCGGAAGCGGAACCGGATAGTGAATTTTGTACCGGAACCTGATGTTAACCAGATATAGGATCTAAATTAGTACACTGTTGGAAGTATTTGAGCAGTGTAAAAATATGTATATATGGATTTAAGATTAATATTTGGTTTGAATTTTTCATTCCATGTAAGTGTCCATTCATGAATTGCTCGTATTTGCTGTCGCTTCAAAATATCTAGTATTTTGACACGCAAAAACAATTTTATATCATATTTGGAACCACAACCACAAATATCCGGCATCCGGTAAGTTTATAACGGATACCGGAACCAGATACGGATGTCGAATTTTCCCGGATATTAAATCCGAACCGGATATCCGGTCGATCCCTGGATTCTACATGTACGTTGGCAAGTGAAATTTGCGCCAGCTTGGCGAGCGCTTTGCAACATATTTGGGCAACAGATATGTGAAAAAATTCAAACCTCAAAAAAAATTACGACCAATTTTTTGGCCAAGATTAACCGATTTTGCAGGCTGTGTAGCTTATACCGGAACCGGATGTCAGATTCTGCGGGATATTAAACCGAAGCCAGATATCCGGTCGATCCCTGTTCAAAGCTCGACGATTGGTTGAAGAAACACGTAGTATTCCATCTCTAATAACCAGTCGTAGTGGTACTACATATGCAAATTAGTTATTAGCTAACTATGCAATTATCGGTTTTGTAGGTTTGTAAACAACTTATTCAGATTCCTCGCCCCCCAAAACCCTTCAGTCACCCTAATAATTATTGACATAATTAAAGAAGTCCTAATTTTGTCTAGTTAACTAAGCAATATGCAAATTAGCTATTATCTAACTATTGGATTATCGGCTTTGAAGCTTTGTAGGCAATTTATTCAGATTCCTCCCAACCAAAACCATTTATTGCTGAAATTAGATTGCTTATAACCCTAATAATTAGTGAAATATTGCATAAACGCCTAATTTAGGCTTATGAATTATGCTTATATAATATGCAAATTATCTATTAGCTAACTACAGAATTATCGGTTTTAAAGGTTTGTAAACAATTTATTTAGATTCCTCGCACCCAAACACCTTCAGTAACCCAAACAATTATTGAAATAATATAAAGTCTTAATTTTGTCTTGTCAATTAATCTTACATGTAAATTAGCTGTTAGCTAACAATTCAATTATTGAAGGTATGTAAACGATTTATTCAAATTTCAGGCACCCAAAAACCCTTTAGTTCTGAAATTTGATTGCTTTTACGCCTAATAATTAGGCAAATATTGTAAAAAAATCCTTAATTTAGGCTTATAAATTATGCAAATATGCAAATTATTAGCTAACTACTCAATTATCGGTTTTGGAGATTTGTAAACAGTCTATTCAGGATCCTCGCACCCAAAAAACATTTTAGTGCTGAAATTAGACTGCTTGTAATAATTAGTGAAATAATGTAGGAAAGTCCTAATTTAGGCTTAACTAACTATGCAAATTAGCCTGTAGCTAATAAACGGCTTACAATTTTAAAACCCCAATGCGAAGTTAACACTCCATGATAATTGGCTTTCAAAGGAAAAAGTTTATCAAAATCGGTTCAGCCGTTCGTGAGATTATTTTCGGACGGGCAGACGGACGTCCACCTTTCGACCCCAGAGTACAAAACATAA
This sequence comes from Enoplolaimus lenunculus, assembly GCA_030248215.1. Taxonomy (NCBI): domain Eukaryota; kingdom Metazoa; phylum Nematoda; class Enoplea; order Enoplida; family Thoracostomopsidae; genus Enoplolaimus; species Enoplolaimus lenunculus. Next base: position 171,581 of record JASANG010002079.1, read on the forward strand.
AACGCTTCGCGAAACTCCGAGCTTCGCTAGGTGTTTCGCTTCGCTCAATGATGTAATTTTGTTGCTTAATGAATCTATAAAAACCACATAAACAAAAAGCTTATTAGCAGAAAACCAGTGCAAATCGCGCCAGTGAATGTTTAGCGAATTTTGATAGCTACTGTTCAAATTTAGAACCAAATGAAATTTAAACGCAGTATCTATTTCACCTGAGCTGCAGCCAAACCACCTGAACCGCCTCCTATGACGACCAAATCATAATCATGAGGCTGAAACCAATTAGCAAGCGCCCCGTTGTTATGGAGTTGTTGAACTTCCTTCAACCCGCCTATGTAATGCCCCTTGGCAAACGCAGCAGGAAACGATTTAACAGCATACGTTGTTTTCAAAAACTGTTCTGCAGAGTCTGATTCTAAAAAGCAAACATACAACATATAAATTACACCACAACAAAATGCATATATGTTAAATATAATGAAATGTTCGACTGACTTGAGCACACCCTAGAGTAGTTAGAAGTGCTTACGCATGCGATTGTTATCTAATTTTTGGTATTGGCAGCGCAAGTAGCTGGTGTGATATAATCAAATCAGCACGGTTCCAACAGGAACAAAGTTTTGTCAGCTGAAATTTAAAAAAATTTTAAACATCAAATTATTGTTCTTACGATTTGTCGTTCGTGTTTATCAAAACTCACTAAATATTTTGATCTAACAACTTATTAAATATTAAAAAACTGAATGAGGTGAAAGGCATAAATTAGCAACTACAAAATTTTTAATGTAATTATTTTGTACACGGTTTCACCACTACGCAATGTCTGAACAGCAATCGAGTTTTTGCAGAAATTTAGGCCAAAACAGGAATTCCGGTCCGAACAGTGGATGCGTCTTGAAGAGCTAAACAAGAATATGATGTTTCGATCACGGAAAACCTTTATGAAACGAGTAATTAATTTTTACGTTAAAGTATATCAAATAGCAAACTGCAGCCCCGTTGCCGGGGCAAAGGCCTTAGCATGAATCCTTGTAAAAATTCCGGCCCCGGCGCAACTATAGTTCTAACCCCTCCATTCTTCTACAATTAAAAGTTTGGGTCCGCTCATCTGATTAATACCTATATTTATGGTTTAGGATAGCTTGTTCATGACATTTATTAAAGGTTAACAAAATCAAGAACTAACGTTTCTCATTTCCGCCAGATTGATTTAAACAGTACAATTCACATTGCTTTCCAATCTGTTTGAAAACGTCAGAGATCTTAAAATACGGACATATGTTACAGCAAACTTTAGGAGTATGATCAAAACCAAACCTAAATTGCAATACTTACGTTTGAAATCGCAGCTTAACTACGCCTTAAAAACTATACAAAATATTTCTACCAGGACCACGACGCAAAACAAAAACGGCAGAAGTGATAACCAATTGAATGCTTGTAAAAAAGACATAAAAACGTACAACTCATACACTGAATGTGAGTTAACGTAGCTCAGTGGTAGCAAGCTAGACTGAGAATGTGGAATTAAAACATCCCAGAACGCTCCTCATTTTCAGCTGCAATAAATAAACAAACTGTCGTCTCCGGACCTAAGCAACTTGTGTTGTGACAACTAAAGCTTTTATGTCACTACAAGCAAAATCGGTGTATATATGCAGGTAACCAGAATTTACCACATACTCTTTTCGCTTCATCAACATTAGCTAATTGGTGAAATATCGTTGCGTCCGTAGAAGTATTTTCTTCGGCAATTTTCTCCAACATAGGAAAATAAACATCCGTTTCAATTCTTGGTTCCCTTGATTCTGACCGTTTTGGAATCGGAGCCATGTTGCCTATAAATTTATTTTTCATTACCAGCGGCATATTTGTGTACGCGCGTACGCCACCAGAAATACAGCAAACCAGGAATTAGCTGGGCTGCAAAAAACAGCAATCGCTGTCCAGGACATACGCGTGTGTTTGGGCTGTCATGAACAACAACCAGTATTGCTTTTATATATTTGACTTGACTTACTTGAGTATGTCCGACTTGCGTTATACTGCTTATTGAATATCAAGAAGCGCGTGATTAGTGAATTTGATAATTCTGAAGAGTGTTCTACACGGTGCTGATTCCATAAAACAACAGGCCGTGCTAAAACGCCGCAAAAATTTCGAATGCTGTTAAATCTTGTTAACGCATATAGCATTAGATTATTAAACAATTTGTTCAAAATCTAAAAAATAAAAATGGCCACAAATTCCAGATTTCCAAAATTTTGCGTTTTCAGCGAAATCCCAAAACTTTAAGACATCAGGCCATAAAAGTAGCTAAAAATCATTAAGTTGATAGTGTTGCGTATACTCGTGGTGTTGACGTGCATGTGCATAGTGTGCATACGGTTGATACACATGTATATACGTATACATATAGCACTTAAGAAAAAGTTACATCGACCGCGTGGTGCACTGAGTAGTGCAAGCTGGCCAGACGTCCGAGGTTAGATTCCTCACGTTGCCATACTTAGATTCCTGACGTGACCATACCTTACGGATAAACTAATTACAAAACCGTATATTCGCAGTACTTCGCCGAAAGGGGCCGTCCCGATCATGCGGAAACCTAGTGAGCGAAGCAAGCGAAAGACAAGTGCACTTTTAACTGGAATACAAACCAAACATTCAGTTTCAAGCCCCTAACTTCGGGTTTCCAATCTGCTGTGGCGTAAACGTGCTGAAAAGCATAAAACCGGCTAACAATGAAAAGCAAGCGCATCAAAATTTACAATTTCAGGCACCTAGCTATGCATTTAGATTTAAATAAATTTTCGTAGCGGTAAAACCCTGGCTCCAACCCATGTTATTTTAAGGGACGCAGCGATTTTCTTAGGACTCCTATAAAATTGGTTCATACTATTAAGTAAGTTTTTTACTTAGGTTTTGGATCAGGCTTTGGCCACCGTATTCTCCAAAAAGTGCAGCACCTATGAAGTTCGAAATTGAATATATTTTGCGCATTTGTCTTTTCTTGCTTTCGCGTCCATCTTGAGTTCCTCTGTGGCAGAAAATCTCATTTTTATGTATGTAAGAAAGTTGTTCAGTTTATAGAAGTGTTTAAATAACCAAACTTCAAGGATATTTCGGATTGAACTCGGGCTTCTCCCACCCTGAGTTTACGCATTGGACGTTGAGCACCCCCCATTTTGCAGTAGCTTTCCTGGAAAATCTTTGTATTGTATTTCATGCATATTTGATGTCAGAAAAATTCGTCTTGTATAAAGAGTTACTTGTCTTAAATTTAATCGTTCGTGAAACAAAGTCTTAAAACTTTCAGACGTTTAAGTCTGAAAAATTTCTGACCCTTTGGAACTCAAGACATAAATGTTTGGAGCCTGCATTATGTTATTGGCTTGAATTTCAGACAATGATTCTTAAATATAAGACAATTAATTTTGTTTATACAATTCCAAAAGCTGCGTTTTCCGTTCTGACACTATATTTGACGGCGGCATCTTGTTCATCCGGCTTAAATTTATAGCGGTTCTGAAAATAATTGCATGTTTATTAAAATTTCTTAGCGATTTAATATTTATTTCAGATTTGGTTTTTACGCGTAGGTGCATGCCCAATAGATTAAAGGCGTACGAACTGGTAGAATTTCTGTGCATAAAACTTCATGCCAGGTAAATGAAAAATTCATTGACATGTTTTAGAATTGTAGTTTGGTTTAGAGATGTATGGTTCAGTGTTGGATCTACAGTTAGGAACGATGTATGCGGGCTACTGAAAATGTGTTCTGTTTCGCATCCAGCTGCCTCCCTGGACAAAGTTTTTTCGCTGTTTTATGTTTAAAAATTCACCTGTTGCGCTATACTCAAACGAAGATGATGGGCAAAACACGACCGGAGCAGTCTAAGTGCCTTCGTGATTTATTAATACAAAAATTGCGTCATATCTTCTCGGTCGCTTCGCTTGCAAGATGAATTCGTAACAAATCGAACAATTCATTGAAGCTAACTCGGAACAGAGGGAACGGTTTGGCCAACCTCTCTAACGCCAGCATCTCTATTTTTGAGACCAAAACATAATATTTCTCGAAATTTAATGTAGTGGTTGAGTGTGATATAGACAGTTGTGAGAAGCAGGTTACATAACCACAATTCCAAATTGATAGTTATAAAGCAAATAATTTTTATTAAGTTATTGTACTAAAATCTTTTCTGCGACTCAAATCTCACAAGGTTAAGCCTGCCAGTATTTTTACAATTATATATGTACCTGGCGGTGGGCGAATAATATACAATCCGCAGTCAAGTTACAGTGACCCCAATAAGAGGAATGGTGTAATAAGCGTGGGTTCCAATTTTTAGTCTCAATACAATAGTGAGTCCGTAGTGCATGAATCTACACGCAAACCACGAATTATTGCAATTGACTACACTGCAAAAAAATGGTGAGTCAAATTGCTCTCCAAAATAGGTTCTACGGGACTACACAAACTGAGTCAAACTCGACTCCACCAGAGTTTGTGTAGTCCCGTAGAGCCTATTTCGGAGAGAGTCATTTTGACACCATTTTTTGCAGTGTATGAGAGTGCGACCGTGCAACTGAGATTAATCACAAATAAAACGGTATAACCCTTCTGTGTAAAAAAAATTTGCGATCTCTTGGATAGGGAATCGGTATCGGTATTTTTAGAAACATGAGGTTACTGATATTTTTAATATTAATATATTTTCAGACAAATTAAGTTGAATGATTGAACAAAATTAAAAAAATACGCTTTATAATTTGGTTAAGCTACGAATAAAAAGTTAAGTGTATCTCAGACGCACGCTTAATCGAGCACCTGCAATATTAATAATTAATACCTTCCTTTCAGTTGCGAGTACAACTGCTTTTGTGACTACAAGAATCATTCTTCCAAATCAGGGTTGGAATGGGCCCGGGCCCGACCCGCTTGGGCTCGAGCCCGCGAATTTTATAAATATAGGTTTAATTAGAGCAGGAAACAAAACATAAAACAAGACATATAAACATAACACCATTTTTCATATTTCACCAAATATTGTTCAGTGCAGCTTCCTTAAGAGCCACAAGAGCTCCGGCAGACGGACAGAAAAAGCTGAGAGTCCCGGTTACTACGTTGTGACATTCACTAAAATGCCGCTCATACTCGTGCGTAATAGGTCCTATACCAAGCACGCAACTAGTGAACTTTGATAACAATAAAAGTGGCAGTATGTTTTCACGCCAGTAATTAATGAATTTCTTGAAGTAGCAGCAGAAAAATCTGCAGTTCAAGATTTTAGACAACCATCAAGGTCCCTTGTTTTAGTACAGTGGACTGAAAACTTTTTACATCTGTAAAGGTGTAAATGATTGCGAATTGCGAACTCAAGAAACTCTCCTTCCAAATATTTGCAGAACGTAACCCTACGTTTCAAAATCCTTGCTACGCTGGGACCGCAATATTTAGTCAAAACTTTTTCGCTCGGGATTTTGGGAAATCAGGATTTTTGGAATTTGGGATATTACCCGGGACCTGGAAATTGCGATTTTTCGCGCAGCCTTTTTCGATCGGGATTTTGGGAAATTGGAATATTAGCCGGGAAATTGCAACATAAGGAAATTGGAATATTGCCTGTGAAATTGGGATTTTGGGAAATTGGAATTCTTTCTTGTTCGGGATTTCGTGAACTTGGAAATTTGTAACATTGGGATTCTACCGGGAAATAGCGACTTTTGGCGCAACCTTTTTCGCTCAGGATTTTGGGAAATTGGGATATTACCCTGGGAATTGGGATTTTGGGAAATCGGGCCTACAACCAAGGAAATCGGAATTTTGGGAAACTTGTGTAATATCCGTGAAAGTAGGATTTTTTGAAAATAAAATTTTGGTTACCCCTAACTTTACGGGTGGGGTAAAATTGCGATTTTGCACTAATTTAAACCGTAATTCTGTTTACGTTGTTCGTATATTTTAAATGATAACTATACTGATTTTTTCGGTAAAAATTGGGCTAAAAAGTGCCAATTTGGCTACAGTGGTGCTGAGCCCCATGCATCCGTCTGCCTATATTGATCCATCAAGCCTAAGCGCGAACCTAATCTTACAGCTAAACTTTAGCCTATAAACTTAGGATCAAGCTTAAGTAAACTTCCGAATAGCCTAAGTTTAAGACTTAAACTAAAGTCTAATCCATTTGGATTTCCCCAGGATATTTGGATTTCACAACGAAAATTGTTATATTACCCATGATATTGCTATTTTGGGAAATTGGGATATTACCCGGGAAATTAGGATTTTGGGAAACAGGGATATTACCCGGGAAATTAGGATTTTGGGAAACAGGGATATTACCCGGGAAATTAGAATTTTGGGAAACAGGGATATTACCCGGGAAATAAGAATTTTTGGAAACTGGGATATTACTCGGCAAATTGGAAGGGACCTGTTCTATATGGGCCAATATTGCTTGAGACACTGGTTCATTTATTTACCGCTTCTCGTGTTTGCGTGACGTTTTTACTTTCTCAGGCACGAAGGCTTGAACCAAAATAGGTTCGGTTATAAAATGGTCCAGAAAACTCAGATTTGCTAAGACAGGAACATGCACGTACGCAATACATTTAAAAGTTGTCAAAAAAGTTGCAGTTCACAAAATGCTGAAATGTCTCCGCTTAATATTTCAGAATACGAAATAATATTTGCATTTAGTCAGGGGTAAGTTAATTTCAAAGCTCTACAATGTGGCGCAAAACTAAAGTAACGGTATAACTATCGTATCTGTATCGGCATCACACAGTATCGGTTCAGCTCTAATTTATATACATAGTGTTATATTCAACCCATCGTGTCACAAGTTCATCTTGAACTACTTAACCGGCACAATATTTAAATGGTCGAAACTAGCCTAGGCCAGGTACCTGCATCAGGCTCGGGTAAAAATATTGGTCTTCGCATCCGGATATAGTATTTTTTCACATCTGGTTACACCTTGAAAACGAGTTGATCGTTCTAGTTTTAGTAAAGTATAAAGCGGAAGGCTTTATTCGAATACACAAGTTTATCTGCCATAATCCCTGGTTGCGGCTCGATGTTCTCAGATCAGGACGTCACGGTATACTGCTCATGGCCACAATAAAACGTAATTTCGTTACGCGTATTCTTAATCAGAACGTTTAGCAACCTCACAGAAGTTTTGGAAATTTTTACCAGCCGAATAAATAAATGTGCCCCAGAAATGGCTAAAAAATATCTACTGAAAATATTCTGCGATCGGTCTACTGTATGTACAAACGCTGTTACTCAATTTTTTACAACCGCAACAGTGGCGTTCAATAAATAATATTTGAATGACTCAAGCAAACAATATGCACGTTGGTTGAATTGAGTAAAACGAAAACAAGTTTCTTAATATTAATGCGACTGTGTATCAATTCTGCAATATAAACCGTATATTGTTGCGTTGTTAACTAATACGCTTTTTAGTATTGAAATACACATGCTCTATTGAAATTTAACGAGAAAAACACATTGGAACACCGCGTATTTGAGAATTCTGTTCTACTTTCACATGTCCAAAATTCAAGGACAAGGACAAAATTTGTGTCTTCAGTTGTTCCCCCAGCCCGTGTTTGCTCAAAAAAGGTTCGGTTGTTAAAATTTTTGCATATTTGACCTTCTAATGACCTCCGCAGATCATTTCACGCCCAAAATTGAATTTTTGGCGAATGAAATTAACGTCTCACAGTTTTCCCATAGGTACCCAAAAAAATTTTGTCAAAAAGTTGGACAAATTATATACTATTCGATGTAACTTGCAGAGCTGAGTCAAATGGTGTTAAATTTTTCGCAATCAGACAATCGGATAAAGAATTATGGTAAATAACTGATACGGCACCAAGCAAATCGCTGGCAGCGTGCCAAATGAGTATTTGGCAATAACTTGTTAAACAGTCTGATTGCAAGAGATTTAACACCATTGGACCCAGCTCCGCAAGATGCATCGATTGGTATATGACTTGTTAAACTTTTTGACAAAACATTTTTGGGTCTCAGGGGACTTGGGACCTTTAAAAAAATCGAATTTTTCACAAATTCACATTTTGGCATAAATTGATCAGGGGAGGTCATTAGAAGTTATGGAATTTTAAGCCATCTATTAATTTTTACAAAACATTTGGCATTGCAAAATACTGATAAATTTCAATGTTTTCTCTGTAGAGTATTTCGTCTCTGGTAAACCTACAATGTGAGTGGCGAGCTTGACGCTGCCAGAGCCGGTCATAATATATTAAACCTGTAACAAAATATACTGTTTGATAAAAAATTTTGTTATCTTACTGACTCGTTGAACAGTAACGAATTATACCAGCCTGTCTAGTCTTGCTATGAACGGTTATCTTGAGTCTAGTCGGATTCTGCGTTGATTCATGCCTATTGGGATATTCAGTTAATGATTTAGTACAGTTCTTAAATATGATCAGCTTTATTGCTTAGCTCGCGTACATTGATAACCACACCAGGAAGTGAGACAGCGTGCAACCAAAAACAAAAAACAAACCGCAATTAAGTCAACTAAATACAGGCAATAATATAGTTTTTTAAGGTATCGAGATACGGCGATGCGATATTGCTCGTCAAACTTCGCTATACGAAGTTAAATTTTAAAATTTACTACATGCTGATTGAATTAGCGGGACGTTTGAAAATATGATCAAGTTCATATCAAGGTTAACATTCATTTTAACTTGAAGTATGCTTAATTCAATTATACTTCATTTTCAATTTCATATTTTGAATTTATTAATTTACTGCTGTCGAGTGTTGCTTATTCAGTAATATAGTCAGGTCTAATTTTTCACTGATGTGATTCGAGTGTGTTGCAGGGCAGATGTTCACATATATTAAAGTTACATGGGTGGTTTGTTGCGGCTCATTTTACCTGATTTGAAACTTTTATACTTCAATATCCGTTTTCCGTTTCCTTTTCCGTTTTCGCTACCGTTATGTTTGCTTTCCGTTTACACCCTGCGAAAAACACATGGTTTTGTATTATGCTTTGAATTGACCATGTGGCTAAGCTTGTGAACTAAGTTAAATTTTCACAGCCGCATCGGTTAGTAAGCTATACTCATAAGCTTACCGAAGCAGATTTTGGCCGCAGCAACTTTTTTGTATACTAAACGTCAGGGTGCAACCTGAATCTCGGATCCGGTAGGGAAATCCGGTATTTTTCACTATTCGGTTGCGGTAAAATTTTTTCTCATTCGAAAATTTAAGGAAAAATGACATATTATTGTAACTTATTTTTCCAAAATTGTCTGAGCGTGTAATGCCAAAATTGTCAATTTTTGTCATACAGTATAATTGATCATACGTTTCCAGCTGCTGCATTTGTTTCAGGATTTTGGCATCCTAAGTGGTGTGTTTACACCGTTTACAGACGAAATAATGAAAGTTCAAAGATAATGTAGACTAAAGGAAATTTCAAATAAATGTAAATACAAGTATTTGAAGCACAATGGTGATCCAAATTGTGATGTGTGTTGTTGGTTGTTTAATCTTTGCTTCAACATTTGCGACCGGTAAGAATTTTACATGAATACGTGTTTGATATTAATTATATCTCGTGCCAGTAATTTAGAGATTATTGCGCAAAATTGCGTCCGTCATTAATGGAAGAAAACAAAGTTTGTGAAACTAATTTTCAAATTGAAACAAAATGCTGGACTGATTTTACAGTCTTGTTCGGAAAGTTTTGGGATTTTGATTCGTCATAACCACTTCTGACGGTTATTCTAGTTTAAAATTTGGATTTCCGGAAATTTCAATTTCGAAAAAGATAGCAAGATTATAGAAAATAGAATTTTTTAAAAATTCACTCGATCATAAAACACTAAGCGTAGAAAACGATGAAAGCGATTGCTTGTACTAGTTGTGAATTTTAAACAATTTGTTAATTTTTCAATCTTTACTCTTAAATAATTTTTAGTATTAACTGATTATACTTTAGGTCGACCGATTTTAATTGTTAATGCTTCTTTATACTTTATGTTTGTCATATACCTACCTAAAACAGTGTTGGAGAAATTTGTATTATGCATGCAGCAGTAATTATGATATCTCCTGCGGTACATATTTGTACGGTGAGAGAAAGTACAATTTGCGATTTTTATTCAAATGATGAAAATGTATTAATGGTGCAAAAACCTTGCTTTTATTTCAGATGTGTTGTTCGGTTGTGGGCCAAATGAGCGCTGGCAAAACTGTCGACATTGTGATCACACCTGTTTAGGTCCACCACAACAATGCTTCACTGAATGTTACCGCGGTTGCAGTTGTGAACCGGGATTTGTGCGCGTATTTTGGCCGCGATATTCGTGTGTATCTCCATACGAATGTGTGAGTACAAAGACTAAATTAACCGGTAAGCGAAAAATAAGGGTAACGCGATTTGGCTTACGATTGGCTGAAAATGGAAAATTAACGGTGCTTTGTGTAAACATTGTAATACTAATCGGCGCGAAAAAATCTTCGGCGGCACTTTAGTTTTTAAACAACGACGACAATTTTTGTAGATTTGCTGAACTACCGTGATGATTTAAATAAAGTTAATAATAGTCTAGCTATTATTCTCAGTTTGCATGCTATGATCAATTAGTATTTATTGCGTTATATAATAGTTTGTGGTATAGCAATTTCTGTTAGTAATTTGCGATTTGCCCTCGTTTTGTCATGGTGCATTTATCTATTGAAAAGCTAATCGTTTCTTTTAACAGCTTGCCAGAAAAACGAAGAATTCAGAGAAAGCGGTTCATGCGATCGTGAATGCTTTGATCTACAAACGCCATGCGTCACTAACCATGAACCCGGATGCTATTGCAAGCCTGGTTTTGTTCGTCGTACCAAATTTGGCGGACCCTGCATTTCGCTTGGCGACTGTCCACTCGCCCTTAGTAAGTTGCATTGGCGACACTACGCCTCCAGAGGCCTTTTTTATGACTCACTAAGGTTCCCATAGTTATACCGAAACGCTTGTATGATCCACCGAAGCTTATTCTGATACTCTGTAACACCCGATGTCCTCTACCGAGATTTTATTCTCGATATTAATTTGTTCAGTGTCTCCCTCGCAAAAACTATTTCGCACGCTGCTGCAAATTAACCCTTGCGAAAAATATCTGCTGGTCTGGATTTTAACCACCAACAATATAGTCCAATTGGTACATTTGGATACAGTTTCTTTTTATTTACAAAAAAATATCTGACAACAACGCTTCAGTGCATATAATAGACCGTTTATAGCAAAAGTCAACAGTTTCGCAAATACTAAAGCTATGTCCATTTATTAAATCCGTCAAGTTTTGAATTCCTGTGTTCACAAATTCGAAATCGTCTTCAAGTCAAATCATAAACGGGCGTCAACGTGTATATCGTGCTAGTTTTAATCTCATTAGACAGAAAACGTCTAATTTGGGGTCTGGATTGCAACTAATTCTATGCCAGTTAGTTATCCTAATAAGATTATCTGCCTACAAAATTTAAACAATTACAGGCTGCCCTGACAATGAACGCTGGTCGCCGTGTGCGAACTGTGACGAGCGTAAATGTACACAACCTCACGCTCCAGCACGTTGTCGTAGCGATGGCGTGTGTCGTGCAGCGTGCGTTTGTGCACCAGGATTTGTTCGAGACGATGAAATCGTGATCACATCGAAATCGCAATCGTTCAAATGTATTCCAGAAACACGCTGCCAAACAACTCCAAGTAAAACACTGTTCTAAACTCTACTTTACTGACCATAAGTGTTTAGACATTTAAATTTTTCTGCGTTGTTTGATCATGTATGCTGCAATGACCATGTTAAATCGAATAGTAGAAAAAGTTTGTTCTCGGTATATCTATATATTTAAAGCTGGAATACCGCACATACGTATTTTGGGCAAGTTTAAACCATACTTTGTTTACAATAGTTTTATGGCACATAGACGGGATTGTTGTATAATTAGAAAATTTGGATACAGATTTTATTTTATTCGCTAACACTTTTACGCATTGCACAAAGTTGGATGACTAGTTCATTTTAAGTGCAATACTACAAGGTACTACAGGAAACTTAAGAAATGCTAAAAGTCCAGAAGATTGCAGTATTTGACAGTACTAGTTACGGACAGCTCATATATGAACCCCCTTTTTAATGATATATTGAACTGCATGGCAAAAGTCATTCGTACCACAAAAACTGAAAAACAGAAACTTACAAAATACACTCAACTCTCAAGCCCTTTTTCCTACTAATGTCACATAATACCGTCATGTACATGGTCGTTTTATATCCGGTCATACGCATTTAATGATCGGCTTTGTATCGTTTCAGCATGTGGAGTTAACGAAGTATACACAAGTTGCCTTGGTTGCACCCTGACATGTTCAAATCCAGTTCCAGTTAATTGCCCTTCAACATGTGTTCCTGGTTGCGAATGCAGACCTGGCATGGTACGAGACAGATTCGGCCGCTGCATGCGATATATGGATTGTGCAAAAGTTGAAGATCCGGGTAAACTAAATGTTAAGCAAAATCAAAAAGATGTTTCATTATTTAAAAATCGAGTATTTTTACAGCATCTCTCGGCATTCTTGAGTATGGTATAGTTTTGACTTTTATGCTGAAGCTGAACGTCTTTGACAATTTTTTTATTTTGTAACTATGGTGGGAGAACGAAACTATCAAAATGCAAAAATTTCACAAGATTTAATTCAGGTCACCGCTTCAATTTAAGCCGTAAAATGTTGCATGCTAAACATTTATGCTAATCGTTGCTGAAAAACGCCATGCAGTAATGTTTTATATTGAAACTGTACTAACCAGTCGTAGTGGGACTACATTTATTGAGCGAAGCTCAAACACACGTAAGCAATTAAGGTAATATGCAAATTAGTTATTAGCTAACTATTCATTAATCGGTTTTGGAGGTTTGTAAGCAATTTCCTCAGATTCCTCGCACCCAAAAACCCTTCAGCCACCCTATAGTTTTTGGAATAATTTAAAAAGTCCTAATTTTGTCTTGTTAATTAAGCTAATATGCAAATTAACTATTAGCTAACTATTGAATTATCGGTGTTGGAGGTTTGTAAACAATTTATTCAGATTCCTCGCACCCAAAAACCTTCAGTGAACCCTAAAAATTATTGAAATAATTTAAAAAGTCATAGTTTTGCCTTGTTAATTAAGCTAATATGCAAATTAGGTATTAGCTAACTATTCAATTATCGGTTTTGGATGTTTGTAAACTATTTATTCAAATTCCATGCACCTAAAAACCTTTTAGTGCTGAAATTATATTGCTTTTAACCTTAATAATTAGTGAAATATTGTAAAAAGTCCTAATTTAGGCTTATAACCTATACTAATATGCAAATTATGTATTAGCTAACTGTTTAATCATCGGTTTTGGAGGTTTGTAAACAGTATACGCAGATTCTTCGCACCCAAAAACCTTTTAATGCTAAAATTAGATTGCTTCTAATTGTAATAATTAGTGAAATATTATGGAAAGTCCTAATTTAGGATTAATTAATTATGCAAATTAGCCTGTAGCTACTAAACGGCTCGCAACTTTAAAACCCCAATGCGAGGTTAACACCCCAGGATAATTGGCTTTCAAACAAAAAAAGTTTATCAAAATCGCTTCATCCGTTCCTGAGGTTCTTTTCGGACGGACAAACGGACAGACGGACATCCACCTTTCGACCCCCAAGTACAAAACATAAAACGCTTCGCGAAACTGCGAGCTTCGCTCGGAGTTTCGCTTCGCTCAATAATATTAATGTATGATAACGGTTATCACTACCTGATTCCGGTAGGAAGTACGCTACCACATTTTCAAATTCAACTTTTTTATTTCTGGCTGCACGTTGCCTGTATACTTGCTCACATCAAAATTATAGTTCATAAAAATCGTGAGTATATATTGTCACTTTTTTGCTTAAACTAAATTACGTTTTGTACTGCATTTTGGTTGAGTTATATATATTTATAGGAGTTCTGTCACATGGAATTATACTAATCACAGGTAAGTATGAAGAATTTGGTTGTTTTGATAGTTATGCACTGATCTTACTCTATGGCACTGCCGCAGAAAACGTCCCGCCCCTAATCTTTTCATGGGACCATATAATCGTGGCTTTAATACTTAACATTTAAAGTCAATATCACTGCCAGTATGCAGTATGATCTACACGTGTAAAGCTAAGGCGTGAATTTTAGTTGATTTCAGCTGATTTATGAGTTTCAGAACCGCAACGGTGTCCACTCAATAGCGAGTGGAAGCAATGTGGATCCGCGTGTCCAAGAACGTGCAGACAGCGTGCTCCAAATTGCATGCACTCGTGCAGTCCAGGATGCTACTGTAAATCCGCTTATGTATTAGGACCGTACGGATTTTGCATTTTACCACATGATTGTCCTGAAGGTTAGTTGTTCCGTTGAAAATTACTAGCAATTGCTGGGTTACAAAATTTTTACGTAGAACTTAATCGAAAAAAGCGTTAATTTCAGGCAGCGCATTACCAGCAAAGAACCCCAACGGTTTCGTCAGAATCAAACTGTGCGCTCAGGCGGGTACACAGGATTTTCAATTACAAGGAGTGGCTGCAGTAAAGGTTGGGTTTGAAAAACTTCGCGAGCGATGCGAGCGGAAAACTTGCCAATAAATCCTTGTAAGCGAAGCGAGCAGGAAGCTAAGCTTAATATTAGCATTAAATTCTTTTGCAATATATTATAGTCGCAAAACGTTTATTTGTTCATGGGTTTGGGTGTCCTGGATCCCCTCGCTTTTTTGCCACATATTTGAGTGCGCTACTAACCTGTTCCAAACTGGTTGCGTTCAGTAACTTACGTACCTATCTTACTTTTTAATATAATGAATTTTATTTTTAATATTATGTGGTTTTATTTACAGATGAAATCAACAGCAACACAATATCTGTTGTGATTGATCGATGCAACGCAACAAACGACAAATATCCTGAATTTTGTGAAAATGTTCGACGGGCGTACGGAACGTACGCCTGCGAATTCAAAGGCGTCAGATCTGATTGTCAATTAACTTGCTGCATGGCTATGTAACATTTTGATATAGAAAACAGCTTCTACTCTTGGTGCTAGTCTAAGTACAGTACATCGAGCGCCGAGGGCAGACGCGCCATAATACTTTGATCACTGTTGCAAATAGACCCTGTCAAGAGTAAACTTGTAATAAGTTGTCAATGTGACACATTGAGCACTATTTTTAATTACACGTACATAAAGACAGGGCTGGAGCAGCCACCCCCCATACCCCTCACTTGGGGGCCCCTAAAGGGGCCCCCCTAATCGGTTGAAACACAAACCGCTTAAGTTTTAAAATGCGTCTGGCTACTCAGTCGCTTCGCTCGCGAGTTTAGAGGCCCCCACCCTGGAATTTGGGGGAAGCCCCCCACCCATGCCTGCTCCGGCATTGCATAAAGAATTGCTTAGGGAACCAGGGGCTGCAGTTGCGCCATATTGCACATACCTGACGGTGCCCATGGTGCTGAAGTGATTGGCACGAAAGTCTATTATAGTTGTGCACTTGGTTGACATTGTATAGCTTTTATACAATGCATAATGTATTTCACTCAGGGTTGTTAGCAAAAAAATTACCGGAAAAAATGGTTTTTTTCTATTTTTTTACAGTTTCCGAGGGGGTGGAAACAATGAAAAAATGAAAAAGATTAAATGATTCTTAAATGTAATTTGCAACTAAATATGATATAAAAATAACGTTTTTAGATGACATGTAACTAATGTAGCACTTTAACAGTGAACGTGTGTATATATCCACCAGGACATATTATATTTCCGGAAAGAGCGAAAATTTCAGCATATGAATATATATAAATGAATTTCAGAATTGAAGCTTTGCCACGAGATTTAATATAACACTACATATGCATCTTGCCCGGTTCGCTCACCTGGTTTTCCCGTCAGTGAGGCCAAAGTCAGGGCGCTCAAAATGGAAAGCTAGCCTTTACCGTATAATTTTCGACAAATCTGCAGCAATTGAGAGGCTTTGATATCAGAAAAACCCCAAAAGTGTTTAGGGATTTTATGTATACTTACAAAAACAAGTGACTTGTGTAGCTCGCTCCACTCATGAGTTTCCGATGTTCTGATGACCTCTCCCAATTCTTTCACGCCCAAACTCAAATTTTCAAAACATTTAAATTTTTAACCCCTTCTCACATTGAGTTGCCTGTAGGCAACTAAGCGCAGTGTATATACGTTAGGTAATGTATACCGCACCGTGTTTAACAATTGCAACACGTATACATTGTACTAAATCACTATAAGACGTGAGAGCCCCCTCGGGCTCTAGCGTCAAGTTCCTATAGCTGAGTGGTGATGGTATACGCCTCCCCCCACTCCAGTTACCGGAGTTCGAATCCTAGCATAAAAGTAGGTCTCAGGTGAAATAGAAAATATTTATGTGAGAAAGGGTTAAGCGAAAAATTTTCAGTTTACTATCAATAACCCCTTCTCACATTGAGTTGCCTATAGGCAACTAAGCGCAGTGTATATACGTTAAGTAATGTATATCGCAACAATTGGTACACGTATACATTGTACTAAATCACCACAAGACGTGAGAACCCCCTCGGGCTCGAGCGTCAAGCTCCTATAGCTGAGTGGTGATGGTATACGCCTCCCACTCCAGTTACCGGAGTTTGAATCCTAGCATAAAAGTAGGTCTCAGGGGAAATAGAAAATATTCATGTGAGAAAGGGTTAATGTCCCAAATTCCCTCATTGGACGCAAAATATTTTGTCGAAGAATTAGACAAATTATATACCATTTGGTACAGGTTGCGGAGTTAAGACGAAAATCGTTAAATGTTCCCCAATCAGACGTCTGGCTAACGAGATATTGTCAAATAACTAAACTTGGCGCCGAACCATGATCGATGGTAGCGCGCCAAATTGGTTATCTGACAACAACTCGTTAAGAAGACTGCTGATTTCAGAAAGTTTAATAACACCACTCGACTGAGCTCTGCAAAGCAAACTGCGACAAATGACATATAATTTGTCCGAGTTTTCGAAAAAAAATTTGAGTCGCAAGAGGCTGACCTTGTGGCCTTAAAATCGAACTTTTCAAAAATTCAGATCTGGACATGGAATGATCAGGTAATGTCATCAGAAGCTCAAATATGCAAAAAGTTTCAAAATTCAAGCATTTTTGGGCAAACGCCGCCTAAGGGTTGCATAACCGATCACTCAGCCAAAGAATGATTCTTTTCCAGTTTTTTCCATTTTTTCCGGAGAAAAATGGAAAAAATTCATTTTTTCCGGTCATATTTTTTCCGGAAAAACAACCCTGATTTCACTAGTCTCTACTGCCTTTTTATTCCAGAGTAGTGCTTATTTGTTCAGAGCTTGGTATATATATCTTTTGCTGCGATGATTTTGTATGAGAAGTTTGAACTTGGCTTGCGTCTGAAACAAAATATTCATATTCCTCATGTTAATGCTTAATTTTTTACTACATATAAAAGAAGTTTGGTGCTTGACCAAATTCTGCTTCACTGTAAAAGAACAGTGGTATTTCGCGTTAAATTATTTTCAACTATATTAAACAGTAATTCAACTTATATAAGATCATATTTTGTACATAGCAGTTGTAAACTTTTAAATTAACATTATATATGTCTATTAGTCTTTAGACGAGACTTTTGGAACCTGATGCCTTGCCTGCATTTTTGATACATTTTACGAAATATCACACCATCTTTATTTCAATGAAACATTGCACAATTGCACCGAGTTTCCTTTAATAATTAAATAAAGCAAAAATATCGCTAAAGTGGTGAATTGCATATTCACATCTTGATCCTATACTTGTCCACTAATAAAAAACGCTACTCATTTCAAAAGTAGGAGCAACCTCCCTATATCCCAATCTCGTAGCGTTTTAACTACCGTATATATTATCAGTACACTAGTAGCCTTATACTATTTCAGCGTTTCAGCGTCACTAGCTGTCCAGTCTCCCCAGTTTTCCAGTTTCCCGTTGAAAATTTCATTTCTAAAAACGCCGCAATCTCCGGCACAAGTTACACAGGAACCGGTGCTAGAGGTGAATTTTCTGCCGGAGTTTGTGGCTATTTCGGTACTGAAATTGTCCATAGCTTCACAAAAATTGTATCTTTCAATGCGTTTGTTTGGCCAGCCAGACCCGGAGTCGGACCTCCGGTTGTACCTTGCTGCAAAAGAACGATAATCAAAATACCGAGAAAAAACGCAACGAATTTGAGGAAAAACAACACTAATACATAGTATTGAATATTAAAACCAATGTTAAAACAGCTGAAGGTCGAATCAACAGACTCTTATTGTGATTGCGCGACGATGGAAACGGAAATGCATCGATTTTTGCAGAAAGCAAAATGGATGTTCAGTTACCGTGTTGGTCCAATAAAAATTAGCCAGCATAACACGAATATGTACATAATTGAATGCAACCTTTAAAAGCCACAGAATTTATAAATGCTGACATGACAATTTATTCTGGCGAAATAGGGCCACAAGACAATTTGAACTTTTATGCCTATTTTCGATGGGTTGGGCTGTGTTAACTGATTAACAGATTCAGCAGCAAGAATTGAAGCATCGTACCTACCAAACCTAAAATGTTCTTCAATTATACCGCACTCATCTTTATACGTAGCTTTAATACCTGCAGGCTCCATAATTAGGTTTAGTGCTCCGTTTATTCGCGCACCAGGCAGCGATAAGTGTTGAGAGCTGAAACCAGGGCGTAATTAAAACCAAAAATACGCAGTTTTTTGTTACATTTCAAGACAAAAAATAAGAAAAATCTTATTGTTAATATAATATCGCCTGAAACTGTTTGATATTACCTGAAATATGTGTGTTATATAGCGGCGTTTGTGCAGATATACCTAACTGGTTAAGTGTTTTTACACTTTTTTCCACTTTTTGTTTGTGTACAGAATGTTTCCTTATGGACAAAATGTTTCTTCCTGAATAGGTGGTATATACAATACGCACAGGTTGAACAGTTCATCAAATGGGGAGTTGAAAGTTTTTGCAAAATTGAATATTTACTATATGGGTGCTAGGAGCGGAACAAAATCTATCTTATATAGCTACTTAGAAATATAGATTTTGTAATAGAGAGATCTTTAGGAGCTATGACACAAATTGGTTTGTCAAGTGGTCTCATATAACTAAAGTTTTCTTACTTGATTTTTATTTTGAAAGTTAGTTTGAACAGAAGTCGGCGCTAAAATCTAGCGCGTTTGCGACCAAACTGAAGTTGAATTTGACAGAAAGACAGCTGCACCGCGGGCGTAGCCTAGATTTCAGTTCGGGAGGGGATAGACGTATTTTTGAGAAATTTCTAAAATTGTTATTTGAAAATTGCCCAAATTTGATAAACCAACTCTATTGCACGGCGAAATTTAATAAAAATACCTATAATTTCACCGCCGCAATTGCCAAAACCTCTGAAAAAATTCTAAGTAGCAGGACGAAATCTATTTTCAGCCGGAGCAAGAGGTACACTTCCGTTTCTTGCATGGTTTTTAAACGCGCCGCTGTTCAGCACCGCATTCATTAAATCAATGGTGCAAATTCACAGTGTTCATGCATGATAAAGATTGTCCAGCAGTGTGTATGGTGATTTAAAATAGATTTAAAGTAGTGTTAACTTATAAAAATGGTACTGAAACTTCGACGCTCAAGAACAACAGTTGCAGTGCCAAGGAACGCGTTTGAATCTGGGTTGCGATCGACCGTGGAATTTGATGTTCCATCAAGCAGACCGAGCAGACCAACGCATAAGGTAAGTCCGTCGAGTGCATTAACTCAGGATACACAGATCGTAACCAGATATACATATCCATTTCGTAAATATGAAACATTTTCTAAATATTATTATATTCAATTTCTGTTTCTAAGTTTTGTAATTTTTATTTATACAGTTTCAAGTTTTTACTAACGGTTTTACACCATGTTACATGATCAACTTTTTCGAGGAAAGTTCTAATCTCTAAAAGCTTAAACTATTTTGATTCAAGCTTTAGCTAAATCTAACAGCGTTTAACTACTTTCTAGGTTAACCCTTTAACTCATAGAGTATACTACACGCAACTAAATACTAGTAATATATGAGCAACATAGACATTGTGAGCAGTTTAATAATTCTAACATATATGTGCAGTGAAAAATCTCTACAAGACGTGAGAGCCCCCTTGGGCTCGACCGTCAATCTTTTAAAGCTGAGTGGTCAACGTAAACGCATCCCACTTGAGAAACTGGGAATCCAACCTTACCTTCAAATTACATCTCATATGAAAATATTCATGCGAGAAATGATTAACTAAACTAAAAAGGTAAATACTATGAAAAAGTTTCCGTTCAACGAACTGAACCAATAAAACTCAGAAAAGAGTTTTGTCGAACCCCCTAAAAGAACGGCCAGCCGAACCAAGGAAAATTTACAAAAAAACTTTTACCAAACCAAACGAAAAACTCAATGAAGGTTTTTTCGAACACAAGGAAAAATTTATACAGTCAAGAAACAAGATTTCGTCTGCACTTCACTCCAAGATACAGTTTTCCACGTTTGGCTTTATGCCCTCATCTATACATTGGCCAGTATTAAAATGAATGGCACATTAATAATGTTTTCTGTGAAGTTTTTATGTATGCATACCAGGGTGCAACCGGAGATAAAAATACCGCAATCGAAACCGGAGGTCAACAAAACTCGCCGGAGCCATAGTTGAGGCAATGTTTGGTAGTTAAAATAATGTTAATATGTTAATTTTAGCAAATATCTGTAATGTGTTGTAAAAATCGTTTGGGTTTCACGCCTGTTTTTTTACGAAGTCTCGACAATTCTTTCCTCAAAATTGTACCAATGTCGAAACGAAACGCGACAAACATAAATCTTCTAAAACTACGCAAAATTTAAACTTCATTACCGAAGTTGCCGGAACCTCCGGCAAAACTTCTACCGGGGCCGGAGGTACATCTCAGGTTGCACCCTGATACACACTATATATTCTAGGTTTCTGTAATGCCTGCGCCAATACTACGCTTCAAGTCAAGTCATCATCTTGACCTGAGCAACGAGGAGCAAGATTATGTTTTTGCACACGTACGTTATAATTTTAAAACTTTTGTAGTACCTATAGTTATAGTAGCAAATAAATCACAGTTTTTAAAATACCCATTTATTATTTTTTACAAATTCGAAAAACCGGCAATGTGTAGAACAGGACCGAATTGTAGTACATATAACATATCCCTAAACCTAAGCGCAAAGAATGAGCTGATACTTAAGCCTAGGGAAAAATTAGTCCAAAGCATAAGCTTACTCTATTGCAGTCCCGCCCCTGATATCATTGGCGGAAGAAGTAAGGTAAGTACTTATATATACAATTTAATTATATTTTTGTAACAAAGATAACGCATTTTGTAAAATTTTACACTTAATGGGATGTGGATGCAGTAAAACATCAAATATCAATGGTTTACTTTCGATTCTTGAAGCATCAATTAATTTGCTAAACATTTCAGGCACGTGAAGTGTTCCGGCAGTCCAGCTTGAGTCCTGCTCGAAGTAAGTGTGTAAACACTAAACAAATTGTTTATTTATTCTCTTAAATATAATAAATTACAAAATTTGAAATATTATAAATATATATTTAATAAAAAAACGAGTAAACCAGTACACACAAGTCAAATTGTCTCACAGTTTAGAAATATTGTGTGAAATTCAAGACAATGCCTTAAAACAGACTCCAGGCATATGTCTTGAATTCAATAGTATTATTTCTGGAAAGTTTCAGAAACAACGGTTTGAAATTTAAGACTATGTTTTCTGAAACATAAGACAAATACATTTGAAATATAAGATAATTCTAAAATATAAGGCAAATATGTCTGAAACATAAAACAGATTCGTCAAAGAAGCCGACTAATTCAGTTATTTATACACACTCTTAAGAATACAAACGGTGCAACTCATTTAAAACACAACTATTTCTTGAAAGAAAGAAATCCATTTCGTATAAATTGGCAATATTAATTTCTTGAATAGAAGACGTTTGGTTTGTTTTACCAATTCATACACACAAATTTTTTAATAGCTGTTTAACACTATGCGTATGTGAAATACTAGACATTTAGTCTTGAATATTTAAAAAGTAAGAGTCTTCAAAATTTAAGACAATTTTTTGCGGGTAGTTTTGTACTTTAAAATAAAAATATTACTTGGCGCACACATTCGGCCCGTATTCTCAAGTGGCTGTTGAACCTCTTATTTTTCAATAATAATAAAGTATCCGAACAATGATTATTTGCTTGGAATGCATCAGCTTTGCCCAGTTGAGAAAACGTACCCTGTACATAACACATAAAATATTACAATATACAGATACCCATATTCATGTTTTGCTTAGTAGCTAATGGTAAGATTACGAGATTAAATGATTGCAGCGTGACAAGCAAAAGGTACAATAAAACATAAATTTAACAGCAGATTGTAAGTCAGAAAATCCAAGCCACGCAGGAAAAATTGGGATCGCGATAAATCATTAGTTTCAATGTATAAACGCCTGACAATTTTACGCATCACATTGATTATTCGTATATTGAAGTGCGTTATGTGCCTCTGTTGCCCGTATCAGAGTGCTGGCAGGCGACATAACACATATCGCCAGCATTATACCAGCCCTCTACACTATCAATAATACGGCTTACGAGTGTTCTGCATCCCTTGGCAAGAAAAACGAAATTTCAACCAAAAGATACATAAGTGGTTGATGATACAGTTTAAGAAGAATGAAGCACTGCCAGTTCCTCAAAGCCACTGGCCAAAATTAGCTTGAAAACAGATCTGTTTTATCCATTGAGCAATGCAGATTTGAAATTTTTGAATTCAGCAAAACTAAACTGTGACTTCATTTTAGTACTAGGTACGCTGTACCAATAATATGTTCTTTCGAATTGCTGGTGCTATGAGCTTTATCTCTCGAATTAGAATTCGAAAAAGATCGCTATGAAAAATTTGTCGTTTTATGTAGATTGAAGTTTTTGCAACTACTTTGTGTTTCAAAATTACCATTCTTACGTTATGCTCTACGAACATACTAGCAAATAAATGACAACAAAAGCACTGTTAATAACAAAAGACACAATATCAATTCCATATTATTACAAGTTAAATGTCATAATAAGTACCCAAAATGCTCCAAAATGTTTCACGGTGGCACTTTTAACGCGGCGAAGTATAAGTTCGGGTTACTGGAGGATGGCCCCCTGATGGAGGCGACCCCAACTTTTCAATTACTGACGTAAAGTTGCGGAATTCCGTTGGTCTCAAATACTGGGCCATTTCGACCATTGCATCAAACAGCAAATCCTGATTGCTTGTCAGCAACCTGAAAATATGTAATCTGCGTGAGGTGCTTTGGAGACGCCAAAAGTTGGCAAAGACAGGTCAATCCGAATATAGTGTTATTCCGAGTTTAGTCGACAAGAGATAGGTTATTATTGGTTACACATCTTTGATTGAATGTCCTTTTTTACAAAAATCGCTTAAAACATTTTGCACTCTTTTCGCACTGTTTCGTATAAGCCAACCAATTTCCTTTAACAAAACTAAAACATTAATAATAATAATAATAATAATAATACAAAATTAAGTTTAGAATCAATCAGCGTTATAAATAACAAGTTGCAATATTCTAGCTTTGTAGTTATAAAATATTATAAGACATACACTTTGACTTTCTGAATTATTGCATGATTCCTGAGACACGCCATATTTTCCTGTACTGTAGTGGTCGCACCGTCTTTTAGTTGGCCTTCCAACCAATTGGTCACTTGTACATTATCTTCCCAGCTCAAAGATGGCTGAATATAAATAAAGATTTTTAAATCTTGGTCTATAGTATGGTTACCCATAGTATCTGAGTAAAATGAAATAAAAACTAAATAATCTTCAAAACACTAGTCTTTGCCTACAACTAATATAGTCCTAAAAATCACTATTTTCCTATTACTTTATCATTTTGCTCGGTATTAAACCAGCGACGAATCATTGCGTCCATTTGTGCTGGTGGCAGCTCAGGGCACAGCTCTAAAATGCGATCCCGTAATCGTTCTTCCAGAAGACGCCGCCGCAATCGCCAATAAAACCATCGACGCGCATTTCGCCATTCAACAATGTCCTAAGCACAAAACCAAGCAAAAATAAAATAAGAAAAAAAATGCGTATTCGTTTCACACTTTTAAGTAAACAGGCGCTGCTCCGAAAACATTAATCATTCAGAATTTGTATACAATTCAAGCTTCGTTGGCAACTTGTAGTTACGAAAAAACAACCTACAAATTTTAATAGAAAACTTTGCACCAGAGTGAAACTCAACATGCGAATCTAACTATTACGAAACAGAAAACGGAGCAAAAAGGCCAACTAAACAAACTAATTGACTGAAACGCATGCCATCGTAAACTACAGTTTAGTCTTAGAATCAATCGTTCTACCTGAATGACACCTTTTGCAAGCATGCGACCCGCCGTATCGTGAAGATCAGCAAATTGTACAGCAACTGTGTGATACGCAGAAACTAATGTGTTCTCGCGTTTCTTGATTGCTGCCTAAAACGTTGAACACAATATTACGTAATGTTATACCTACGAATACTTATGAAATTAGAAATTACACCAACAATGTGACATCTTCCACGGATGAATTTTAACTGAAATAGTAAGTGTGGTTACA
Organism: Enoplolaimus lenunculus; assembly: GCA_030248215.1. NCBI lineage: Eukaryota > Metazoa > Nematoda > Enoplea > Enoplida > Thoracostomopsidae > Enoplolaimus > Enoplolaimus lenunculus. Next base: position 196,412 of record JASANG010002079.1, read on the forward strand.
ACAGCTGTCAGGAATAATGTAAATGTAGTAAAACAAGCACACACCCTTGTTCAAAAGTTGCCAGTTTTAGCTGACACAGAGTTTCAATCGGAAGCACATTTTGTCGAAAGCGGTATCGGAATCGGAATCAATTTTTTGTCGGAACCGGGATCGGAATTTAAGTTTTAGTAATTCTATTAAAAAGTAAAGTATGACTTTTGTTTGCAGTTTCAGTAAAAATTCATTATATAGGCAGTCACATTTTCATAATCAACACAATAATTCGCTTTCGCGTAACAACTGACAGTATTTACTCAAATGTAACGATCATATTACGTGCAAACGAACGAAAAACAGACAAAATTTAAGTTCAATCACCTTAAAAAATTATAACCGAAAAATTGGAATCCTGGCATCGGAACAGCAGTCAGTCGGAATCGGAACCCAAATTTTATCGGAATTTTAGCCGGAATCGGAATTCCGTTCGAATCCTGGCTGACACATACTTACCTGTATCTTCTCAGTATCTTGTTCGTTTTCTCTAGCGACCGAAAGCTTTTGATCGAGTTCCACGATCGCAGGATCACAACGATGAATTGTTTTCAACACATCTTTGAGACGATACTTGATTTCAACGGTTCCTTCAGGTTCGAGGACATTACCTCTAAAATAACAGACACAATTTCACACAAGTGCACGTGTACACGACGCGCCAAATTGGATTCACAAAGATGTTCACAAACCATAAAGTATTGACAATATATTAAAAAATCCACTTTTATAGTTCACTGTTCACTGTACTTTAGTATTAATACGGTTAAAATTAGACAAAAGTGTTACAAAAACGCGTATGGTTAGGTTATCCACGTATATGCAATGTGCATTTTTGCTTGAAATTTTCACAAATGAATGTTTAACAAAGTAATAAACCAGTCAGTGTCAGGCTTGCTACTAGGCATACTGCAACATTGAAAAAATATTAACATTTACCAAAAACAACACAATTATTAGTATTACCTGGCCTCAGGATCAGCATACATTTCCATGTAGCGCGAATTAATTGCAGGATCGACAACCACCCATGCGCCGCCACGTAACTCCGCTTGAGGTGGAATGTATACAAAAATCGGCTGTTTGTACTGATTCAGTTCGTCAACAATAAATGCGCCAAACTTGAGCACTTGATCATACATATCTGAAACAACGCAAAAGCAAATCCAAGTTAGGGCGGCGCTATAGTTCTGATGACCTCCGGCGCCGTCCGTCAACGTCTGAATAGGGTAAACACTACAAACGTTCCTTTTTGTCATAAAATTTAATTATATATTATTGTTCTTCAAGACTACGAAGCTCCAAAATACCAGCGTCCTGCACATGGCTTTCGTACAGCTTTCGGTAAGTATATTGACATTTGCCGTATTGTTCCTCAAAAAAGTATATGCATCGTATGAACAGTGGATGAGGCATACTTCAACAAGAGTATGCACCTGGGTACATCATGTGTAGAAAAGAATGTATCCGGCACGCGTTCCGTTTATGGCCAACCCCCCTTTACTTAGACGGGTGTACAGTCGGTGCGAACCATGACACTTTATGTATCCATCCGGCATCAAAAATTGCTCCGTTTATAATTTAATTTAGGGTTATTGCACGCGACAGTGACCCCCCTCTAAACAAGAGTCGGATCGGCCAAAAACGCAACGCCCGGTGGTACATTTTGTACCACGCGGAACCCCAAGAGTTGCATACTCTTGTATGATGCACTCTTGATAGCATTAATCTTAACGCTGTGGTTGCGAATACGTATGAATTTTTGAATTGGTTCAACTGTCGCATGTGACACAGAACAATTTCATACCACACCTACAGAACGAGGCTTTTGTGGTTGGCTTCTCCAATAAGTTTTTAAGAACCTTTTGAATGCTAATTATTTCAACCGCACGATCCTCTAAAATTGTTCTGCCCCCAACATGTTGAGCTGCCTACGTGCATGTCTCATACGGACATGTTTCTTCATTTTATTCACACTTCAGGGTCCTTACGCCAAGATAATTAATGTATATGATTTCAGGCGCGTACTATGGAACACTGGCTGAGCAACCATCTTACATCGAATCATTTCACAGGGCACGAGGTCGAAATTTACCAGACCACTGGTCGTGGCACGACAGTACCAACACTGTATACAGGCGTCCGGTTTACACTACCAAAGATGGAGTTAATCCATACGTAAGTGCCAAAACATAAACAAAACGATAAAATATATTTAAACCTAACTGCTCGCCGTTATAATTCTTGCATACTTAAACTTGGTGCATTTCAATTGATACTGATCGTTTTTGTTGCAGATTATATTTTGGCGTTTTATCCAAATTGTTTGAGAGAAATTTTACGTATTTAGATTTCTCTATATCTCCGTAACTAATGCTGCATCCAAATTTGAATTTCTGAATATATTCAATTTTTTTGAGGCTTTAAGGCAGGAATGTGCCGATTAATCGGCATCGGTAATAGACAGTTTTCGTGAGTATCAGTACCGGTATCAGCACTGCAAAAATTGCCGATTGTTTGGAGATCCTTTTCGCACATAACAGTGAGTTACAATGCTATCAATTTCACTTGTTGGTGTATGTCGGTAGGTCGCATCAGAAAAACGGTTATCGATCTTGTGTTTATAACGGTTTAGGTCTTCGTATTTATAGTTATGTAATGTATCTCATCTGTTCTTTAAGCATGGTGTGTTAAATTTGGCTTCGGTATCGGCATATTTTGATTAGATAAATCAATATCGGTGTATAGCCATCGAATAAAAATTTTGTTATCGGCCCATCCATAGTGCCCAAAATCGTTTTTCGTTCCCACGCGGGGCACTGAGTGCGGTGCCTCCGCAAAATTAGTTGGTGCCCCTGAAATTCAGTCGATGTTACTTGATTGCAAAGACAATATCTCGTGTTTCCACTGAAAGTCACCTTATTTTGTGTAATACCTTCTCTAAAATTCAATATGTATATTCTGGCTACGACGAGTATGATGACAAACCCATAAGCATGAGTTAGAGTGTCGTTTTGTTGAAATTGCTGGTACCCCCTACAAAATTTCACAGTGCTCCTTAAGTTCATATTTTCAGTGGACGCCCCTATAATGTCTCACATTAATTTCTAGCCCAGCCAAAACTTCTCACACCACAAAAATTAACTTACGCAACTATAAAAAGGCGAGCGGGTCTTCCTGCGCTCAAAACTGTTGGCGGATACACTGGGGGATGGAATTACAACACAAATTCAAAAAATTTTGAGCCTTCAGCGCAATTCATCAATCTTAAAATGTCGAAAAATTTAATAAAAACGTGCTTTAAAACGGTAAAATTTCAGAAACCAAAAAGTAACCTCCACACCGGACGATCCTGTAACCCTACTGCTGTGCTTGAAATACAGCTAACCCCGGTAGCATATAGTTGGATGTTGACGTAAGTTCATTTTTTTTATTTTTACCGCAACTAAACAATCCACTTGTGACTTCCCATAAAGCAGAATTTTAACATACGCAGTTGACTAAATATTTTTGAAATAATTTTGTACAAAGTGCTAAAGTGGTTACAGCAAAAAAAACTTCGATTTTTCTCCCTAAATATGTATTCTTAATGCTAACGCTAGTGGTATTGAGCAACGCCTTGACATACGTTAAATATAACCGGTTGCGCAACCCACTTAAAAACTCGGTATTTTGCATACAGCGCTAGTTGTACGAAACTGAACCGTCATCTAAGATTAGACAACTTTCGTAACAGTTCACACGTTTAATAATTTTTTGGCTATCGAAAGCATTTTAGGTTTATTGAGAATTATAACATTCGATAATTTTCGTCACAGTCCGTAACAAAGCCGCGCTACGAGGAGTTTATTAGGGGCAAAACTAGAGAGGAGACACGAAATATTTTCCCAACGTCAAATTGGCTTGTGCTTCCGAAATTTTCAGCCGGAGTGGCGCATGCAAAAATGTCGTTAGGGGTGACAGGCTCCCTCACATCTGAAATTGCAACCCCCTGGCAACGTAGTTTAACCTACCAGATTTAGTATCAAATATTACTGTACTGACACTATTTACCAGTTTCCTTTTACATGATTTTTCTGCCTTTGCTTGAACGAAATATTTTCTGTCCTTTTTTACAATTTTACGAATAGTGAATTTGATGATCTCCAATACAGTGAGTGATACGGCTTGGAAAAGCACCGTTTTCAGAGTTAACTCATTAACTATCTCACTACGCTTATAAACGAAACATTCAACAGAATCATCATACATATATAATGCGTAAATATAAATCTCCTATCCCAGTAAGTTTTCTGGTTCATTTATAACATTACACTTAATTCGTTATTGTTGTTAAATTTAAATCGATATCAACGTTTGACTTACGGCCATTGGCGGTCTCGGTTAGAAACCGAGACGAGATCAGACTACCAAAAATTTAAAATTTCCAAAATAAAAAATATAGCTAATGTGATTTTCGTAATTTTTTTGTGTTTTTCTCATTTTTTGTATTTTAAATAAATGCTTATAATTATTGCGTAACTATGAAAATTCATAGATTCACAGCGAAATTTTATTCATCAGGCATCACTTACTTCAACAATACAGCCATACAAATGCGGAATCAGCGACTGCTGGTTTCGGTTCCAAACTACCGAGGCTCAAAAAACCGAGACCTGCCAAACCTCGAGACTTGCCAAGACCCAGACTCCCATCCCTGCCTCGCAGAGTACATAATTTAATACAAATAGTATTTTTTGATAACGTTTTCGCTGATGAACACAAGCCGATGATTAAACTTATGATTACAAACTTCAATACAAAATTTTGGGATTTTACACTTTTCCCCATGTTTCTTGAAATTTTTTTAGATTGCGGCAAACTAGACTTGAAATAGGCTTGGTTTTACGCTTGTTGGGGAATTGTGCAAGCACCAAATTTTACTTAACTATAAATTTAATCAGTACAGGTATATTATGTAAAGTATACATTTCGTGCTTTGAATATTACTTGATTCCAGTAACAACGAGCGAACACTATCTTAACGAATACTAGTTCATCCATTGTTGTAGCGATCGCCTTTACTAATGAGTTAAAGCGAAGTAATATTAAACGCACTTGCAAGTAGTGATTGTCTTTACTAATGAGGTGAAAGCGAAGTAATATTAAACGCACTTGCAAGTGTACGCTACACTTAAAAGAGTGGGTTTTAAAGTGTTTAATAAACCGCAAAAACTTGAAACCAAACATATTCAAGCCGGCCTTAGTTACGGATTTATTAACTTTTTAAAGCATAGCTTAAGCTTGCAAAAATCGACATTATATTTCCCCAAATTCCCTTGACCAAGTAATTCCTTAATGAGACCGGTAAAATCGTTCATAAAGTACATTTGGATGGCTTTGGGGCTGTAGACCTAAATGTGTGGATTGGACGTACGAAGGATACTCAGTTGTTGCAACTGCGTGGGGAAACTTTTCCACTGTGGGAGGAACTACAAAAGAGACGTAATGTTACTACAAATTTTAAACGTATTCGTTATAGTTCGACTACATGCCGTACGAAAAATCCCACACGGCCAAGGTTGTCAGCCGGCTGTACCGTAGCCAGTCGACACCGTACGTGCCTTCGGACCGTTGGGCTCGGAGCAGCGCTCAAGGCGAATTCGACGTCTTAAGTGCTGCTCCGATCCACGCGTCGTCGTCGGTGTCATTTTTATCACCGCGATATGTTATTGGCCGGCGATATCAGGGTACACCCTTCTACACTTTGGACGAAGATCGTATTGATTCATGGACATACCCAATTTGGCGTCATTTAAATCGAACAACAACGTGCCCGGCAACTGCAGGTAAATGTTTGTGGCTGATTAACTCCTTTAAGATGGGCACCTCCCGGACCAATGGACAGAAAGAATCATTCTAATTTCAGTTTTTAACGTTACGAACCATAATCATTTCGCTTCGGAGTTTTGTCTCAAACTCAATCTTAGCCTGTTGTCATAGCCGCCTAACTTTTAACAAAAGCCGTCAAGTTTTAGTACGCTTACTGTAAGGATTATCCATCAATCTTATTATTGGCTACAATTTAATTACAAGGATATGCCGCTATTTTTGTTGTGGTATTATTATTATTGGATTCAATTCAATTACAGGTATATATCACGGCAAAGGTAGCGGTACCCCGCGTCATTTGTACCCATACCGCGAGTACAATTACGATGATCGTCCGGTAAAAAGTTTTGCTGGATGGTTCGAAGACTGGCGTGTTCGCTGGCGAACCCCGAAATACCGACCACGATATGGAACCAAACGCCGGTCATACTATGCGTGAACAGACTTATAGTATCTGTGTGTGTAGCTAACTACCTGTTTTTGTGAATCTGTATTCATACTAATAAAGTGCGTTAGAAAAACATAAGGTGCATCAAAACACGCCAAGCGCCCATGTTAGAAATATGAAACATTATGAAAAAAGTGTTTATGCAAATTCAACCTTAACCTCACACTCGCTACTTAAGTAAAATTAACATATGGTGGTATGTACTGTCCACCGATGAATAATGAGACTATTTTCCCTCTCTCTGCAAGTTCAAAATATACACCTTATGTCGCGCATGAATTAATTCAGGTTATCGAACAGCGAGCATATATGTACATGAAAATTGTATAAAACGCATTACACAGGCATACTGATATACGCAATAAGGACTGCATATACTTCAATATATTATAAAGGCACCAAACGATTCTGCCCAACAGCATACGAGACAGTATTCTGAATATTTTGTGTTTGAATTTATAGAATATTATTAGTCAAAGTCGCCGTATTCATTCAATTTTTAATTTTGTCAAATAAAGTGAAATGTTAACGCTGATTAATAAATGTTAACGCTGATTAAATTTGACTGTTATCAGAAAACGTAATGTGCATAAATCGATGAAAATGGTAAAAGATATGTGACCACAGAAATATACTTGTAATTCATGCGTTACGTTTCTAACTCAAAACAAAACATAATAATGTAATTTAGTCACCTGCATAACCATAAAAGCGTATAACAAGGCAAACAAACCGGTGAACCACACGGCTTTAATGTGAGAACAATATTTTAATTTTAAACCTGTTGATAAGTTTGCACGATGGTAGAGCACTACGGGCGGCTTATGCTTTGACAACCTGTCATTGATGAAAGTGAAACAATAACATTGACGAAGTGTATATACATAACCAATGCAACATAAAAATGACTAATAAAAGTTTCTACCACTCAAGTTTAAGCTTTTACGCTCTGATGTCTAAACTTCACGACTGTAATATGTTTAAGCACAAAGGTAAACATCAACACTACCTTTCATGCCGCCTGAAAATCCTCGCCAGTTGGCAAATATGAACAATGGCAAGCCTTCGCGATTGAAATCTTTAATTGCTTGTGCAGTTTTGAATGCGGAATCTGGGTACCAAACTTGCCCAGCTTGTTGCAGTAGTTTTGATTCTGCACAAAATAAACAGCAATTATTATTGAACAGCTTTACCAAACAGCATATTGCTGTAGTAACGTTCAAAAAAATTATAACTGTGTTGCTGTTGAACAGCACTATATAGATAGATCTAGAGTTTAGTGCTGAATTTCCACTACATATCAAGCGACGTGAGACATGTCTTAAAATGAAATTGGACAACTAACCTGAATCTAATGTCGCAGGATCCGCAGGAATCGAAATTTCAACAGTTCGAGTTTCGACAGCAACTACAGCGCAAGGAATACCACCAAGGCGTGCGCGGCCGGCAATTACAGTCCGCGCCCAACCAGTCATAATCTCGTCAAATGAACCTAAACAAACGATTAGGAAAATGCAAGCAGCAGAAAAAGTCGGCAGATTTACTATAAAGCTGAAAATATAGCCTCTATTGCGTTTCAGTCATACGTCGTTAACAAATTAGTCAGATTCAGAAAAATATAAAAAATTCACCTTACAAACTGCTTTCAGTATGGAGACGTTACATAAATGGCCGTACAGCTGAAATCCTAGAAATGCCTTTTTTAGTTTGTTGCTTGTGTTGTCAATTTGGCATACACGCTGTAGGAACGGGTGCTCCAATGATTACTGCGAAATTTTAAAGAGCTGTAATTACTTAGCGACACCATTCAGTCGAATTGCTCACCTTGATCAAAAAATCCGCTTTCCCAACAACCTCCGGTTGGATCGCTTGGTGATGCTCGACCTGCGAGCATCCATCGCGGATCATATGGATTTTTAGTTGGCACAAACTCGATATTTCTATCTACTGGATCTACAGGAACTATAGTGGGTAGAGGTTCTTTGCGACGCGCCGGTACATAGGACAACCAGCGTAATACTTTCAGAATACCTGAAATAATGAATGCAATAATTTAATAGTGATTGGCTTAAAGTTTCATGCATGAACACATAGGTTTGAAATTTTTTTGCTGCATTACACAAAACATTGCGTAGACAGATTCAGCAAGTTCCAGACAAGTACAATCCATTAAAAAGTATAGATAATTGCGATAATTGCATTAAGCTTAAGTCCCTGAGTTCCCTAAAACACCATTGTCATTGTTAACATTTTCAACTAAAGCCACAAAACTATGTAACATCAATAGGCCCAAGTATTCATCCACCAAAACTACTACTGCTATACGACAGACGCCTACTTAATAACTTCTACTATAAAAATCTGGATAACAAAAATGCTTCAAGCATGAAAAGTATTTCAACACTAACATAGCACAAACCTTCATAGTCGTTTGGCACAACCGCATGTGTCACTCCGTTCGGATGCATAATTTGAACGCCGCCCAGTTGACTGTTCGATGTGTAAACCTCACGGCCAAGCAATTTATTTAGCGCTGGAGCACCTGAAATAATAAAAACGGTTAAAGCTTCACTTTAATCAAAAGAATAAAAGGTAAAATAGTGCAAAATACACAAGATAACTTTCATTTTTAAACGATTTCTCTAATGTTACTAATCATTTCTCTAATGTTACTAACCAATAAAAAAACCATTAATCAGCTGTCACAAGCTCTTACAATTCTTGCAGTTACCAAAACTTAATTGCTACTACTAATGAAACCAAATCAGCATTGAAAAATTACGAACAAAAAAATGGATGCAGACATCGGAATTATCTTGCACTGTAATGTGCTAAACGATTTTGGCAAGCACAAATCACTCAAAATTAATATGAGATGAAACCGTCCAGCCTTACCAGTCAGTATTATATCTGAATTTTCGACTTGAACAACGCGTTGCGCAAGCCGTATCAAATATGCACCAATACCAACTGTCCGACATGTAACCAAGCTAATTGTAACAATATCATTGTACGCCTGTGACGTTTCACCCGCGATTAGACCGGACCCTTTCAAATTTTCAACGCCAATCCAGTCATCTTTGCCTTAAATCGAATACTATGTTACTAAATTTAGGTAACAAAGTCACATGTTTTACAATATTATTGAAAACTGGATGAAACTTATTAGCTACATAAATAATATTATAAGCACAAAGTGAATTGCACTCACTAAGAAAAATTCATTTTATTCTAGTTTTTTAAAGATTGTAAACTAACCTATAATGTCAGTGATACGATACCGTTTTTCGCCATCAACTTCAATAAATTCAGCTTTGACTGAATTTGTCACACTGTTAACTTTCTTATAATCATCAGGCGACAAGTACAAGTACAAAAATCCTTTGTCCGGATTCATTTCGTCAACCCACGCAACACGGAAACAATTTTTTACTTCGTTCGCCAAACCAAGCCGTGCACCCGAATTAGCTGCGATATAGATACGAGGAATGCCACTGCGACGTGCCAATTCTGATACTTTATGAAACAATACGTCTTCCGGCACAGCGAAGCTGCCTTAAATGATAAAGCATAACAAGCAAGTATTAATCCCATAACAGCGAATCAAATCCGAACTAACATAAAGCAATAAGCGACTGCATTGCATTGGCAGTGCAGCTCTACCACAACCGTACGGTAATATACCATTATTCCACTGCATTATCCGCCATAGTCACCTTTTTAAAACATGGTTTATTGTCTTGCACAAGCGTTTATTGCTGTACTAATCGTGTTCATTAAACACCAAAACTATTCTCGACCAAAAAGACTCATAGGGTTGTATTTAAACATAAAACGTCAACTTTCGCGAAAATTTTCTACAATATACAGCACAAAAGTGTCCAATGTAACAATTTACCAATGCAATGGGTGATATCGTTTGCAATCACCACCACATCACGGCCATCAGGGCATTCGGGAGTTTTTAAACTCAATTTCCACGCCACCATTCCGCAATCGTTCTCGCCAGGCAAACGACTGATTTCAATTAAATTTCCTACAACACATTTCAAAAAACCCGCTTTATGCAATAAGCAATTAGAGATGCTAGTGGTCCAAACTACTAAACCAAATTAAACGCAAAAACTTGCTAAAACTACAACTTTAATTTCATTCAATTTTAATACTGTGACCACAATGACAAAACAACATGTCCTGTCCAGAAATCGAATTTGCCACAACAAAACCCGCTTTATGCAATAAGCAATTAGAGAAGCTAGTGATCCAAACTACCAATCCATATTAAACGCAAGAACTTGCTAAAACTACAACTTTATTTTCATTCAATTTTAATACTGTGACATAATGACAAAACAACATGTGTCCAGAAATCGAATTTGCCACAATAGAATGAATGTCCGCGAAAAAGTACCGTTGTGCTTAAATAGCTACCACCTTGAAACACAAAATGTAAAACATAGTAAAGCGTGTCTGGTCTTAGTCCATGACAAACTTAGCTTTCAAAGGAAACACCAGTTCACAAAAACTGAACTTACCTCTGGAATCCACAGTTAATTCAACGCATTTCAAAATTTCAACCATATGAGGCTCAGCTTCAACATGACGAGCTGTGTTGAATTCACGCCACAGCCGAAACAGTGCTTGACGAAACATTTCCGGAAAGTCATACACGTACGTAGTGTTGATCTTTTGAGCAGTATATCGTTTCTGAAAACATGTATATTCAAAAAACTTTATACAAAACAATGGTCAAAGCCCCTCATAAAATAACAACAGGTTCTAAATTTAGCCTACCTACAAAACACTTTAAGAAAATTCAGCACGACGAACAGTTTGCCTTTAAAGAATGCCGTAACTAGAGTTTGATGTAAATACATAGTAAATTATTACAAAAAATAAACGGACGAGCGCTAAAATATTCGATTGAACAAAACAATTTTATATAAAAAAGTTGTAAAGATAAACCTGTTGCATATGATCTTTTGTTTGGTATGGCGTAGAAGTTGGCAAGCCATGGAGCGGACCTGGTTTACTATCACCCCATGTCTCGAAATAGACCGACCCGCTGGTGGTGTCGGCAACCTATAATTATACTAATACTATAAACTGTTTATCAGCACAAGCAAAAAAGTAACGATAAAATGACCATGCACACAATGCGATGCCAAAATATTAAATATAAAACACCATGGCCGAACTAAATATTCCTATATTAATCAGCAATTAGCAAAGCCAGAATGATCCGGAAAGGGTGTTAATATTTAATACAGTAAGATTTTATTACCTAACCGTATAAATACGAATCTTTTGTAATTACAGAGATATATATTTTACTATTTCCACAGCACACAAGGACTCTGGTACCCCGCATTTAACGTTTCAGGCTTAGGCTTAAGTAAAAGCTTAGTCAAAAGCTTACGTAAGCGTTTTCGTAAACCTAAGCTTTCGTAATTTCAACATGAGCCACTTTCCAAACAATAAAATACAACCATAGTACATACTTCTCTATACAAATGTGTATCCAAATAGTATCCAGACTCGTTTGATACAGTCATTCGCATAGTCATTGGAAGTCCACCTTCAGTCAGACGAATATTGAACGATATTTCGGCTTGAATAACACGCAATTTCCAAAGTCTTGGACCATACCGAATCACAGTATCAATGACAGTTTCAACCACGCGATTTGGGTCCAACGTTACACACGGAACAAAGTTGAGAAAGATGTGATTGCAATCAACCTTAACAATATAACACGACAGCAATAAACATAGATAGCCATGTACCACATAGTGTAGTTAAAATTCCAATACCACTCACGTGTTAACGATCTATCTACACTAGTAAAAACAATAATAAAAACAATAATAACACTATAATAATAATTTTAGCAAATGACACCACAGGTCGCATCCGAAGAATAGCAGAATAACAGTCGGCATTTCAAATAATATCTATACAAACTTCAAGAGAATCACTGTACTTCACAACGTTGTAATGAAACAAAATAAAATTTTTCATTTACTTTTTTAGCATCAGGATGCGATACTGCTACTTCAAGCTCGTCCATAGCTTCAAGTAAAATCCGTTCGCCTTCGTTGCGCATATAATCAAATGATGCTTCTTTCGACACCAAATCCGAATGCCGAATAATGCACCGCAAGAAAAATCGATAATCCGTTACTTCTTTGCCTCTTGGACCCTGAAAATGTTAACCTAACAAAGCAATATTTTTTAATTTATGAAAACTAGTGCTAGGTTCTCAAAATTTTATTCAACTTTTAGATTTTACAAGTATCGAACAGTTAGAAAAACTGTCGTTTTCAATCGTGAAATCAATGCTAAAATTTACCCACATAACTTAAAAAATATAAAGCATATCCGATCCAAGTTGCTAACTTGTAGTTCAAGAGGGTTGTGACTTTGTTTCAGGCCTAGGTAATCCGCGAAAGTTGGAAATCTTAATGCAAGCATAATCTTGACTAACTTTTGCAGAACCAAGATATAGATGCATTTTACGATTTGACGTTGTCACAGCTTCGAGATTGAAATTTTTCATCCGATTGATTTCGAGTTGGAACGCAAGAGCTGGTTCCAAATGTCGATAAATCATATCTTCTTGAAACCCGTCTCGTCCGCGGAATGTAAAATATTTTGGAAAGTTTTTGCCTTCTAGTATCAAAAACGTTATTCTTCGAATCTGCAATGTCAATATAATTCCAAATTAACAGGGGATTCAAATTCACGACATACAAATTACCGGTTAGTATGTTCTAATCACTGAACGACGGACGCAGCCAAGCATATTTATCATCACATAGTATGGTAGCAAAAGTTCAGATTTGCTTCTAGATTCGGCAAAACTGAAGGTTCTGAAACGGAACAGGTTTTGACAAAGTCGCATCCAGCAAGGTTCGGAAATAGATGTCCTGTATATGTTTACGAAATTGAGTTGGAATAGACTGACCATTTAGTGCTTGCGTTTCGAACTCCTATCCATGTTTCAAAGAAATATGGTTGTGATATTTCAAAATTCACATGTCCCTATTGCCTGCATAATATTCAGTTTGCTAAATCAACATGTTAAAGGACTAGAAATTTAATTTTATACAGCACGTTTATCGAAATGAATGTATTTTTTAAAGTCAAGATTCCTATTCAAATTCAGAATCAAATACGGTAAAATTGCGGTGGTTTCGGAGTCGGAATCGACCAAATGGTACTGCCATTACGTGCGTATATGAATACGCAGCGAAACAAAACAGACGATACATAATGACAAGGATGGAGAGACACAACTTGAGCTCGATTTTTACTTAAATCTATATTTTCACTTCAATTTTGTAGTCCGTATTGCACAATGAACTAATACTATAAAAAGACAGCAATACTAACTTAGCCATAGGTAGGGTTTAGGGGTCAAACACTCACGTTTGGGAACTCTTGTTATAGATTTATGGCACTTTTACAGCTGGTAATGCAACAAACCCCATTCGGAATTTTTATAGAACGTGACTCCATCTTTCCAATTCACTGACTATATTCATAGCGCAACATACTTGATTTTGAGCCATCACATCTTTTTGTTCGAAACAAAATTGTTGCAATTCATTGATAAGATCGGTATCATCCGAAGATTGTGCATTAGCAAATAGCGGAGACGCAACTTCAGGGGGAACACACGCCGATGACCGTCTACGTTGATCAAAGCGACCGCCGTGATTAGCCGCACGTCGCAATGCAACATAAATACACTTGATCGACTCTTGTAGTTCGAGTTCGGCATTCTGTGGTTCACTAAAATATTGTAAACAATAAAACAGAGTCAAAGGTGACATTTGAGCAAAAGTGTCTAATGCTAATATTGCATATCAAAGCAAGACATATCTTCATGTTGCTACTTTTCTGATGGACCACTGGAGCAGTACGCAAGACACATTACAGTTTTCAATTTCAATTTAAAGGTTATCCCAGTGTCAATCGGAAAGTAATATGGTATAGGTTTTGAATGAGCTTTCCTTGAATATTGTCAGTGTCTTTTTAATTACAATGACAGAGAAAGCTAGGGTGCCAGTAAGCTTATCTTTATTTTAAATTCTAGTAAATAACACAAAAAACAAGATTTATTCTGCTCTAATATTGGCAGTCTCAGAGCATTCGTTGTACAACGACAGAGTGGGGGAGCTTGAAGTAAGGGCGCCGCGGTCGGCAACCAAGTGGAAAATGATAAGTAATGAGTAATATTAACTGAGAAAATAAATGTTTAATGGAAAATACCAATTAGCCATGCTTGATTTCTGGTTTATAAATGAAACACACCATACACGCTTATCTCTGACGTTACGTACGTTATAACGAAAAAACTATACAAAAACAATATTTGAGGTGCAGAAAAGTCTAATTTTACGGCTAAAAAACTCAACGGCGGATAAAATTTCAAGTATAGGAACTTGAACTCGGGGCAAATTTTTTGGTGGGGTTTTCAGAGTGGGCCCCACCATAACCATCCTCTAGCGAACAATCAGATCTTTAATACAAATAGTATTTCGGCTCAATTAACGTATAATATAGCGAAAGTTCCAAAGCGAGGGACAAGCGGACAACCACTACATACCTGATTGAATTACGTAAATCTGTATCGTCAGGTTCAATCATTACATTCAACGTAAACGCTTCCATAAACATCGGAAACTGCTCTCGAAATTCTTCCATTGATCGAAATGCAGCAATGATACCCTGTCGCTGACACGCCGAAATATCAGACAGCAACAGACCCAAGCCTACAAATATAGTACAAAATAACATGACTTTGAAAACACGGACATGCCAAATTTCATTTTCAGTCTATTCAATTTTTATAATAAATTCGTATCAGGATTGTGGAGTGAACAAGGGTTACACTAAATCCAATGATTACACAACACATGTGCTATTGGTACAATATTTCTGTGGCGTAATGCGGTTGCAATTCCTATTACGCTCCTTGTTCCGACGAAAAAAATGAAATGTTCCGCTTCCTGGTTCCTGTGAAATGTAGTTTCTGTTGGAACCCTGCTCAAAATGCACGGCACGTACCTTCAATCTCATTGCCCTTAGACTCAATGCGACACATTTCTCCTGTTTGATTTTGCTGACTAATTCTGCTCGGATGATTTGTAGGCAGCGTAAATTGGAACTCAACGGCATAAGTTTCGTCTTGTTTAATTTCGTGATGCTTCAAACAGTTCAACTCGTACGCCGTGTACGCACGCCGAATATAAACCTATAAATTTTAATAATAAATACATAAACGCTAATTTTATTGTACCAAGCGATTTTAAGTAAAAATATTACAAATTTTCGCGCAAATTTAATAGGATGGGTTTTTGAAATCTTACGCAACATGGTGCGACCGGATATCCGGCTCCGGCTCCGGCAAAAAATCGGCATCCGTCTCCGGCATTTTTTCTTGCCGGATATTTGTTTACAAATTTGACAAAATGAAACTAATTGACTTAGATTGACTTACTTTTATATATTTATTGTGTCATAAATTGTGTTATAGCTTTGAATAAGGTACGTATATTGGATAGCTGGGAGGTAACGACAAGAATAGGAAATCTAAAAAGGTATATGCTGTAATAAGTGAGCTACCAAGTTATATCTGCATGCATATTAATTAGTTAGAACTCAAGTAACTGAAACTATATCCACTGTGGAAACCAGTTTTATATTAGCTTCAATCTTAAGGCGATTAATTCAGTTGAGAACAAGCGTAACTTCCCATTCGAAAATTTTTCTCAGAACGTAGCTCCCATTCCAAAATTCTGGCTAGGCCTCTGGTTGCATGCCGGTCACTTTGTACTTTACGTTGCAGTTAACGTGAAGGTAAGTCAAAACTAAGCTTAAGCGAAACAATAGATTTAAAGCCTGACATCTCTATTTTATAGTATTTTACAAAAACTGGATGCCCGACCGTAAAAGTAAGACGGGCCAAACAAATATTGCAACTGAACGCAACGTTACATAAACAGAATAATGGAATAGGTTCATTGTTAAAGTGTTAAGCTTTGTCTCGAAAACACTTTTATTATAGGCCAGGGAAGGAAGAATTGAGAGTACGTTCTGATATCTGAATGCTGCTTAGATACTTTATTTTAGTTTTTTGCTTGAATTTCTGTTATTTGTGGAAATATATAATTAAAAAATTTATGTGTTTGTGGTAATTTTCAAGTGATAGGCTATTAATTTACGAAAACCCTTAATTAGTGCGTTCAATCAGTAATTCAAACAGTAATATGGTTTAATAAACCAGAATACAAACTAAAAACTTATAAAGGAATATTAGGTTAAATAAACAATCGAATTAACTATCCGGCTCCGGCTCCGGCCGGATATTAGATTATCCGGCTTTGGCTCCGTCAGTTTTTGGTATCCGGTCCCACCCTGTTACTCATTCCAACTATATAATCAATACATATTAATTAAAAAAAAACACAAAAAAAAACATAAAAATTATAAAAAAAAAAAAAATAAAAAAAAAAAAATATTTAAACAAAAAAATAAAATAAACAAAAAAACCACCAAATTAATGTGGATGACGCATTACTTACGTTATACTTAATTATTACTTAAATCCCGACTTATTAACTTTTTTAATAAAACAAATAACCGCGTAACGTGAGCCATGGTCATACCAGTCGTAGTGGGACTACATTTATTGAGCGAAGCTCGAACGCACGTAAGCAATTAAGCTAATATGCAAATTAGCTATTAGCTAACTATTCAATAATCGGTTTCGGATGTTTGTAAACAATTTATTCAAATTCCTCGCACCCAAAAACCTTCAGCCACTCTAATAATTTTTGGAATAATTTAAAAAGTCCTAATTTTGTTCTGTCAATTAAGCTAATATGCAAATTAGTTATTAGCTAACTATTAAATTATCGGTTTTGGAGGTTTGTAAACAATTTATTCAGATTCTTCGCACCCAAAAACCTTCAGTAAACCCTAATAATTATGGAAATAATTTAAAAAGTCCTAGATTTATCTTGTCAATTAAGCTAATATGCAAATTAGCTATTAGCTAACTATTCAATTATCCGTTTTGGATGTTTATAAACCATTTATTCAAATTCCTCGCACCAAAAAACCCTTTAGTACTGAAATTATATTGCTTTTAACCTTAATAATTAGCGAAATATTGTAAAATGTCTTAATTTAGGCTTATAAACTATGCTAACATGCAAATTATCTATTAGCTAACTGCTCAATTATCGGTTTTGGAGGTTTGTAAACAGTCTACGCAGATTCTCGCGCCCAAAAACCCTTTAATGCTAAAATTAGATTGCTTCTAACTGTATTAATTAGTGAAGTATTGTGGAAAGTCCTAATTTAGGCTTAACTAATTATGCAAATTAGCCTGTAGCTAATAAACGGCTTAAAATTTTAAAACCCTAATGCGAGGTTAACACCCCAGGATAATTGGCTTTCAAACAAAAAAAGTTTATCAAAATCGGTTCAGCCGTTCCTGAGATTCTTTTCGGACGGACAGACGGACGGACGGACATCCACCTTTCGAACCCCAAGTACAAAACATAAAACGCTTCGCGAAACTCCGAGCTTCGCTCGGAGTTTCGCTTCGCTCAACAAGAAAGCAATACTTTTATATTAAGGAGGCACCATGAGCCTGCAATTTCAGTTAGACCAAAGCTGGTATGCCTGACCTGTTAATTTGTAATATATTAACTCGAGGCAGCGACATACGTGTTTAATTAACTGAAGAGCGCTTTTAAAACCAACGCTATTTTAAAAACGACAAAATGGTAAAGTAATTATATAGCATATACTTAGTCAATGTTTCGTTGTACTCCTTCCCAAGTGAAAAATTAGCAGGTGATCAAAAGTGAGTACACATGTCACAAGGTTTTTTCTGTAAAAAATATGACAAGCAACCACTCCACCAGTATGTACTTTTGTACCACAACGTGCTGTTAATAAACCATCATCACTAAACATACTTCGAGCGCTGCCATTCGAACACGAGGATTTGAATGGTAGAAGAAATCATGCAACACTTCGAAAATTGATGTTTCAGAAGTAATTAAATCAAGCAGCTTCTCAGAACGATAGCCGTACCCATAGACATCAACCGCAGATAAAAAGATCGATTCCACCTAAAATTGAAACAAAGAGAACTGCAAAAATTAGAACTCAGACTTAGCAACGACATGCAAACACGGGACAAAATTATATATCGTCCACTTTTGATGCTTTGACCGAAAACGTCTAGCGCAAGCTTAGCGAGTTGCAAATTTTATAATTACCACTCGTTAACAAAAAGCAACACGTGTCACAATACGCATAAAGTATACATTGTGTGGCACGTATTAAGGTGAACTTAACAGCAAAATTTAAGGTAAGGTACAGTTAACGAGTGGTGACTTTAAATTTTGCAGCGCATTAACTTCAACGCTGGCCATTTTCGGTGGTAAAGCATAAAAATTAATTTGATGAAGACGATACATTAATTTATGGTTAATAGCATTATTCATTGACAAGACAAGTACAGAACAACATAAAGTAATAGCTAGAAATAGATTATATAATGGAACACATATCAAATTCTATCTATAAGTTTCAGCCGTTCTTATCATCAAACAGGAACATAAAGCAGAAAAACGTATACATAACTATAGCAGTAAGAGTGACGCTGTACTTGCCGCGCGGAGGCAAGCGCCGTCGCAGAGCGCCTCGTGTTCGCCAACAAATAATTTACATAAAACACGCAGTGCCGCACGCCGCCATTGTGAAGTACAGTATCGCGCGGTAGCGATCGGTCGCGTTCGGTAACGGGCCGTGTCAGACAGCGACGCGCGGCAGTTATGTGTAGCGCAAAAATAATACGACAAACAAACCTGATTGTGTCTCGTATCATACGAAGGTTGATGAGCTGCTATCAATACTTGACGCGCGTACAACGCAACTTTGGAATGCTCCGCCCGACCAAGCGCAGTCAGTTCTTTTAGAATTTCAGTTAAATCGTCTGTCAATCCAGGCTCATGTTTTTCAAGATATGATATCAACATTACTACAAGCTCGTTTTTCAACGAAATCTAAACCAACATAACATCAGCTGAACAAAATCATCAATTACAAACATTTTAGGGTATAACTGGTCAATAAATTTAAGTAAATAATATAAACGTTATTACAATCAAAGTATGCCTGGAACGAATTTTAAACAATCTGCAACAAAAATAATATTTATATGCTATTTAGCACGAATGTCATCTTACTTGCGAATGCGAAAAAATTGCTTGCGTGACCTGGCCCATATCGTCGCTATACTTTTCCTTCAAGTACGCAACACATTTGTCATACTGATGAAACTGAAAATTCTGTTCGATTGACAAATACTGACGAAGAAGGTCTTGTATCACTAATCTCATATGTCCGCGGATTCCTGAACGGTATCTGAAAACATATATTTAGTTAGTTATCATCCGTAAATTAATAGGTATGTTGGAATTGTCAGAAATCATAAACTAAGACTCAAACTTTGCAGATTAATATACACAAAGTATAATACACAATTTTTAAAATTTGTGGCACAACACTGAATGACAAAAGGGTAAGCGCGTGTTCATTGGAAAGTTGCTTCTCTGAGCGGGAAAATTACACATTCTTTGACGTTTACCAAAACACAGCACACACAACTGCTGGAATCTGGTTTTACAAACTAAAATACCTTTAAGATTACTACCCAGCCCAGATTTCTCGTACCAAAACCCTTTAGTACTGAAATTAGATTGCTTGTAACTGTAATAATTTGTGAAACATTGTAAAATGCTAATTATTCTGTCTGCAACTAATAAACGGTTTAAAATTTTAAACCCCCAATGCGAGGTTAATATCTCATCATAATAAGCTTTCAAACAAAAAAGTTTATCAAAATCGGTTCAGCGGTTCCTGAGATCCTTTTCGGACGGACAGATTTACGGACGGACGGATTACCATTTTTCGATCCCCGAGTACAAAACCTAAAATGCTTCGCGGAACTTCGAGCCTCGCTCAATATCTAAAATATTTCAAAATTACCTTTGAATTAGTTGCATCACACTTTGAGTAGTATTGAAAAACAGTTCGCGTTCTTGTTTTGAACTCACAGAAGCCGCATAATTGTCAATCACAGATGCAATTTGCTGACTTGGAAATTGACACAGAATTGACGTCACATTTCCTACATACGTTGTCATTAATTTTTTGATCGATTTTTCAACCTGTGGTGGTATTCGTCCCGATATTACTGACATAAGCTCCTAAAATTGAATCACACTAGTATGAAACAAAACTCACATAGTTTAAAAAACGACTGCAACGTACTTCACTTCACCCTCAGTTCGAACTGGGGCACGGTAATTTTTTAGCTCTCGCAAATATGAAACGCAAAACTCAGTTCAAACACGAAATAGCAAAGCAGTATACAAAATCCGTGACGGAAATAAAAACGGTATAGAAATACCTGCAATTCTAGTAGAGGTAGCTGAGGATCTTTCAAAATTTTGAATAGTCGATTCATTGTCTCTTCGAGATCAGCGCGGAAACAAAACGATGGTAACGAAAAGCCGTTCAGAATATTGCGCAAATGTTCCATAATTTGTCTGAAGCACTTGGGCAGTTTTTCGTTAAACGGGCTACTTGCAGTTTTGTTCGTTGGAAATGTCCCATCATAGACAACAGCCTGAAATTTTTTATAGTACTTGAAACTGCTAGGTTGCCTCCACTTACAATGACGTGACGTAAATTAGGTGAGCGCAAAAGAAGGAAAAGTGGTCATCAAACACTAATACAAAATGACAAAAGAGTTTTACCAAAATGAACAAGACGCATTACCTTTTTAATCTGAGCCACATCGTCCAATTCTAACTGTGCTATTAAATCTCCAGCATGCAATACGGCGCCGTTACGTTTGATATAATGTATTCTAAAACACAAATCTAAAAATAATTTTACAGACTGGATAAATAAAGCAATCAGGACGTTTGAGCTTAACTGAAATACTTCAATAAATTCCGTGCACCGCACGTAACCAGACTATATCTGGCAATAGTTCCTTTCAGCGAACACCTAGCACTTATCTAACGCATACAATTTTAAATCAGAGTATAAGTGAAAATAAACCACAATAATCATAAATTCAGCACGCTCAGCAGCCAATATCAACTAAACCAACATTATAATCCACAAAAATTACGCGCCAAATTGTTTCGTATTATTCACTTACGTGCCGTCATGCTGTAAAGTAAGAGTCATAATCATTTTCATCACTTCGATTTCGACATAGGGTGTGTCAGCTTCTGCGTGATCGCCATCTTCCACTAAATATTTGACCAATCGACCAGCTGATGGTGATCTAAATATAGCCGGTAGCACAAGTTAAAAACACGGCGCTTAAACACTGGATAACACCTGATTTAAAAATTGCTAAACTACCTAAAATAGCTTGAAACAGGCAATTGTAATAGTAAACTTTTTCGCATGCTTAAAGCCATTTTTTAAAACAAATTTTACTTTAACCTATTTACTATTTGACAAAATTATTAAACATTTGTCTCAGAACTGCTTACACTTTCCAACTCACGGCACACTTTAATTTTTGGAATATCAAAGAATACCCGAATCAAATTAAACTTGCACGTTATTGCTTAATTTGTGCCGCGTGAATATAAAATACATATGTTCTCTCTTTTACCTTAGCTGTGACGGATCATTTTCTTTCTCGAATACTATCGTTTTATTCCCAACAGTAATGATATAGCAGCTCATTTCTTCTTTCATATACGTTGAGTACGAATGATTGTCGTAGCTCATGAGCAAACTGCCGTCGGACATTGCATGAACTTCAGTTTCTAAACCGCTTCCGTTCATCAAAATATAATACGACTGAGGACCCGACTTTGTAACCTGAAAACATCCATAATTAACTCATTTTGTTGGTGTCCGGTTGTTCAAGCATTCATGAACAGCAACTCATCAGACTTTACAGAATTCGGGGCAAAATCTTTAAACGCTTCCTGTAGTACATAAAAGTTACAATAATTTATCCGGTACGCGATAAGCGATTTGAAACACATCCCGAATTCCATCACTTTTTCGGGTTTATCAAAAAAATTGTAAGCTAATGGAGACACAAATCAGACAGCAATCCGCCCGCATATCTAACCTGAACGCAAAACTTTGTGCTTTCGTGAACCAATTCTAACGAAACGTTTGATACCAGTGAATGTGCTGGTAACACTTGACCTCTAAAACAAAATAAATTAGACAGAATAATACTATACTTATACGCCTCCGTGACACTTGTGATTTGGAAAAAACAATATCTGTGAATAATTCACGCGTTTTTTGTACTTCGCCAAAAATAACAGTTAATGTTATTTGATGTCAGCAAGCTCAGGATTCAACAACGCCCATTACCTCTGCAGAGAATTTCTAAACGACTGAAACGCGTTGACAAATTGTCGATCAGCGATCAAAATGCTTGCACAAACAACGCCAAGCGCGAGATCGGGTTTCTCCGCCTGAAGCCATCAAAATCTGCAGTAAACAGCAGGCTTAAGGATTTATTTACGATTTTTCTAACAATGAAACTAGAAGCCAATTATTTGCAAACAGCCGCATTAATTTTTAACCGGTTTTTAAATAACCCAAAGCGACCCAACTCACCTTGACATTAGCAGCGATTAAATTATCGAGCCACATTGTATCAAAATCGTTGACAATAAATTTTTCTTCCTCTAACAGTTTGATCAGGTATTCAACAGTTGTTCGGAAATCTCCTCTGATCCGCAGTTCTTTAAGCGCCAGCACCATATTGCTAAAAATAAGCATTAGACTACATGACAAACATTTCAATCTTTCGTAATAGTTGTCCAAAAATTTGAAGCGCTTGAAGAATTTACCATTTCCCATAGTTCCATAGCACGTTTCAGAATTTTACTCATAAATCAGCAATACTTTAGTTAATGCAAAGGGGCTATTTATATTAATATCATACTGAAATAACGTACTCTGTAGCATCTTTTCGCGTTTCACCCCACGAAAAACAATGTCCAAACTGTGAATCAGCAAATTCGTGAATTCCACCAGAAGCCGTCACGCTGAAGTAACCCCAAACATTTTGACTGCTACGAAAATTCAGCTCTTGTACTGTACCTGAACTTGGTTTAAATCCTGCAAGAAAACTCTGTTAATATAGCCATAAGATACTACAAACTACAACAACAAATAGATATTCACAATATGCTGGCAAAAATAGCAATAATTTCGCAAACTACACCACCTACCAAAACCTTTCATAAATAAAACAGCCCAATGGCAATCCCAGGCTATTCTGTCAATATCTAACTATGTGGCAAAAATAAACAAATAATTAACTTTTTAAACAAAAAAGAATACAATGCTTACCTTCATCTGGATTTTCACTAGTTATGCGGCATGCGATCACGTGTCCTTTAGGTGACGGCTTCAATGTCGGATTGTCGAAGTCCCAAGCGTTATCACTTAACGGGTCTTGTTTATACAACGCCCTTATATCCTTAATTCGATATAACGGAATACCCATTGCGACTTGAAGTTGAGTCGCAGGTAAATTGACATCAGAAATCATTTCAGTACATGGATGCTCCACCTAAATCACAAAGAATATAACCTTTAACTGAAATAAACATAACGTTCCCATAAGAAAACTTATCTCACCTTGTAACTAAATTACAGCATTGACTAATTGTAGGCGTGCCAATTATTATTTAATCTTTTACATAACACAATGTCAAATTGTATTGCGCTAATCTGCAATGTTTAGGAAACAAACAAGAATATACTTGAAACATCAATTAATATGTAAGAATATGTACTAACCTGCAGTCGTGGATTAAGTTCCAAAAAATAATATTTACCAGTCTGAGGTAAATACAGATATTCAACAGTGCCAGCACTAAAGTATCCAACCATTTTTGCCAATCGAACGGCATCCTAAAATTAAAATAAATATCTCGTTTCGCTAAAACTTGAAACATTATTTATGTAACAACAGTGTGGCTGTACATTCCTACCGCATACGTAAGATATTCAAAATATAATTTTGACAAAGCACCTCTTAACCAAAGAATACGCAATAAATGTGAGACTGTACTTCTATTTCTAAACCTTCAAATTTTATAACAAATTCTATGTCTGTCGGGAGATATGAAAAACTTAAACATTCAATACGACAATATATATCATAACAAGTACTTATCCAGATAAGCCAACAGACAACAAAAATAACGGTACTAACCTGCTCCATTCGATCAATCACGTAAGGATTAATATCAGCAGCAACCGTCACCGGAGCTTCTTCGATAATTTTTTGATGCCGTCTTTGCATTGAACAATCGCGACCAAACAACGATATTACATTGCCGTGTATATCACCAATCAGTTGCACTTCAACATGCCGAGCCGCTTTGGCCAACGCCATTATAAACACCGGGGAGCCTGGTACTTCTTGTTGTACCTATATTTCACAAAAGTCCACATTATCCATAGAACCATAGCATGGCTCATCAATTATATTCCCAGCACTATTAATATCTGAACACGCAATTCCCAAAGCAAAACGCAAGAAGCGGTGTCTTTATAATCAACATTAAAATGTAACAAAATTTTAGCTAGTGCACATTTCACTAATTTTCCCCTTGTTACCAAGATGCAACCGTATAATTTTCCTTACCTGACTAAACATATGCTGAAAGTCTTCCAGACGGACACACTTTCTGATTCCTTTCCCACCGCCACCCTCTGACGCTTTAATCATTACTGGTAAACCAATGCGTGCAATCGCCTTAAAAACTAGTAAGAACGATAATAAACCAGTAAAAATTATAAACCATTCAACACAGGAAACAGCTACCCAATGTAGGAGCCAGGTATACGTGCATATCACAACAAAAAGCAAAACTAGTTATAGTTTATTAAAAGCGTGTCTTCACAAAGAGCATAATAATGTTTCCTGCTATACCTACTCACTAAAATGCCGATTTTTTACTAACTCAAGATATTCGTTCGCACCTGGATACCAGTTTAATTGTGTTCATAACAATACGTTTGGTTTTCAAAGCAAATCGCGTACAGTTGCACAGACATGTATAAACAGCAAATAAACTACCTATTCCATAGTAAATAAAAAAGATCAATGCTTATTTTTTCAAAGCTAGTAGGTCACCCGACATTTTCATACACAGCAGCACCTCACAAGTCAGAAAAGTTACTAACCTTTAGTCCTTCATCAACATCCGATATAGTAGCGCGTTCACAAACTGACACCGGGATTTCAAGTTTTTTGCCGCGTTTCAAATGATCTTCGGTCCAATTTGTTATTTTGATATCTGTAAAAGAAAACACACATCGGTACTTCTTTTCACGTAACAGTGCTCAAACTGAAAGTTCATACTTTTTACCGTTGAAACTTAAAGTCAGCTCTTTTTCGGCCCCGATATAAATATGAAAATCAACGTACACAAAAAAATAGTTGTTTTCACATAAATTGTCTTAACGTATTTTTAGCGCATTGGAATGAAATATTTCAATGATGAACCACTTGATAAGCAACGAAAATGAAGAGGTTAGACCAGTCATACCTGATCCACTCCACGCAAGCGTAGGAACATCAGCAGTCTGAGCAACAATAGTCGATGCAATTTTGTCACCTAAAGCTCTCATAGCTTTCGAAGGCGGTCCTGAAACGAGACGCTGAATGAATACTAGCGCAAGAAATAAACACCTTATTCAACCAAAACAACAGTGCAAAATCGGAGTGTTTTCTAGTTTCTACTGATGAAACATTTTGCTCTGAATCTCACGATGAACACGCAACAAATAAAAAAATCATTTTAACATCGACTTGTTATTAAAGTTGAAATGCTTAACTAACATACGTATACAATACGTGTCTTTTGGTCATAGTTCTGCAAACAAGAAATATATGATATCACGACCATTCGTCGCTCGACAACAGGGATGTGCCGTCTTGGTCTCGGCAAGTCTCGGTGTTTGGCCGGTCGCAGGCTCGGTCTCGTTTTGTGAGTTTCGGTAGGTTTCAAACCGAGATGAAAGGAAAACCACGTTCCAGTTTTCCCGCATAACGTTCACAATTAACGGATGTCAACTGCATTTGGTGACCCAGAAGTCTCGGACTCGTTAGCTGGGTCTGGGTCTCGGGACTCGGTTTATGACCATGACCTCACATCCCTGATCGACAACTTGTTACCGAAAACTTTATGGGCTCGACAATTCGTCGCCTATCATTATGCTTAGGCATAGGTTTAGGATTAGGCTTCGGTTATGCTTAGGTTTATTAATAGTCTGTAGTACACTATTGGGTGACAAGTTATCGTGAGACAAATTGACGTATATTCCAAATATTATGTTCGCTTTTACTGGAGCAAATGCTACAGTAATGTTCCAGCAAAATTTGCAGCTGATGCCATATTTGAAGCAATTGATGTATACGTATGTAAGTTAGTAGGAGACCATATTATAAGTGATGGTCGTGCGTAACACGCATTTTTCAGTTTTTTTGTAAACTATCTAAACTTTTACATTTTATGTATTCAAAAACTACTAAGAACCTTGACTAGCTACACATGCTTTCAGATATTGGCGTTGCAAAACTTGTAACTACTTTGACTAGTATCACTCATGATATATAAACCAGATTAATCTGCTCAACAATAATTACGCGTACGTATGTGTCAAATAATTGAATACACAATGATGGTCGAGAATTTTTCAGTCACACTCGAGAAGGTAACTATATACAGTTCATTCAAGATTAACTATAAACCCGCACTAGGTTCACGTCCAGTTGTAAGCCTAACAAAAATACGTAGCCAACAATTACATATTTGATATATACAATAAATTGTCTAAGCATAAAATTATTCGCGCCCAGGCGTATTAGTTTTGTGAACGTTTCGCCGCCAAATTACAAAGTGTAAAATCTAAATATACATTTTGAAAAATGTATTTGCAAAATCTTTTACGACGGTTTTTCCGTCTTAAAATAAACAAAGCTATACGCCATTAATTACATATAACACTATCTGCACAATATAAACGTGGTCTCGTTAAGCACAAAGAGCACAGCAAGAAAAATACAAAGGTCGCATTGAAACCCAGCTATGCTCGAACGGCAACAAAAAGCAAACTTAAAAACGCTAAAATTTTTGTCAGTTTGACAGAAGTAAAGTTTAGCCTAATCCATCATTACCAAAGACAGGCTCTATTGGCCAAAAGTAAAAATAGTGCAAAAATCGTTCCTTAACGCCTCCTGATACAAATCCCGTGCAATTGATTACACAATAAAAATATCACACACACGCACTGAAATGTGGCATGGTTTTTACCGTGAACATACACATCGGAATGAAAATCGCATCCGCATTTTCAAAGAAATACAATAAATTCTGGTCAGAACATTTAAATTACACTTCAAGACTGCCAACCCGTAATTCATATTGCAAATCATTAGAAAATTACGAAATGTCACCCGCCGGTAAGCATGTCTCTCACGTACGTATCTCCAACGATGAGCTAGTGTACAATTTTTTTGCAGCATTTCATATATTTCCCCATCAGCTCAACACAACGCTCAAATGAACAATATTCTCATTACACAACGAAACTTCCGTCTATTTTCACTATTGTTTGCTGTGTACGTAATAGTTTTCTTATATATACAGCAATACATATAAATACAGACTGCACTGAAACTTTAAACTATGTCATCCTTGCAATCAAATTTAGAGCAGTAAAGCAGTATAAAAACAAACGGCGATCGGGTGGGCGTATCGCCTATTTTGGTACAAAATTACTATCTATGAAAAGTGAATAACAAGAATATTAACGCTAATTTGACAATGATCCCGAATAGCAAAAGGTTGTTTCCAAGCTTCTAACAAAATCAATTTTTGCGAGCGGCTATGCGTAACTGAAATAGTGCTGACGAACAAATTACACCTTACATGCGCCAAGTAGTGTTAATAACAACCTTTGGTACCACAAAAATTAGTGTATGATACTGGGAGATCGCTACTGGAGGATGGGACCCCTTATCAAAAGTTCCCCCCACTTAATATCCCCCCGATTCAGCACGCCCCACTCAAGATTTCACCGACCCCCGGTTAATTTTACGTTCCTTACATTTCTGGAAAAAACATCATCAGCATGAACTAAACATACCCTCTAGCCTCGATGATGTGTTATATATTTGATCTAAGTTTATCGTTTGTATGGTTGTTTTTGACTGTGCACTTAGTTGTAGGCATACCAAATACTGGCTAGTGCAAATAACGTTTTATCAAAAATCCTGCAACCCCTATCACTCAGAACGTTCCTTCAGTTGCGCCTGTTTTTCAAATTTTAACGAACCACGAGTCACTCACCTTTAAATTTCAAATTTAACATTATTTTTATATAATAGTCTGGTGTTACATAATACGAAATAATCAGATTTAGCAGTTTCCAAGTCGTAAAATATCAATATACAATAGGTAACCTCACAAACAAACTGTAGCATCCGTCACTCACCAATAAATGCAGCCGGAATTTTAAAAACTCGGAAACGAAACTTTAGAGCGAAAACAATACTGTAATAATACAAGTTACAGAAAAGGCTCATTTCGAACGTAATGTAATTTATTATTACTCTTACAGCCACCGTGCCGCGTTTATGTCGTCAATCTTCTTAAAATACAGCATTTTGGCTGCTTAATTCCAACGCTGACAAGTATATTAAAAAGTTTCCATTAAAATCCTTGACTGTGTTAGCATCGCGCTCCGCCTGTATGGCGGCATCGGACAGCGTTATTGTAAAAATTCTTCGACATAAGTTGGTGGAATAAGTGGCTTGGCAACTTGAGTGCAATGACATTCAAAAAGAAAAATGGTATATACATGTACTAAAAATTTTCCCGTGTCTTAATTTAAATAATAAATTAGAAACTATTATCAACGGTCGAAACACACTGAAAAGATCCACACGTCATACGTATATGCATATCACATGCATATGTAATATAACTAATGCACAAGTACAACTGCACAAAAGGGTATAGACAAAACACTCATGCAACAAATGTCCTTACCCAAAAATGCTATTCCGTTTCTTCGTAGTAAAGCAGGCAACTCTGGATTTTCTGATGCGTGCCCCCAGCCAGCCCAAACAGCCTAAAAACACCACACAACATATTTCTGAAGAACTTAGACTATACTGCAGCCACAAGCAGACATGTTACCTCTTTGAGTGTTTCACATGTTATATTTTCAAGCTGAAAATAGTTGCTTTACATATGTACCTTGCTACCAAAAATAAAATTATTTATATATATATATATATATATATATATATATATATATATATATATATATATATATACCATAACTACAGCGCCAAAAATTTAACTCTGATGCGTACTGATATGAATTCTTGGCTAAATAAAGCTTTACCTTCGGCAAAAATACATATTACAAACCTGTGCTTCTGTACGTTTCGCCATATCGAGGATAACCTGTACATTTGCGTAGTTATTATTATTGGTTCCGCCTTCGACCAGTACATACTGATCAGCCATACGAATGTATTCTAGAAAATAAATATTAAAGTCTTGTAACATAACGCAAAAGTAAACTTAAGCAAACTGCACGCCAGGGACGCATTGGGTGGTCTAGGTTAAAAACCGAGACCGAGCCCTGACTACCAAGCCTGGACATGAAAAATCTCGGTCTCGATCAATTTTTGGTCATCACCGGAAATAATTCATATTTTTAAAATAAATTATTCTTAATGCTTTTTCGCGGTTTTTTGTGTCCTCTATAGTTTTTGTGTTTTTTCACACTATCTGTTCATAATTGAGTAGCTACAACATTTCATATCTCCACAGCGAAGTTTTGTTTTTCAGACATCACTTACTTCAACAATACAGCGATATATTTGTTGAATCCCAGACTTCTGGCCTAGGTTATAACCACCGAGACTCAAAAACTGAGACCGAAACCTGCCAAAAACCAAGACTTGACGAAACCGAGGCCCTTATCCCTGTTACACACATAGTCCGCTTCCGAATTCTTAAAGCTTCCAAATTTTATCAATTATATATTTTAAAGATGGCATTTTTAATTAACTTTGCAAAAAGTCTAACTTCAAATAAACACTTGATTAAAATATAAAACGCTTTCCATTTTCTATTGAAACATTAAAACAGTCTTGTTGCTTTCAGGAAGTCATACTAACCAGCATTTGCTTTTAAATCTTCCGGAGTTACTAATGCTGCAAAAGTTATGGCACGATCATTCTTGAACACTTCGTAAGCCCATCGTCTAATTGATCTCATGCATTTAACCGCAGCTATTCCATTGTTCGCTATTAAAACCTATAAAACAGCGCCAATGATATATACTAGTAGTTAACGATTAGGTGCACGAGAACGCGTATATACGGCATGTATGCTTATTTTTACCTATCTGTTCAGATTCGGGTAAAAATAATGAACTACAATAATCGCAGCGTGGCGGAATAAGGATGGATACAATGGTCGCGAGCGATGTCACTTTTTCCCTCATATCTAGAGTAAATGTTCTAGACCCTGTAGAAACAAACAACATCCACCATTCTTTTATAGCTTGCTACCTTATTAATTATTGTATTTCCGCCCATCTCGCGGACAAATGTTTCAGTAGTTAACGGAACAACATTCTGTAGAGTGTCGTGGGATTTGCGTCTTTCGGAATCTGAACTCTGGACTCGACCTTGAACGTTGTGTATATACTGCGCCGACATCGTTGTCCTAAAACAAAAACCAAGATCAAAACGGCCCCGACAAATGTACATGGCAAGTTAAGAACTGGGATTACAGAACGATGCATTACAATTAAACACTGGCAACTGCCAGAATTGTGTTGCTAACTTCCGTTTAATTCAATGCTTGTCCCTAAAGGTTCCGGTCCTTGTTTATGTCTGCCAGACAAATTGCCGTTAAATTTTCCTTTACACGTCTTATAATGGACAGTACATTGCAAATTTGATGCACATACGACCCACCAACTCTTAATTGAAGCGGAATTGTCAACTTAACCGGTTATAATATGACTTAAATTCATAACAAACCTGTTATAGGCGTTATGCCTGGAAGAAATAAAAACACATTCTCTATCAAAAGCAGATAATCCGACAATCGAACCGTCGCTTTTACTTATAGATAATATAAAACAAAACAAACGGGCAGAGCACAATTCCAACAGCTTACTTAAACGGTTTTGGCCGTGGTAACTCTTTCATCTTGGCAGAGGCTGACCGATGGACATTTTGGGCCACAGAGTACGATGCTAAATGTCCATGACTTTCACTTGCTTTGTCAGAAGCTTCGGCTCCAAATTCATATAAAACCAGTTTTGAGAAACGATACAAACATCAAATGATTTAACTACACAACTTATGAACAATTGGGCAGCTCGTTCTTTTTGTTGTCACTTAGGATCTTAATGGTTTGGTGTAACGAGAAATGCAGTTCCTATATGTGGAAGTTAAATAAGCATCGTATCAGTTTATGCGTTGAGTTCTGAGTGAACATTGTAGGCTGAACTATCACTTGCACAATCTTAAATCAGCAGTAAGAAATGAATGTTCCTTTTGCCCCAATGAAGCAGATACAGTGATTTATATTCTCTTGAAATGTGTGAAACATGCGGTTTTGCGGAGAAAAGTTTTTAGGGCAACGGTTCTTCAACAGAATAGGGCTTCGCAGCTAGATATTAAAAAAATCATTCGCTTTTTAGTAGAATCTAAGAGGAGATGCGCGATAGATAAAAAGTTATGGACTAAAACATCAAATATTGATCCCCTCCCGGAATTTTTGATTTTTACACATGTTACAACAAACTAATGTTAAGTTTTCTTACAATGTGGTTTTCTGCGGACGCCTCGACTGACAAAAGCTTTCAATCTAGAGCCCGATTCTTAACTTGCTCTCAAAAAACTGGTAAAAACAATTAGCGGTTTGTGAAAAGTTTTGTTTTAGCATAACGACTAGACTTTGCTCTAAGATATAACATAATAGTGAAAGTGCACTAGCTATTGTGTTAACACCGACAGTTTGAGGGATAGAATCAACGCACATCTTGCGCCATAATTCGAGACGTGTGATTCCGGAACGGGGGACATTTGTGATCACCAAAACAAAATTTTCTTATAAAAAAGTGTGCAACTATTTCTTTTTAAAAAATAACTCTCCATGGGGATCAAAACTTGATTCCTTCTCGGAAAGTCGCAATTATTTCAAAAATATTGCTCGTTGCAACACGCAACAGAAACAATACCTTAAAGTGCTGTTTAACGTTCGAAAACTGCAAAAATGTTTGGTTTAGGACTAAAAAAATACTATGAAATTAAATTTCCAGGGGAAGATAAAAAAGTTACCGGGGGTGGGTATCACACGTATCGACATTTATATTACCACCTGCAGGGGGCTAAGTTAATCCGCTTAATAATATCACCGCTTAATGTTGGTTTTGTTGCCAACAACAACAACAACAACTCAAGCCAGGCTTACACATATAAAGTTTTAAAGTGACGATTACACTTTCCAGGGGGATCAAACTGCATTCCACAATGAGACTACTGTCCTTTATGATGCCTGACCAAATACATGTTTAATATTTGGACATATTTTTACTCACTGTTTATCAAACATACTCAGCGCTAACTGTTGGTAGCCTGTCAATATAGATACAACCAGTTACTGAAATAACTTGAAGGAAAAAGTGGTGCAGTGAAGCAACACTTATTAGCTTACATAACATACGTATAGCATACAATTCCTCACATTTTAGGGTATGGCATATCGCTAACGAGTCTGTAGTTAAGATGTTATGCCACATAAACCACATTCAATTTTTTAAAAATATTTTGCAAAAAAATTTAGAAAAGGGAACAGCTCCAAAACAGTTTGATTAAATTGAGACCAAGATCGTCTCATTTAGGTCTAATCGTTGAGGAGTTGTCTGCAAAAATGTCAAAAATTCAGAGGGGAATCAAAATGTCGCGTTTTCCGCGAATCTCCTCCTACGCAAGTACTTTAAGGCTGCTTGGTAGTAAACAAAGATCGAATAAAAGATGGCAGCGTAATGGAATTTCCAAAATTGCACATTTTGTACGTCATTTTCTCTATATCTATCTATATCTAACTACGCAGCTGGAAAACCGGACAGACAGAACGGGTTTCATGCTCATGGTCTTTATTTCACAAACGTTTTTAAAAACGCACTGAAGTCAACAAATTCATTACAACAACGACCCGGATCATCTATAATTCTATCTATTGCAGTAAAACCTGAATTGAGATTAACCAGAAAACGCATGTTTGCTACGTTCTCGCATTGTTTTGTGGTTATTATTCATCAACTAGACCGAAACATCAACTATAAAATCCTTGCCTTTCTGTATTGTAACCCACAATTTTTCATTAAATCCAACTTAGAATGCCTGCATCTGCAAGATACCTATTTTCTGTGATAGTGTTTGTTTCAACATTTATTTTGAAAAGAAAACGCTTATATAATAAACACTATTGCGCACATACTATTTACCTGTATTTGGTGCGGCATTGCCTTTAGAAGCGATAGTTGTTTTACTGTTATTCTTTAAATTACTAGTGACACCAGTTACATCAGACATCCTAAAACCCTTAGGTATGCATATGAAATCGCACAATGAGATTGGTATAACAGTAAATGTTTTTTAAATAAGCCTCGGCACGTGACTAACTCTTTTGCCGTAACGTTTAATCTCGAAGAAAATCTCTCAACAAATCCGTTGTGCTGGTTGTATCACTAGCTTTGTCATTTCAGTTCTATTCTATCCAAAAACTACTGGTTAATGTTAGAATAAAACTAAGCTTAATCGTAAGCCTAACCTATAATAGCCTAAAGTTTAGCCTAAAAAGAGTCTAAATCCTGCTCAATTGCAGTCGTGCGAGGAGGGCGGACCCTAAAATAAAAAAATGAGTCGAAGTTTATTGTTACTAAAATCGAGCATAAGCAAAAAAACAGTGTAATTCCGCACTTTTGCTGTCGTGGTATAAACCAGGACGGCCACAAAAGTAACATTGGTCGAGGTTTATGGTTGAAACACTGACAGAGGACATTTTGAGATTTATTTAGACTAAAAATGATTTAACTGATTTTTAGAGGAAGGGGTCGCCCCGACCGTGCAGTTCTGACATGGAGCTCCCACCGAGACGGGCGCTGTAAATTGCAGGCTCATGGATTCGGAGAAGTTTGGATTCGCGGTCCGGGGCGACCGCTTAAAGAAGGGGGAATGTGAGTATACGCGGCTGTATGTGCAGAGTGTTTAATGTTAAGCCATATACATACTCGTGCACATATACCACCAGAGGAAATTATGAGATCGGACGCGTGGTGTAATGGGTAGCGCGCTTAACTCGCGAGCGAGAGGTCCGAGGTTCGATTCCCGGCGTGGCCATATCTTTCGCAGAAATTTAGGAGAAAAATCAAATATATTCGCAGTATTTCGGAGGTAGGGGTCGTCCCGACCGTGCAGTTCTGACACACTCATCTAATATAAAGTACACTTTTAAAAATGATGAGTCAAACTAACTCTCTCCGAAATAGGCTTCTCGGGACTACACAATCTGAGTCAAATTCGAGTAGGTACGCCAGAGCCAAACGTGCGACTCAGTGAATCAAATTTGACTCTGGCGGAGTCGACTTTTGAATCAATCTGTGCAGTTCAGAAAAGCCTATTTCAGAGACAATCAACTTGACTCACCATTTTTGCAGTGTATGTTAAATCGTGTGTATGCGGAGTAAATTCTGTGCCAACAATTATATAGGTATAGAGGTCAGAACAAGTATGTAGCAATATGTATGCCAAATGGCAATTTAATTATCGATTTTGAATTTTTAGGCATATCTCGGCCTTGGCTGCCTTGTCTGGGCTTACACAGTCCATAACCAGCATAAACCTATTCAAATTTGCCATAAATGCCCGTGTCTCAAATGCGAGCTGCTGTAACAACTAACCAGCTAGCAATAGGTTTTCAAAGAAATGAACTAAAAGCAACTAAAAACAAAAATGTCAAACTCTCGTAATAAGACCACTCATGGCAACATTTTTGTTTTCATTTCAGGCATATATCTAGCAATGTTTCAGTACAGATATTCTTCAATTGTTCTAAATGAAATAAAAATTTACCAAATTCATCCAAAATTTTAAAATTTAGATGTATCCGCTATTTTTAACGCCTCAATCGTGCTTGCACAAAAATATAACGTCTTTGAAATTTTAATAGTCCAATATTCGTTTTCAGTTTCTATTTATTTTGATTGCGCCCTGACTGTTTCCCATATCCGAACAATTTTGGCCGATCCGTGTTGATCGAATATATATTTTAACTCGAGATTTAATTTTGATGATTTAGTTTGGCAGAATTTTGACAACCGCAGTTCTCGTGCTAAGATTCCTAACATAAAATTGGTCTCACATTCAGTTGAAACTGAAAAGGTAATATTAATATTCATACAGGAATGCGTCAATGAAATGTATATGCTTTCAAGTACTGTAAACAATGACGTCCAGACTGGTGCACGAAAAACACGGATTCACGTGCTATAAGCAAATTTCCAGCTGTCAAGCCACTTTTATTGCATCAGTTTGTTTCTGCATCCTCGATATTGCTGTATTTTTCGTTGTAGTTGACAACAAACAATATAGAGCTTTTTTAAGTATAAATTTTGCAACAGGCTAGAATCTTACTATATATACCTACACTCGGTGGTTTATACCTGTCTGGTATTGATTATGCCACAACTGTTAAATGTGGTTCTTTTTATATGATTATGTCTGTTTGTATAGTTACTATTGTCCTATAAGGTTTGGTAAAGCTAACCGGAATCAAGCCTGCAGACAGAAACAACTGTGGTAGTGGAGGCCGGTAGATTTACGCAAATGAGAAACAATTTGTTTGTAGCAGTACCACGACAATTCATCGCCCGGCAACTCATCGACCGCCAACTTCCAATCTAAAATTTTATCGACTCGGCAATTCGCTGCCTATCGTTATATATATAATTATTTAGTCTAGGCTTTTAGTCTGAGGATTACGCTTAGTATAATGCTTAGATTTATTTATAGGCTATTGGACAGTGTTGGGCGACGAATCGTCGTAGATTCATTTGTAACACAGTAATCTTTCGATGCTGCTGATAAAGCGTTTGGCCAGTGGTGCGGAGATTTTCCCTAGAGGATGACGCACCCTGTCTCTCTTTTCCATAGTTTTTACACTGCCAGGAATGTACCGTGCTTTATAGACAAAACAAAAATTATGGTTATTTCCAGGTTATTAACAATACCGCTAATGACGTATTTGTTTAGAATCTGTGACATTGTTTACCAATTGACCTCTTTCTAGTTTTTCAAAACGCCAATTATATTCGATAGCAGTTCGTCTAAAACCTGTGAGATACCATTTTTTGCGTCCGAAATCAGACAACATGCCTAGTGTTCATTGCATGTGTCAAAAATATTGTAACACAACTGTTGGAAACCATACTTCTATTGTTCATGTTTAAACTCGTTGGTAAAAGAACAACCAACCACCCGCAGAATTTTCGGTGTAGTAAAAACGTATGTCGACTCAAGGCACTAACGGATCCAGAGAAGGGGGGCGGGGGGGCGTACGCCCCCCTCGTCAGAATATTTTTGCGATAATATGGTAAGGTCCCTAACTTACAATATTTTCTCCTCAAAAAAGTTTTTGTAAAAATACAATTTTTCCCTCAGAATTTTCTTCTCAGAAAATTTTTTGGTGATAAAATGATAAGGTGCGTATCCTAAAATTTTTGCGTTT
Organism: Enoplolaimus lenunculus; assembly: GCA_030248215.1. Classification (NCBI taxonomy): domain Eukaryota; kingdom Metazoa; phylum Nematoda; class Enoplea; order Enoplida; family Thoracostomopsidae; genus Enoplolaimus; species Enoplolaimus lenunculus. The sequence continues at coordinate 233,705 of JASANG010002079.1, forward strand.
CATAACATATGCCAGTCCAGTCCGCACCCCGTCAGAAATTTTTGGATCCACCTGTGGGTCAAGAGCTGTAAATTTATACAAAATTATGGGAATGGGCGAATGGTCTGTCTTTGAATAGATTATTGTTGTTGGACTAAAACCATTCATAGCCCCCTCCTAAATTTACGAGCCTTCAGTATTAATTTTATTGCTGTTATTGTTGCTGAAATCCCATTGGTTTTTATATTTAATCGCTTCCTAATAGCCGACAAGTGCATACATCCAATTCACGTTTATAAAACTTGAAAATTTTTTCGCCAAATAAATTAAAAGCAGACGTTATACATAGTTTTAAAATCTAGGACTCCGCCGTTCATCACAACGACGTTAAATATGCAACATTGTACTAAAACAGCGAACTTTGGACGTTAAATATTGTATCACCTGATTGTTATATCCGTTATATCTTTTGTTAAACTTTGCTATTTGGCTTAGTAACCTTCTAGATTTTAGTTTGGCTGAACGCTTGCATTCTGTAAATTTCTGCAAGTCTTATCTGCGTTACATATATATAGTGTCGCAGACAACAAAGGGTTTTACTTTTTATATACGCATCGCAAATTAGATTCTTCAAAGCTCTGGTAACACGGGTATGATGTAACCTCAATAAATGTTAATTATAAGGTGACTGTCCATTAAATCTTTATGCCTTTCAGTTTCTAAGCCCACTAGTGTCCCTGCATTCCATATATCCCGTTCTAGGGTCACCGGGAAAAACAATTTTGCTTGCTTTAGCATAATCAGAATCAGTACATGCCTCATAATTTACATTAGCTACAAAAACTACGTCAAGGTGGAAACCCAAGGTTCGGATCCGACAGTATGCGACATCTCAATGCAAATTTCTCGGTAAGCCGCTACTCAAATCTTGGATGCACACCTGCTGCGCGGGCGAAGCTACAGTAACAGGTATTTCATTTTGCAAATGCACGCCGATATTCTTTTGAATACACCTTAATATTAACTTTTAGCGTATTAAATTAATAGAAACTTTAAATTAAATTAGCCAAGTAATTCTTTAGTAAAAACAAAACAGCAACAATGGTTCAATTTGAAGACATGATCCCCCCGATACCGTCCAACGTGACAACGTACACAGCGGACGCGAATCGGGCATGGCTCGCGGTTCATTGGTCTGATACGTTGTTGTACACGGCGCTATACGGCCTTATGGTTGCATATGGCCCGATTTTTATGAAATCAAGACCTTCGCTTGACAATCGACTCAAACCATTACTGGTCGGCTGGAACGCTGCGTTATGTCTGTTTAGTACACTTGGAGCAATTACGGTGATACCTGAACTGGTAAAATTTGTTCGACATCACGGTCTGGTCGCTTCTAGTTGCGTTATCGGTGATCAATTTGAAGGCGAAGTTGGATTCTGGGGATGGTTGTTTATTTTGAGCAAGGTAAACTGGTAAACACAAAGCAAAAAATGGTGAGTCAAATTGAGTCTCTCTGAAATAGGCTCTGCGGAACAACACAAACTGCGTCCAATTTGACTCTGCCAGAGTCAAACGTGCGACACATTGAAGTGAGCCGAATTTGACTCAGGCGGAGTAGAATTTGACTGTTTGAGTAGTCCTGTAGAGCCTATTTGGCAGAGAGTCGATTTCGCCATTTTTTACAGTGCAGGGACGTAGTCTGAATTTTATTTCGGTAGGGTTTATCCCCTATTTCTATGAAACACAAGGTCAAACTTGCTTTGTTTCTTGCATCTCTAAACAATTCAAGAGGTGCAACATCCCACTCCCACCCAGGCCTCTCAACGTCATCGCAGAGGCGTGATTTGTTTAAAATGAAAAATGTGCTTTTGTTTCAAGAGTACCGTCAACAGTAACCGTTTGCTTATGTTTTTTAATTCTAAGGATTCTATGCTAATTTTTCTACTGAACAAAAATATATGTTATGTTTACATGACTCGTCTAGTTTGCCTAATTTGTCATACCTAACATTACGCAAAAATTATGCTTAGATTAGGCAACTGTCCGTCGACAAGCTGCTTCAGACGACGAATCGTAATGAATACGGTAGTTTACTGTTACAGGTACCCGAACTCGGCGACACGATATTTTTGGTACTTCGTAAGCGTCGAATCATATTTCTTCACTGGTATCATCACATTACTGTTTGCATTTACGCGTGGCATTCGTACCAATGGCCAAACGCAAGCAGTCGTTGGGGAACCGCAATGAATTTTACTGTACACGCAGTAATGTACGGGTATTATTGTTTGAGAGCGTCTGGTATGCGGGTTCCAACCATTGGAGCAATGACTGTAACAGCGATGCAGATTATTCAAATGGCAATTGGCTCTGTAATATGTTGCATTGTTGTCAGTCATGTGTTGTTAGGTTTAGGTTCAACGCATTGTGAAGTGCAACCTGTAACTGCAGCCGCACAGCTAGCTATGTATTCGTCGTATCTTGTGCTTTTTGTTCGATTTTTTGTTCATTCATATTTTGGTAGGCGTAAGACGAAAGAAGTTTAAGTTTTACTAGGCTAACTTGCCTCATTTGTCCTTTCTGCAAATACGGAAAATTTTCAATAGATCTTTGACCGTTTGATTAGGTATAATGGTTGAAGATTTGAGTAGCATAAAGTGTAGGTTCAGTTTAATTTGCTTTTAAACTGATTATTGACTCTCAAAGGTCAGACTTTAAAATTACTCGAAAATTAAACTATCGTGCTGAACACACGTTTGATACGTTGACTTCACCTAGTTGGGGAATGTAACAACGAAATAAATTGGATTTTTTTGAAAATATTCCATTTTATGCTTGCCACGTAGTGACCTGAATAAGAGGGGGGGAGACTGATATTTATTTGGCTTCTCCAGAGGGTACCCCCCTTGTAATGCGGTTACGGACTGTTATTTATTTTCAACCAACCCTGCGCCTTTCTTCCTTACTGATATATATCCGGTATTGCAACTATTCGTTGAATTAAACATTTTTGCCTTTCATCAAAAGCTTGAGCGATAATGCAAGGCTATACTTAGGAATGTTATTTCAAAACTTAAGTACGCTTTAATGTTTCGAACTCAACTTCATTTGCTCTTGTAGTCATTAATGCGCTTCAATTAGGAATAATTGACATTTATGGACTCTATTTGGGGTTTAGGGTCTCGATCCGCTTACGGACTCTTATTAGGGAAGCGGATTACTATTGATTAGGGCTCAAGATGGAGACCCCTCTTATTACCCCCTCTCATTCGGGTCACTACAGTATATGCATACAGTTTTCAGTTTTAGAATAAAACACTTTGAATGCTGTTTTTGACTTCCATTGCTTACTAATTATTGGTATTTTCTCGTCAGTGCCTCATTAGCATAGATGGGCAAGCAACGGCAAAACAGCGAAAATAAACCTGAGAGTGGCTTTCCTCACGCTGTTAAACTCTTTTCAACATATTTGATATGATTGTAAAATTGAGAAATTAACAAAACATACTTCAAATCTTTTTAGATTATAACTTTCAAACCAATATTAAACAGCACGTTTTTCTTACCTATTAAGTACTTATAGGTTGTGTAAGGAATTGCAACGGTTCGGATGAATATGAATTCAGAATTCAAATTCAGTTTCGCTTTACAAAGTGAATAGCTGGTACGCTATTAGTATTTAAATCTACTTACAAGTACGCGTAGTGGAAGATTCAAATAAAAGAATTATTTAACAAAAAATTACGCAGGAATAAACGTTTGTTAATGTGTATTTTTAAGCCTCGGGTTTAGTTCCGTGTTGGCCAATGTTCTAAAAAGACAAATTAGTTTGGAAATAAAACAAGCGGAACGATGCTGTTGTATTAAAGTGTTTAAATGTTTTGGTTGAATGTTTCTAAACAAGTGATCCAGAAGTATCTCATTTCTGATTTTCTCACATGTCCGTGTTCTTGCCATCTCTTACGCTATTTTTCGTTATATTCCTAGTTAGTGCATTGAAAGAGACATTTGAACAGGTCCACAGAGACAAATTTTTATAAGTATGCTATACTGCGCAATACAAAATTCCACGAAAGATTAGAAAAACAGACTATTCTAAGCGCACTTTTGATTTTTCGCTTTTTTAAAATTTAAAACTTCTCGTTTGCTGTACTCGATCCCCCAAGAAATAACCTGTGTACACCCCTGTTCATAAAGACCGTCAGGATCAAACAGGATGTTTTAACAAATTACGTATTGATAACGCAAAGTCAATTATCTAAAATCAATTCTAAAGGATTTTGTTTTAGAGTATGCGCAGTCGATGATAGATGTCGGCACAACTTTTGCCCATATTTTAATATAGCGACCGAATTAAACACAGCAGTTCAGACAATTTAAAAGGAAACCAAAGGGGCAGTAGCTGATTCAACAACGGGGGAGAATCATATATGCCGGAGGGTGCATATATAATGGTGCAAGAAACTTCGCTCGCGAGAAAAACGAAGCGGGAAGCAAAACGCCATTTTAGACACTTAAACATGTAAGGCAAAGACCGCACTGTTTTTTCAGAAGTTTTCCCGCTATGTCTTTATCGGATAAACGCAAAACATTTCTGATCACAAAAACATGGGTGCCGTCTGCCGTGCCACTCAAGAGACGACCCTTACTCGTGACAGCAACTTCAACACAACGTTTGTCATGTGTGAAAGTCAATCGAACAGCGTTTTCTAAACGTCGGCAAGCTTAATACTGAAGGTTGCACTTTATCCGCAGTTCACAATAATTTTGTCACCGGTGCCACAAAATCTGCTGTAGCACAGGGCTATCACGAGGTCATTTTCAAAACGCGCTCGTAATACTCCAGGGCTATCGCGTGTCCGCTCTTTCCTCAAAACCCGTGAAAGCCCTGGGCTATCTCAAAATTTCACCTTATATATTTATATTCATATAACACACATATGTTTAGATGAGTTCAGACAGCAGATAGAATTCAGGAAGCATAGCTCGACTGAAAAGTGCACTTTCAAACCAGACAAGACCACAATAGGGTTCGTAGCCAGGTCACCTTGACAAGGGGGCTAAACATTTTTCAGGAGGGCATACAAGGGTTTTCGACGACTTACAAGCAACGCTGAACATTTTCAAGCGGAGGGCAAAATTCTTCCAGAGGAGACTGAGTCCTCTAGTCATCCTTTGCCTACGGGCCCACATTCCTATTGTTTTTGGGGGTATTTCCACTTGCCAGAAATCTGTGGATCCACCACTGGAAAAAAATGGTACAATATTTTTGGGTATGTGAGGTAGAATTTGACTGAATTGGGACGAATCTCCTACTGCATAGTGCCTGTCTATTCAAACAATTTTTAAAACGATACATTGAGTTGTTTAAACTAAAAAATACTATTAACCCCTTCTCACATTGAGTTGCCTATAGGCAACTCAGCGCAGCGTATATACGTTAAATAATATATGTCGCACCGTGTTTAACAATTGCAACACTTTATACATAGTACTAAATCACCACAAGACATGATAGCCCCCTCGGGCTCGAGCGTCAAGCTCCTGTAGCTGAGTGGTGATGGTATACGCCTCCCACTCCAGTCACTGGAGTTCGAATCCTAGCATAAAAGTACGTTTCAGGGGAAATAGAAAATATTCATGTGACAAAGGGTTAAGCGAAAAATTTTCAGTTTACTATCTTTAATTTCGTGTCTTTTCCGCATAATGTCAAGTAGCATGGTATAACAATCAGTATATTTAAACGGTATTTACTCACAAGACAAACACCGAACATCTTCAATGTTCAAATTCAGTTAGTTTGCTGCTCGTTTTCAGCACTGATTTAATTGTTCTGTTTTAGCGGTCACCGGTTGTGCTTTCCCCACCAACTGTTTTGACAACGTAATTTGTAGAAATTCGTTTTCGGCAAATGATGTCCAGCCAGCCGCTCCACAAATGGGAAACCGCGGCCCGTACGCTTTTTTAGCATATTTTAGAACTGTCAGACTGTGTACAAATCGTATATATATACTTCGCTGTAAAATAGTGTAGTTATATTTTTTCACTACTAGAATATGTATCGTTTTTGACTGTGATGAACAAACAACGCAGTGGTGCAAGTTGTTTTTGACTAAAAATATTCAAGTTTTTGTATTATTGTTTATCCTATAGCGTTTGAATTTTTAGTTGTATATATTAGAAACAGTTATAGAATTTCATTGAAATTGTTTTGTGCAATATAAATTTGTTAGCTGGCTGCTGTAGTGATCCGCATAAGAGGGTGGACTGATATTTATTTGACCTCTCGAGTTATGGACTGTTATATATTTTTAGCCCGCCCTCCGCCACCCTTCGTTACTGATATATCCGGTATTGCAATTATTCGTTGAATTAAACGTTTATTTGTCTTGCATCAAACACATGAGTGATAATGCAAGTTATACTTAGTAATCTACTTAAAAAGGTGATGTACTAGTACAATAAACACGGCCTGTCAAAGGTTCAGTTTCGCACCTTGCATGTTCATTTTTAGCAAATGCGAAAATAATAACCTTAATCCTGAGACCACTCTTTTTCTAAGCATCAACTTCATCGTGAAAATAAGACAAAATAAGTCTAAGCGAAAACAATAGCCTTAATCCTAAGCTACACCTCTATTAGATAGTACCTTACAAAAACTGGATACCCGCGCGTAAAAGTAAGATCGGCCAAACAAATATTGCAACGAGCGAAGCGGGCGAAATTACAAACGCAATTTTGATACAAATGGTAACCCAAAAATTTTGGTTTTGGTTTAATTAGGAGGGGTAGCTTGGTCTGATTGCCGCTTTCGATGATTAAGTTTATATTATTCTTTCACGTTTTACAATCAGTTTTTCGTCAAAAGCAATTGAATTCGAAAAACATGACAATACATGAACTCGTTAAACAATTTCTTTCGTAAAGGATTGTTACATAACTCCGGCACTGCAATTTCAGCTAATACGTACAGCTTGATAAAAGTTTGTCAATAATTATAAGCGCATTAATTTGTTGGCTGTCATGCGTTCCAGCAACAGATTACAATAATTACCTTGAAAGCCTTAAAAGCGTTTTTTTAAAAACGCTTTCAAACGTTTTAAATGACGCTTGTTTACCATGTGGCTCTTATATTTGCGACAATTAATACCGTTGCGTTTTGTCAAATCTCCAAAACGTCTAATTCTGATGGAGAGACGGTTCCACTTCACTATATTATGCCGGTATTTGAATCGGAACAAGTGATTCTAAACTGTTCGCTACGATCTCAATTTTTAGACGATAGCCAAGGATACTGGTTGACTCCGTCTGCGGCGCTATTTCGCATTCCAAGCCGGTTTCAGGCAGCAACACAGCCGGCGGGCAATCGCTTTGAGCGTCGAATTCGAACATTTTCCAACGGAAGTTTAGTAATTTCACAAGCGTCTGCTGACGATATCGGAATTTACAAATGTTTCTACGATGTTGGCAGCAAAATGTACACCGAAAAGATTAAAGTTCCATTTTTGATTACTCGCGCAAACTATTTGCGTAGTTTTGGTATTGCAGCCGCTTCAGCCTTTGCGTTTTTGGCGTTTGTGGCAGGATTTTGGGCGATTAATCATTATCGATGGGATAAGCAACAGAAACATGAACTGGAACGTTCATCAGTTGGGGTCAAAGACAGCAATGGCACAGGCGGTTCAACTGATGATAGTGGATATCCATCGGGTTCGGTAGTTTCCGGAAGACATTATCAGATTGCTCCAATGGATATTTCGATTCAAAGTAGCGGCGGAACTTCGTGGACGACCAACGATGGTGTCGCACGCCCTCGACCGTATTATTCGACAACGGCCGTAGAATCACATTTCTGAAGCACATACATTAGGTTTAAAAAAGAGTTAATAATTTGAAGATTAAAAAATCACATTTAACTGGCGAATGCACACAATGATATTGAAACGAAAAACATATTGGTTGGGTTTCTGAACGCCGACTAAAGTATTAAACACTGACATTTTTGAGCACAACCAAAAAACGCCAAATATCGGCCATTTTTGTGACAAGGAACTAATAGATTTCCTTTATATTAAAAAGACATCATGAGTCTACAATTTCAATTTGACCAAGATGGGCATGCCTGAGCAGTTAATTTGTAGTATATCAAATTTAATCAGCCGCTTATGCATTTACTTAATACTTAAGTACGGTCTTAAAAACGGCAAAATAGTTAAGCAATTAGTTAGCCCATACTTAAACACTAGCTAAGTCGTAGTTTAGTAGGGTTTCGGAAATCCAGCTAATATCTGCTGAAAATATTCGTCAATTTACCACATTTTAAATTATTGGTATGGTGTAAAGAATATGTTGCTGGCTCGCGGATTGATTTCAAAGATCGGTTTCGTTTAATAGTTTCAGGGTTGTAAACGGATAGCAAAAATAACGGGAACGAATAGAGAAAACTGTTTAGTTAAATAAAAAAGTTTTAAACATGTTTCATTTTTTAAATGAGGTATTCAAAGATTCACCTGGTCAAGTAAAATTTTATAGAAAAAACGATTGTATCCAAAATTTAGTACTTGTTTGGTAACCCACCCGCAAAAAGTGTCCACTCTCATTTACAGGGTAGCGTAGTATGAACACTTCTCCTACACCCAACCCCCTTACAGTTTCAAGGAACTGCGAAAGCTGTACGTTAACCAATCTCTGGCTGGAGTGTTGTTCGTTAAGAAGTATTGGCCAATGTAACGGTAGTAGAAGAATATTACTGAGTCTATGCCTAAGTCTAAGCCTAAACCTCAGCTAAGGAGAAACGTTAAATAAGCCTAATTTTAAGAAAAAATTTGTATGAAGTTTAAGATTTACTCTATTATAGTCCCGTGAAGAAATGGTTCGCCCCTTAAAATACGATGGGCCAAAGTATCAAAACAAAGTAACCCACAATATACAATTGGTCGGAGAACAATTTATCTAAAGCGACCGAACTTTATTGAATTCTATGATCATGCTGGCCATTAAAACCAAATGAAGCCCCTTTTTGTCATTTCTGTAAATTTCGAAAGGAAATGTTCTTGCACCCCTCCTTTTGCACGCTGGTTGACGCTCTTTACCTGAATCTTCGAGGTGGACTGGTTGTTAGCGTCTTTATCGAAACCTACACTGCAAAAAACGGTGAGTCATACTGACTCTCTCCGAAACAGGCTTTTCGGGACTACACAAATTGAGTCAAAATTTGACGCCACCAGAGTCAAATTCTACTCACCGAGTCGCACGTTTGACTCTGGCGGAGGTGAATTTTACTCAGTTTGTGTAGTCCCGAAAAGCGTATTTCGGAGAAAGTCAATTTGACTCACCATTTTTTGCAGTGTAGTATTTAATTTGTCTGAGGGCGCAAAAAAGCACATTTTTCAAGAAGTTTTTTTGCTGCACAGAGACGCGAATGATTTTTTACACAAGCTACTATATATTGTAACAGATTTGAAAAAAGTATTAAGAATAGATTGCAGGAAATCGAGGATTTCATTATGTCAATCCATGAAATATATACGCCAAATGAATCCGCAAGACTATTAAAGACTTTTTTCAAAAATTATGTGGCTTTCGGTTAAGACATAGTGTTAATTGTCTAGAACGTATTGAAGAAATGTTACAAGAGGTCGATTGTCCACAATATTGATCAGAATTTGTATCATATTTCAGCTATGAACGTTTTTAGGTATATAATTTCAAATATACGGCATATTTATTGTTGTAGAAGCCATCAAATAAAAAGAAATTTTTTCCGTTCTTGGTCTCTGCCAAATTTCCACGTCAAACGCTACACACCCGCCTGAAACTGAATTTGGTGCTTTTCGTTTTGAGTTTTGCAATGCCAGGGGCACTCACTGTTTGGCAGATTATCAGGTGAAATATCTTATTTGGTAAATAGATAACGAAGCGTTCTCCGGCCTATCAATTTTTTTGAAAAGCCTGAAACACTTCTGTTTTGATATACGTTGTTTAAAATTTATGGCGTAGGATGTGAGCGTATTGGTTAGGTACAAATTTGGTAAACTTCGTGTGTCTTTTTTTGTTATTTTCGTAGCAAATATACGACCTATAAGCGATTGTGTAAGCGTTTAACAATATTTATGCCTGAATAAAAATTCAAGAACTTTTAATTTTTGTTTTTACTGAAATTGTCCTATTTATTGCTTCTAATGGTCCACATCCCTTTTGTTATTCACAATCTATTTTATAAAGATGTGAATATTATACTTGACTTTTAAAGAAATATGTGAAAACACGTGTTTATTTTTTCGACATTTAAAGTTTTAAACATAAAACAGTTGTATTTTACATATCCATGCAATGCCCTTGGTTATCTGAGAACCAAATAGTTGGTTGGTTGTAAGCAGTTGCTTTAAGTGAATTTCCACGTCAGTTAAATACTTTGTGACCGTCAAAGGTGTAACTTGAGAGAATGCAGTTTGGAAGAATACTTTTAGTGTTGCTCGATGTATGCCTTCTGGGCGCACCGATCCGGTAATCAAATATCAACATATACGTTAAAAATAATACAAATGCGAAAGTAAAAGCGAAAATCTCACAGCCAGATTTAAACTATAAGAGGATGCTTTTATGAAAGCAGAAGTGCAGCCAAGATACGAATCCATACTGGCCAATAAGCAACACTGCTTATGTTTTTAACGATTGATCGACTGTGTATTAAAATCCGATAAAATGTCTTTTTTCGTGGCAAGACAGCATTCGCAGCATAGTCATAAACTCATCCCAAAAACCTTAAATAACTTTGAAACGACTGTTCACAAAATGTTATCAATTAGATTTGGAAAATTGTTTCCAAAAATCTTTTAAGACGTTCCAAAGAAACCAAAACGCTACTTTACAGGTATTGAAAATACAAATTTACGTTTACAATTAAGCAAAAAACCAACAATCACCCGGTATTTAAACAAAAAAACGGTTTTTGGCCTAAAGATAATTTACGCTGGGCAGAAATTTTGATTTTCAAAATTGCAACAAAATCGATTGGGGTTTCACAAGTGTACGAAAATGGCTAAACGGTATATTTTTATAACCAGTTTTATTTCCTTATATTGGAGGTGGGGGCATATTCTGGGCTGGCGCGACCGGGAACGATGGTCTCTTCACTATAAACAATTGACTGCACACAGTTGCCCAAAAAACCCACCCTCATTCTGTGTGAAGTTAAAATTCTTTTGGGGTTGCATTAATCAAACAGTGCGTGAACCTGTAACAAATATTGCGTCATTTTTGTGCAAACTACAGCTGCCGTGTGCTCATATTTACCTGCGCTAGTTTACCGTTTCAGCTTCGTTATTATAACTTTTGAGGTTTTTCGAGCACGACCCACGCGTTTAGTTTTTTCTTACCTTTTGCTATTTTTTGATTTCTCGTCATATGATTTGCTGTTGTATTGAAATGGAGACATGGTGTCTTGACGTGCCAACCGCTCACATGATAACTGTGCTTATCATGTGGCTGCACAATTGTGCCCAGAGAAAATTATAATGGGGTCTCAAAGTGTGCGCCTCCCCCCACCCATGGCGTGGCTTTGTATAGTTCTGAATACAATTAATTCATTTCGCTTGGGCTCAGTTTACCCGGTTTAACCAATAATTTAAGTATATACTTATGCGCTATAAAAATGCATCTTGAATTTATAAATTTAGCTTATGAACAACTAGCGAATCCAGAGGGGGGGGGGCAAAAACGTGCAATGTTTTCCTTTAGAAAGTTTTTGGTATGAAATGATAAGGTCCCTACCTTACAATTTTAGCGTTTCGCAACGTTTGTCAGCGCGCTTCCAAGTTAGAAATTTTCGGAGCCGTCTCGGTTATGAACTCACATAATTTTTCATAACCGATGTTGAGTATCTCGCCATATTTGAAAGTCAGGCCAATGATACTCAAATGACGTTTTATAGCTTTATTTTTATTTCAGTCATATCATATTTTAATATTTGGCCAAAGTTTCTAGTATTACATATTTCAGAGACGATTGCCGCGTCAACAAATAACAGCTTGACCACAAATTTGAGTCTCATAGAAACACTTCTTTGTTTTGAAATTGAATCTCAAGCCTGGCCGGGAACCACACGAAAGGCGCAACCCGGCCAGGAAGTTGCCGTGTTCCAGTTGAAACTCTTGTCCGAAAACACAAACATTCAGTAATATTGACGTTTTAACCATGTTTGTAACTGACATCAGAGTTTCAATTCGTCTGTTACAAGTTCTTGGTTTGTATCCCTCACCGAACGTTACTGGAGTCGATAAGGTAAACTGTAAAGTTATTGCAGTACCATACAGCAGAACTGAAGTGTGTCGATGTCCAGCGAGCCCTGAGCCCCGTCCTAATTTTAGGCAAAAAGAGACTTTTGTCACAGAATCATGCTTAACAATTTGTCAATATAGTATTTAGATACATTTCAGGCGTTTTGTCGGCGTCGGTTCTCTGTAATTAAAATATTTCCGTATAGGGGGGTGCCCATTTTGAGTCCCAATTTATAGGAGTTAGTATCCCTAATAAGAGTCGCGAAGCGGATAGAGTCACTAAACCCCAATTAGGGCCCATAAATGTCAATCAACCCAAATTGTAGTACACAAATGACTCCAGAACTAAATAAAGTTGAGTTCGAAACTTTAAAGCATACTTAAGTTTTGAAAGTACATTATTAAGTATAACCTTGCAATATCACTCAAGCTTTTGATACAAGGCAAATAAACGTTTCAGCGGAAAGTTGCTATACCGGATATATACCAGAAACAAAGAGCGGCGGAAAGCGGGTTAAATAACAGTGTATAACCGAATAACAGGGGGTACCCTCTGGAGAGGCTAAATTAAGATCAGTACACCCTCTTATTCGGGTCACTACAGTAAAATTTTAGTCAAATTTTAACACTGGTACTTTTTCAGAATGGCGAAGCGTCAGCAAATTTACTATTTTCATATTTCAAACAAACGCTCACGATCACAATTGCAATTGCTTATTTTGCAATTAACGTTGCGTTCTGTGTACTGCAGTCAATAAACGTTTACAATCTTTGGCAAGAGTTTGGATTTTTTTACGGAAACTCGTTCATCGCATTAATATTTGCACTAAAAGATTTTCAATGCCTTTTGACATTCAGTAAGTTAATACAGCGGTATGCTTGGCACAACAAATGCGTCTATATAAATTTAAATATTTTTGCACCTGTATATACCAACTTAACGAACACTTTTCCGCTAGAGAAAACAAGAAGAAAACAATTATGAAGTTTTCCATTATTGATAATGCGGCGATGATGGTTCTTCACAATGGGTGCCCCGTCTCATAGGTTGAGGTTCGGTTCGAGTACGGCAACCGTGACGTTGTCTCAAGTTTTATGTATTATAGACATTTCACATTCATTTAGGCAATACAAAATTTTTTAGGTTCTTTACTCTTTTTAGCGTAACATAGTTTTCTGAGAAAAAATGACAACAAAACAGTTTTAAAGTTTCTTCCATTTTGGTAAAGGCGATGAAGTAGTATTGCTAAGCAAGCAGGATTTCATCTTGCAGGTAGTGTTTGTTTGGGTCTGTACAGATGTCACTTCAACCAGCTCGTCGGAATCTTGGTGTAGAATTTAGGGTTTTGATAGCTCGGAGCACATCTTTAAAGAATGTGTGAGCGTTTATGTTGGGCGTTCCAGTTTCATTTGGATAAACATTCGTCAATTTTTTCAGCTTCATTATCATTTTTTGTTCGCCGTCACACTCAGCTGCTGCAACAAATTAATCAAACCGATGTGTTGTTCCGCAACGAATTTGTTGTCACTGTCAACGCTCGACGATTTAATTGTCGCATTTATAGCGCAGTCTACGCTATTATTGTTGCAACATTGCTGTTGCGGATATCAGAGCTTGTCGTCTGTCAAGAATATGCTTCACCGCAATTTCGCCCAACAATTATTGTTCAAATTCCGTTCCAAGTATTTCAAGGTCTATGGCTTGTTGTACCATTGGCGTATTTTACTTTACTCGCTGAAACACTCCGATTTTGGATGCAAGCGTTGGTGTTAAAATTTGAACGCAAAGTGGCACGCGATCCTGATCCAAGAAGACTAGTTAGGTAAAACTTGGAGTAGTTTGTTGGTAGGCAGGGTTGGGCTCGCAATTCTGGCGTAATAAACAATTGTTGATTCTCTAATTATTTTTGTAAACAATCAGAGGTGACCGTATCAAAATGACAAAACCAAGTTTTAGTGCCAATCCTGATCAGTCGGTTTGGTTTGATTGACCGTATTTTTAAATGTGAACAGTACCTATTACCTGACGTAATAAGTTTTGTAAAACTATCTATTCAGTCAATCTCTGACATCGAAGTACAGCACATTTCTGTCTATTGGCTTGTCCCACTCACGCAAAATTATAATTACGCGGCTTGCGTATTATTCGTTTAGCTGAAACTCTGATGTGCTGTACACCAGTTGACAATGCGGTCAAACATAAAAGCAATCGGCAAGTTTGTGAAATATTTGAAAATTAAGACAACGTCAGGCCTCGAAAAAACTGAACATGCTAGGGAGACTGAAAATGTTCAGGAGAAGTATACAAGGTATTTAGATATTTAACTTACGAGCATGGTTGAAACCTTTGTATGGAGCCAGAATTATTTTAGAGGGGCGGGTCGAGTGGACTGGTCATAGCTCTCCCGGCTACGGACGTAAATGAGGTATGAGTTTATTTGACTTCAGTATCACTTGTTTTAGCCACGATATGAAGTTTTTCACCGATTCCTATATCAACGTAACTGAAACATTCGCGCAAATAGATCGAGCTTTTAACGTCTATACTCTTATATGTACATCGTTCGCAATACTTCAAAGTCTTGTCGCATATCATGGCTCACGACCAATTATAGCAACGTATCATTCAACATCAACAGCATCGGTTTCACCAATTCTCGAGGCTAAGCATCGGTTAACGCTTAGTAAACTGTACTATAACATTTTCTGGGCGTCAAGCCACGTGGTGATAACAATTATCATATGCATGATTATGCTAATAACAGCCGCAACTGCTAATGAAAAGGTATACAAATTTAAAGTTGAAGTAGTTGTTTTAATTTAATCATTCCAGCTGGGTCAGCAGCATATTAATGCCTAGTATATTTTCAGTATTTATGGGCAAAAGTATCTATCTCTGTTCCTCTAAAACTTTCTCGTTTACGGCGTTTATAGCTGCGCAAGATGTTATAAAACCCTTTGGCTACAGACAAGAAGAACATATAGGGATATTAACGATCAAAAAATGTAAAGGTCAGGTGTTTTCTGTTATCCCCCAAGCCCGCGTTTGCCCAAAAATGATTCGATTTAGAAAATATTTTGCATATTTAAGCTTCCCATGACCTCCCCTGACATTTCACGCCTAAATTTGAATTTTTAAAAAATTCGATTTCTATAAGCTTACCACGGCCCCAATGGGACCCAAAAAATCTTTTTTTCAAAAAGTTTGACAAACTATAGACTAATCGACGCAGCTAGCAGGGCTGAGTCGAATGGTGCTAAATGTTCCTCAATTAGACGGTTGGTTAACGAATTATGGTCAAATAATTGTCAAACTTTCTGACAGATTTTTTGGGTTCCGGGGGCCTTGGAATCTTAAAAAAATCGAAATTTTCACAAAAAGTCGCATTTAAACGTGAAATGATCACGGAAGATCATGAGAAGCTCAAATATGCAAAAAAAGTGCTTCCAACGATTTTTGAACAAACGCGGGCTTCGAGGATAACGGACAAGATCCTAAAATTCCGTGGCGCATCTGTATGCATCATATAGATTTTTGCAATAAAGTTATACGTTACAGAGCCACTGCGGTGAAGTAAACATAAAAGACATATTCACTGCAATAGAAATATCTTCATTTATAGTTTGATAGATTTCTTTCAACAGAACTAATGCCAGTGAAATGGACTCCCTAAAACGTGATGGGGTCTTGTAAGCCACAACGCGCGGTGGAACATTGAGAACCATAGAATCGTGTTGCACACTCAAATCTAGAGTCATTATCGACTTTAGAATTAACATTTTATGAAAAATTGTTACACAAAAATGACTGCGTAGACGAAATAAGCTTCGTAGTTTTGCCCTGTCGATTAAAGACACAATATAACGCTGCTGTTTTTCAATCTGTTAGACAGTTTTAATTCTAGGCTTCGAGAATGGTTATACACTTTTTAAAAGAAAACCTCAATGATGAAGAAGAGCGTTATCAGGTTTTGTCATATGTTTGCATTATTTTCATTAATGTTAAGGTATGATCTTAAACACTTGAATAAAACATTAACTCACACACATGGTCGTATATTTGAGTTTGCAATATTTTACTGCTCGTTTGAATATGAATATCAATCTCAATTTAGATATGGATTCGCATGAAGCATATCTTGACATATACCTGATCGTTACAAACCATCTTAGTGTTTCTCAACCACAACTCCAAACACGCCACCGGTTGTCAGGCTTGTAGTCAATCCATCTTGCTATGGAGGGCTAAAAACTTTTCAGGATCGGTATAAAAGGGTTTTCGTTTTTTCGTTGATTTACAAGCAAGGTTGAAAATTTGCTAAGGGGCAAAAAATTTTTGACGGTGGAATCAACCTCCATGCTTCCCCTTTGGCTACGGATCTGCCGGTCGTTTTATGCATCGAGAATTATGTTCTTTTTTGCAGATTCTTCGTTTAACACAAAAAACGCACTTGTTTAAATATTGGGGTTTAACCATTGGACGATTATTCATTATCAAGCGATCACTGATATTCTGTGTAAGTGCTAAAATAGTACTAAATGAAAAATAAATAATGCCTCAGCCAAATTATAAATTATTATTATTTTGACGATTATTTTACGTTTATTATTCAATTTAGCCATCACAATCTGACCAATTTAACGCCCGTGAACAACATTTTACAGATTTTCTGTGGCTCGCAATTGTAGTATATTTTGCATTGTATGTACCAAGATCAGCAGAACCTCTGACTTTCGTGAAATGCGTACTCGTACTGTACAGCGGTTTTCACCACACAAAACATTGGTGAATTTTGTTAATATTCTTGCAACTGTCACCCACCTGAAGTCGTCGTGTTCAGCTGTGTCTGGTCATTTTCTCTCATACGAATTTTAAATTAAGTTTTGGTAACAAAAACATTTTGTGTTGAAATGCGCATTTAAACAGTATGAATTTAATTTTAGATTGTTGGATTTGTGTTAGCATATATTTACGTCTCGGCGATGGCATACACAACACAATTATCGATCATCGAGGATCAGTTAGCGTTTGAATACGAGGATTATGCTAAGATTAATCAATCTCCTATCAATGACGGGACGATTTAGAATAGTGATGAGGCACAGACATTTGAGATTATGATAGGTTTATGATAAATATATCATTAAACCTGAAAGATTAAACAATTAAAAAATTTCGCACCTAGGTTTCTTGAGTTACCAACTGAAAAGCTTCTAAAAACTCCTGGACGCAAAGTAGAACGGTGGTTTGAACCTTAACCACATTGGCTTGTAGATACAGCCTATATATCTTTAATTTGGCTATTGTATAAATCTATGTAAACATAAATTTTTAACTTGTAGTATTTTGCATGCGCAAGCAGAACAAAACGGATAGAATTAGCATTGATTGTTTCAGTCATAAGCTCTAGCGGAAAATAACGGTTCACATTATACCTCGATTGCTTTGAAGTCTACCTACCAAGCCGAAGCTTGAATAGAAGTCAACAACTAAGCCTAAACACAATTCTAAGCGTAAGTCTAAAACTTAACATAAGCCCAAGCGTTTCAGTTCTCTAAGCCCCGTATGCAGTCTTCCTGTCATCGAGAGTGTACGCCTGACAATTTGCATAGGCCAAATTTTCCTTGGTTTTCGCTTCCTTATTAATCAGAATCATTACGTTATCGCATCGGTAGTGAATATTATTCATTTGCCTTAAGATATTGAAATTGCAATTACGCAAGTTAAATAATTGCACTTTCAAACAGTCGAGTTTGCTTTACCTCGAGCAAACATACAATAATATTCGCTGACCGTTGCAAAAAATCAGCAGTACAATTTATACAGTTAAAAATGCATCAAAATTACATAATTTAACAGAAACAACGAAATTAAATCTATTATTATGTCAAAAGTGGCCAGTAAGAGTGAGGTATTTCATCATCTTAGAATAATTTTAACGAGTCTTTCAATATTCAGTAGGCCCGCAGGTGGCTGGAAAACTTTTCCTAACATAAAATACCTTTAAAACACAGTTAATAATAGTTTTTTGAAAGGGGACAAAGATTTTGAGTAGTGGGACGACGTGCCACACCGACCTATTGCAGTTGCTGCCTTGAGATTCAGACATCATTGAGGCTGATATATGTATGTATTTGTCTGATTATACGTTTATATATGTAGAGTTTCATAAAAACTGATGTAAAATAAGTTTGTCGCCGCTGTCACGATGCAATTTATTACAATAAAAACGGAGTTTCAACGATGATAAATTTAACCGAAATGTTTGACGTTTAAAAAAATTATCACTCAAATTGTTGGGTTGCTGTTGCGTCGCTTCGATCCGTTTGTTACCAAAAAATATATCGCATGACCTGCGGAGTACAAAGTTGCTTAATATTATGCTTTTTTCTTTATGCTCATGTGAGTTAATATTTTGTTTGCTACAATCGTTTATTGATTATATCATTGAAATTTGTATGTTAATATAGCGTGTAACTGTTTTGCGACATTGACGCTTCGTTAACTAAGCAAGGAGCAATATTGCAGTTGATTTTTAATTTAGGACTCATAAATAGTTACGTAAGTCAATACTCCCTAAAAGCTTAAATTAACGTGATTTAAATTTAAGGTAATCCAGCAGTGTTCACCTAAGTTTTTAGAATAACCAAACTAACAGGTAGGTTATACGCTTACACTCATTTAAAATCTTACATATTTTCAGTTTAAGCTAAACTTAGCGAACTCTTTAGATACACATAATTTTTAAGCTGCACTGGTTTAAACTAGAAATCAGTTTACTTAAACTCGTGTTAAACTTAAAAGCATGATAGTTTAAGTAAACCTTAAATTTCTAGTTTAGTTAGTCCGGCCAGCCATTTAAGTTTTACTAAAACGAGTATTCAAGTTTACTTAAGCTATATTTTAAGCTTAGGTTTTTACAGAGCACAGTAAAAGTAAAGAAATTGTTTGGTTTGAAGACTTCATTTGAAATTTCTTCCGTAAAACCAATCTTTTCATATGAACGATAGAAATGTGATCGGTTCTGAAAAAAAACAACATAAGATTAAAAAGTTTGTGTTTTGAAGTGTTCGTAAACTATATATACTTTTGCCTTCTTCGTCTACTCATAAGTAAAAAATATTACGAAAACGGATGGTGATCAAAATAACGGTAACCGAAACAAACGAAAACCGGCATTTAAAGTATAAGTGTTTAAACAATTTGTTTGGTCAATGTTACTTTGAACGTCGTAACAGTAGTATAAGCAAATTCCTAAGTCTAAGATTAAACTAAACGTAAGCATAAGCGTATACTTAAGACTAAAGCGTAGCGTAATCATACTCAGACATATAGACTAAAGCTTAAACTGGCTTTATTATAGTCCCGCATAAAAGTAAAATTCGCAACTCAAAGTGGATCATTTATTTTTGCACCAATGAAATTAGAAGGTACATATATTTTACTCAAATGTCTTCTTTAACATTTCTAGAAAAGTAACGAATGAAGCCGAAATTTTTAAAGATTTTGCATGAACTGTGGTGCTGCTCTTGTTTCAAATCGAACTATCGCAGTATGCATGGATTAAAATATTGAGGGATTTGCAACTGTGAGCTTAAAAATAGCGACATTTGAGTAAAATTTTTCCATGATTTAAATCGTGCGATAGATACAGATTATACCGGAAACGGATATGCGTTTTTACACCATGTCGTCCAAAGTTTGGATGTAGTAGTAAGCAGCGAGACATTTTCAAACGTTTTGAACCTGTGACTTGGCAAGTTTGTATACTTTCCACGAAAAATTGGCCAATGTAAAGAACAGGGGCGGAACAGTACTATAAGAATATTCCTAAGCTTAAGCCTAAGCCTATGTCAAGCAAAATAATTAGTCTAAAGCTTAAACTTACTCTATTCCAGTCCCACAGAGAAACTCTCCGCCCCTAATCTTTACATGGGCCGAAAAATTCAACAAAATGTTTAGCAAACATCGATTTTTTACTCACTCAGGTTTGCTGCTAATCAAAATCGCACAAATTTTGGGCGAGCTTGAATCCCGAAAATTGGATTTAACTTGAAAAATTTACAACTACTTCACTAGACTCAAAGCAATTAATATTATTCTGAACAATATTGAATTGGCCAAAATAGCTCTTGTTTCGTAAGATACTGAATTGCAACAGGTACCAGAGGATTATTAAGCTTTGCTCATTTCAACAGCATGTTTTCTTAACTGATGTCGGCCCGCTTTCTGAAATATGCATAACAGCTATCACCAGTTTAGCGACAGGTTTTCAAGCTAACACACTATCGCAATTGTAATGTAAATATTTTCGCTGAAATATAAGGCTAATCACACGGAAAACATGCGCTGAATTTCAAAGCTCGTCATTCACTGGTTTGATATGCTACAGACCTACCTGCAACTGGCGATATATGCATCATACATTTGAGAACGCGGGCCTATGTTTAACACAGTAAAGCATAAAGAATATAGAGAGAATTCTAGCGCAGTTTATTGGAAAACATTTAATGGTATGTTTAAACAGGCAGCAGTTAAATAAGGCATAAGAGGGGTGTTTCTGCTGCAACCGATCCGAAACTCAAGCCCTATTCACACGTGCAAGTTTTTGCAGCAAAAACTTGCATGTGCAACTTGCATGTGCAAGTTTGGTCACAAAGCAGATTTGAAGTTCTTGCAGCTGCAAATTATTCATTAGAATTCATGTGATTGAAGTTAATTCGCACGTGTGAACGCCGTCGCAAATCGCTCGAATTTCTTGCTCTTGCATTTTCATTGGCCAATTAGAAGACATGTTGCTGAGCGCCTTTTAAATTTGTTCAGACTTATTGAATTTATTCACGAAGTGTGAATTAATTCAAATATCTGACTTGTTTGATATTTCCCAGCCGACGACGGAAGTAATGGGACTAGTTTTAAATTTTGAAGCATTAAATATAGATTGCATCGCGATGAAACCTTTTTCAAGTGAAGAAATTTTGATTATAACCTTCTTTGCGCATGAATGTTTCATACAACTGAAACTTGCAGCTGCAAGTTTTTTGAAAAATCCATTCTAAGAACTTGCAGCTGTAAGTTATTCATGATTAATATATGTGAAGAATTAATTCGTAGGTATGAATAGTCATGCAAGTCGAATTCATTTATCACCATTGGCTAAACTGGTAGATTATAGGTTATATTTGATATTATTGCAGTACTCTGCAAATTATTCACATCTTTACAAATACTTGCAGCTGCAAGTATTTCGTGCAAGTTGCAGCTGCAAGTTCTCGCAGCGAAATCTTGCACGTGTGAATAGGGCCTAAATCATTTTTTAAAAGCAACTTCATGAATATATTGTTTTCAGACTTGGTAATTTAACCAATATTCCGGTTTTGAAGTTCTTCGAATAATGTAGCACTTCGTTAATATTTTAACAGGTGATAATTTATTTAATTTCATACATAGCGAATTCGGAACCAATTTTTATGTAAGACAGTTATGGCATTTTTACTTGCTTTAGTAAAAAGCCACATCGCATTATCACTTTTTGGTAAGTATTAGCGTTGCATCCGGGTTCACGTCCGTATTTTCACAGCAAAAAGTTCCGGGTGCGATGTATATCTGAAACGCATTTTTTCTAATAGACCTATTGAAAATTTGAATTTTGTACTGGAATTGATACCGATAATGTAGTTGGTTCTCGCTAGCGAAGCTCTCGAGAGGTTTCCTTCAAGTATTGTGTACGTGATGAAGGCTTGGACCAAACCATCATCGCTTAATATACTGGGGTTCGCTGCTAGGAGAGTAAAATGCATACCCCGGTCGGCGAAAGCCCTCAAACTCCATTTATCTTGGTTCAACTATTAAGCAAGATTTTATCGTCCGTTTAACAATTTTAAAACTTCATACGCAAGATCATACCTGAACGGTCTTGCAGTGCGTTTTGCAATTAAATTTTAAGGTATGTCTATTCCTTTCAATCCTTTTGTTTGACAATTAAATATTTTACTTGAGTTATACTTAAAGTAATTACTTAATTCGCCGACTTAAGCAAATACTTAAATTTTCGAGCTAAACAGAAAATGCCAAATGTCAGCCATTGTCGTAACAAGAAAGTAATAGTTTTGCATTATATTAAGGAGGCGTCATGAGTCTAAAATTATAATTAGACCAAGATTAGTATGCCTGAATGGTTAATTTGTAATTTATAAAATATAGCCAGCGGCTTTAAGCATTTATTTAACTTGTACGCTTTTAAAAGCGACAAAATGGTTAAGTAAGTACGTAGCACGTACTTAAGCACTATGTTGTACTTAAGGAAACTTTCAAAAACAAAACCGTGTTTATTTTATTTTGACAATCATGCCACCCCAATGGACCATAACTATATCAACGTGCTAGATGTTTAAAAATTTTAGGGCGGGCGTGTAAATATTTTATATGATTAAATGCAAGCTTGGTTGAACCTGGCAAAATTATTTTTGAAGCTATGAGTGATTTGGTTCTCACTCTCGCTATGTATACCTTTTCGGCTCATTATATTTGGTTATTATTCGTTTTTAGCCCTTGTCACTTCATCTGACTTCGCTTCTGATCTCAGCGACCTCCTCAGCCGCGATAACCGCCAACAACCAGACGGGCAGGAATGGAGCGACTGGCAACCATGTTCTTGTGAAAATCGACTACAACACAGATCTCGCAATTTAGGGGGCACGCTATTGGACGTTGAAGACGATAGTTTACCCCCGTACGAGCTCCGAGATTGCATCCCGGATCGGGATGAATGCTCAGAACCTAAAGAAACTCTAATAGATCCGGAAGTTGAAATTGGGGAAATTTCGTCAAAATCAACAGAATCTGATGACCCAGTCACGCCACCACAGTCCAATGCTGATAAAGCTTTGACAACGGCCATCGAAACGCGTCTCAAACAAGTCGCAAGTGTCCACGGTGCGTTGTTGGGATTGGTAGCCGATGACAGTATTGGAATTAGTGTACCAAATGAGAACCATGAAGTGACAGCAAACAGCGACAGAACCCTCTTAGCAGATCAGCCGGAAGAAGACATCGGCGAATCAGCTAAAAGCAACGAAAGAAGCATAAGACGATTGCATAGCAGTTACAAATTCGGACCATGGTCAGGTTGGTCGACGTGTCCGGTTCATTGTTCAGGTGCAATTTTTTTCCTTCTGAGTCTGTGTCTGCTACCATACATATATAATAATTTGATCAGTATCACAATTTGTTTTATGTCGCGCATTTATGAATGATTTGCAAAAAATTCCGTCGAAACAACTTAACGGATTTCGATCATGATACTCGTATTTTAAGCACCATACGACATTTGCGCTGTCTACTGTAAAATTAATACTAACCGGACGCTAGCAATTTTATTTTTTCGTCTACCGAAAGGTTTTCTTCCACCGAAAAATTATAAAATGTGTAAGATGACACTTTTGTGTAATTTGAACTTTTCACACAGAAATCGTCAAAACAGCAGCCCTAAAACAACGAACAGTCGACAAATTAGCCTTGTTTTATTTTACAAAATGGCTCGTTTTGTGTAAATTTTTATGCCCATAAGTCTATTTGGTGTGCCGGAACAATTATACGGAACAATGAGCGGATTTTACAAACGTAACAAAATGATTTTGTTATACTTGGTTTTTAGGCCACCAAGAACGTTATCGAAAGTGCTACAGCGGATACTATTGTGACGGGCTGACGTACGAGAAACGGATATGTCATTGTCATCACAAGCATGGACATGGCCATAAGCATCGAAAATATTCAACGTGGAGCAGCTGGACTTATTGCACCGCTACGTGTGGATATGCAACCAAGTAATAAATAACAAAGTTATGCTACGCCAACAATGAATAGTATCAGTAGAGCTCAGGGAGCAATAGGACGCGAAAAACCGGAACCGGATTTAAGCTAATTTTGCCGGAACTGAAATCGAAGCCGGAAGTGAAGCAAAATAAGGTAATAAAAATAATGTTAATTTTGATAACTATAACAATAATCTACAAAGCGTTGCCAAAAATTTGGTTTTATAATCATTTTGTCTCATAAATTTCGTCAACTAAATCTTCCAAAATTGCCACAGGATTACAGTTCAACTCAATGAGAGGTAGTAAGTGCTTAAAAATAGCAAAGGAACTTGTTCATAATATCGCTGCGGCGGACTCATAGACCTCATAAATCTCTATATCATTGATATCCAATGCATTTTCACTTCCATAGGACCCGCCATCGAAAATGTTTAGTCTCATCGTATCACTGCTTGAAACCATTGACACAAACTGTTGAATGTCATGCGCCAAAATGTTCGTACCATCCTCATCATCATCATCATCATCCTATTGGGCTATCGGACTGGAGTCACTGGAGTGCGTGTACAAAAACGTGTGGCAAAGGCTACGAGACACGAACACGAGCGTGCTATGATTCGTATCAATGCGGCGGATATGGTAAAATAAAGATAAACTGCAAATGCCGTGTGAAATTTTTGAATAAATGCGTATTGCTTAAGCACATCGATACATGATTTGAGCGTTAGCGATCGAAAAGACAGAGTTTACTGTTAAAATTTACTATTTTAATATTTTGCAGATTTGACAGGTATAATAAACCGCTTTTTCAAAACGTAAATAGCGTTTTGCACTTTTGATACAATTCCTCATGCAACCTATATTTACAACTTTTTGCAGATTTGGCCGAGTCTCGGGACTGTATTCACAAGCAATGTCACTACGGATACGGCAAATCGCATCCACCAAGCGCACAGCCTTATTCGTGCGACTCGTGGTCTTCGTGGGTCGGCTGTGATGCATATTCTTGCTATCATTCGTTGAAATCTCGCAAACGCCGATGTCGTTATGGTTATGCGCACAGCGTTAAAACAGAAACACAAAAAGAAAAGTGTAACGCGTACGTTTGTGCATTTTATTTTTGTTTTTTTTTCGATTTAAACCAAGAAACATTTGGAGGCCTGTCGACCATAGACACACTGCATTAGAGTTGGTGATTAAGGTTTTTATTTTTAAATGCATATAGCACCAACCACCTGTTAGTAATACGTATTCAAACTAACAAACTGCTGCACTTGCAGATCCCAAATCTTGCAAAGAATGAGAGGAAATCGAAAGCAATGATTGTGCTGAATTTCTAACCTCAACATTCCCTGGTTCGAAAGTTACAAGATCTGTCACCAACTGATAATAGGTGCTAAACACATTTGAAAATACTGGCTGAGGTTTGGAAGTGTACTTTATGTCACATACGGTCTTGTTTTCTTGCTCCTTCAAATTCATTTGCGTTGTATATTTTGTAATCCCAAATAGCTATGTTCAAACAAGCCGATAAGCAGAATTTTTAATAAGCAACAACATAACCTTCGTTAATTCACTTATTAAATTCTGTAAACAAAACGTTTAATTTGGTCGGAATATTTTTTGGCATTGTTTTTAGTAAAAATATTTTAAAAGCTTGTACCTCCAACTTTTGCGGCAACCGTAAAATTGACTGTCGTCTATATCTAATTTTCACATTATATTTTTCACAGACACGATTGCAAGCATGCAGGCGGCAAAGGACACGGAGTGAAATCACACTATTACTCCACTTGGGGCCATTGGGGTTCTTGCAGCGTAACTTGTGGTGAAGGAATACGAACTCGAACGAAATCGTGCCTCCATCGATATGAATACTGCGGGTAAACATTTTGTATTTATCACTAAAATAAAAGACTTTCGAAATAGAGAGTGGAGTTTTTAACGTCGTAAGGTTCCCGAGTTCCCGACGATGAAACATTATGTCTGAAATTTGATCAATTTAGAAACCATTGCATCCAGCGAGCATGGTTTAATTGAGCTACACACGCTTTACCGCAGTGGTAAATTGCTGAACTTTTTGACAAAATCGTTTTCTCCACTCATGTCGTTTGGTCGTTAGAAATTTACCTTCATGCAGTAAGAACCGCAGTTATGCAACAAATTTTCAAAATCGGACCATTTTTGTGCAAGCATGTGCACAGGAAAACGAATATAGCCCAGTGAGACCTTACAAAAAAGTTGCGTTTGCAAACTGTTTAAATTCTCATAACAGAGATTTGCCTAAATATTTGTCAACCAGAAACGTTTTCGATTAAGTTGTCTAGTTTGGAGGCGCATAGTTTCCGTTTCTTTGCTACAAAAATCCAATTTTTTAATATTTAGGTTGATATTTTAGATCTCCAGTGCACGCTGAATCAAAGCGATGTTTAAGAGATCCATGTTATAAGCCACATCACCACCGTAGTGGATTGAGTGGTTGGTCGCCGTGGTCACAGTGTAGCGTTAGATGCGGCTACGGAGGACTTAAAGTAATCAATTTTACAGCTGGCACTTGAGTTCGAGCAGTAAATTTTAAAAATACTGCAATTTTTGTAATCAGAATATTTGTCTTAACAATCGTAAAAGAATATGTTTCAGCACTGAAGATTTGAAACTGATAATTTTGTTGCAGAAAGGCTAAACTATGAGAATTTTTATTGCATTTTTCACGCTCATGTCGTGTTGCTTATTTAGGTAATATTTCTATGCCTCAAATTAAAAATGAAGCGTATATTTTGCATGCAATCAATTATCATGCAATATTAAGTTGCAAGACAATGATAGACGACGAAGAGACTTTTCCAGTTTAAACGCAGCAGCGGAACTAAATGGCGTGTGCATATCAGATGGAATTTCAGTTAATGTGTTAAGCATCCTAAATTCAGAATATATATTTAATTAGAGTCCCCTGTATATAAATAAAGAAAAACGACACAACTTGTTTATCCAAAACCAATTTCATTTTAAATTGACAGTCAATCGTGTAAAAAATTACAGACCAGAACACGTCACTGTTACGAACCTGCCGGATATTGTCATGGTCAGTTATCAGAAACGAGCGGATGTACCGGAAAACACTGCGGATACGGCCATGAGCATCATCATCATCAACACGCATATGACCCACCGTATCACACTACTAGTTGAGAAATTCGAGCTATTAATATTGACAATAAAACAGCTAAATTCACAATCACGCATGGTTTTACTGGGATTATTAGTGTTCAGCAGGAGCATGCCGAGAAAAGAGAATATGGCAGCCGAACCGAAACGCCCCATATACGTATTTTGGTCACTGTTCCATCTGATTTTTTATTAGTATGCAAGTTAATACTAAAATGTCGGTAGTTTTATATCTCCGATTGAATAGATTTTTATACGCTATTCTATGAAATTTTCAGTGGTGCTGCAACCTTCTTGCTCGAAACATGTTGGCGTCGGTTGCAAATATCGCAAGCAATTTGTCTAATTTCAGCTTAAAATCAAGAATTTTCGAGGTGCGCGGATAGCGCTCAGACTGTGCATGACAAGTCTTTTCCCGGTGTGAAATAAAATGAAATGCTGTACAGAACAGTCAGTGTTTATTTTTAAATTTGTACAGTTTGCTAGTTACAGAATAAATGTATGGTGGAAAGGAGATTGAGGCTTTGCCGCTAACAAACAGACCTCAAACACCAGTAAAAATGGGTATGAGTTATGTAATCGAAACAGATTATTAGCATTTGCAGGCTTGGATAAGTGCTGCGCCCACTTCCTACAATATGCATGGCTGAAGACTTCAGCAAAATCCAGCACTGAAGATATAACCGCAGCGTTTTTACCGAGAAAACATTATTAATCTTTACTACAAAAATTTTGGCTTTTGTAAATTTTTCTAATTTGTCTCTAAGTCTTTATTAAATGAGCGGAAAGGTAGGATTTGGGGAAATTACGATCCCGCCGGGAAGTTTTGATGTTTGGCGCAACCTTTTTCGTTCGGGATTTTGGGAAATTGAGATTTTAGGATATTGGGATAATACCCGGGAAATTGGGATATTACCCAGGAAATTGGGATTTTCGGTGCGAACTGTTCGAGATTTTGGGAACTTGGAGTTTTGGCAAATTGTGATATTACCGGGAAATTGGGATTTTATGAAAACGAGATTCTGCCGGAAAATTGTCATTTTCGGCGCAGCCTTTTCGCTCGGGATTTTGGAAAATGGGGGCCCATGTATCGAACATTTCCCTCCCAATTCGCCGCAAAATCCCAATTTCCCGGGTAATATCCGAATTTTTCAAAAGCCAAATTTCCGTGGTAATATCCAATTTCCCAAAATCCTGCGCGAACAAGGTTGCGCTAGCAATTCGAATAACGTAATTTCCTGAGTAATATATCCGAATTTTCTAAATCTCAATTTTCTTGGTATATCCCAACTTCGCAAGAGGAAGAGGTTGCGCCGAAAATTGCAATAAGCATTGTTATGGTCTATCAATCATTTTCAGACAGGAAAGCCTTAAAAATGATAAAATCATGAAGTGCATTTCGACCAGGGGCGTTGCCATGAGTCCAAAGCCTAAGCCTAAAGCCAAGCAAAAAATAGTTTAAAGCTTACCCTTTTCTAGTCCCACAAAAAACGTTCCGCGGCTGATGTTTACATTGGCCGGTATCAGGGCACAACCGGAGGTCTGCCTCCGGCTCCTGCATCTGTAGAAAATCGGTCTCCGGCAGGTTTTGCCGGAGGTTCCGGCATTGTCGGTAGTGAAATTGCAAAATTTATCTGTTTAGCGAGATCCGTTTTACCTACTTTTGTCACAATTTTAGGAAAGAAGTTCCAAAATTTCGCAGAAAATCAGCGTAAAATGAAACAACATATTGCAGATATTGGCTAAAATTAACTAATTAACCATCACTTTTATTACCTAACTTTGCCTCACTTCGGCACGTTTCGTTAACCTCCGGTATGTTTCACCTTCGGTAGCACGCCGACAGGTATCCAGATATAGGTATTTTTTACAGCATCGCTTCAACTCAACGTGCATTCTTGAATAGTTTTTACACTCGTTGCGGTAATCCTGCAGTTATACATGGAATACACAAGGCGCAGTCGAAGGCGGAAAACCAGAGATCAGCAAACTTTGATGTAGCTAATGTGTGTAGCTAAATTTTGTAATTAGCTAATAAACAATGCTCTGCAAGATTGCGGTGATCTATCTCTGTTTAACCAGCTTTTCAGATAAATCTCGCCAAAAAACGGTTGTAGTAAAAGTACGCTAGTGTTACAAACATGCACGAATAATATAAAATTGTGAAAAACTTTGCCACTGAAGTTGTCGTAATCGCCCATCATTTAAAAACCATAGTTTTAATTTAAATATGTCATAAAACGTATCTACAGCAGACAATTATTTGAATGTATATGTTTTGCGGAAACGGTACTTGATCCGTTCTACGACCCATGTTACTATAAAAGCCATCCAATTTCCCGGGACAGAAATATACCCGGAGCGTACACTTATGCGCTCCTGTTTACATATGCACAGGCATATAAATTATATTCCTGGTACATTGCTGTCCCGGGAAAATGGGACGGGTACTCCTGGTACATTTCTGTCCCGGGAAAATGGGACGGCCTTTGGGGTAACATTGGCCCGCTCTACAGTACAACATTGTTTTAAAAAGCTATTATGAACAACAGATGTATTTCTTTGTAAATATATAAATTACGATGCGAAAATATCTTACTTATTAATTTAAGACCAGTCAGTTTTGTTTAAGAACCAGAGTACCGTATTAAACCGGAAATACGAGAACAATTTCAGCAAAATATTTAAACTAGAAAGCACTATCATCAAAAAGCCAAACGCTGGGACTACAAAAACACAAATACGAGGGAACGTAAGAAACGATACAAAATAGCTGAAACTTTGCATAGCTATTTTTGTACAAGCTACAAGTCTTTCCTGTAATTTATACATCCAGAAACAGAATAATTAAATTTAAGATAAAATTTCAGAGTTTCAGTGTTAAGTAATTAAACACTACAATCCGAAAACTTACTGCTATCAATGTAATATACAAACTATTGCAACAATAAATAATTTATGTTTTTCAAGTCCAATAACTTATTATTTGGAAATTGACTAGAAACTCAAGAAGTTGTACTTAGAACGTGCTTCAAATAGTATATGCATAATTTGAAAATTTGTCACTATTACCTACTTATATATAAGTGCTGCACGCTTGGCACAAGCTATTACAAGGCGATGTTTGCTTCATACGATTCCTTCCAAAGCCAGTAATTACCTAAAAATGAACAAACCAACGGCTAACTAAAATCAATTCATGTACAATATCTAAACTCGCTTAAAATTATTTTACTAAAATTTTTGTTTTATCAGATACAGATATTCTGACGCCACCTAAAAAATTTGGCAATATACAAACATACACGGCATAAGCTAACAAACCAATTAAAGTTAACACTGCATAGTTTGGCAATGGAAATAGACAAAAGCTAAACACAGGTCTGAAGAAACGGATTAGGTTGATTTTGTACAGTGGCAAGTTTACGTGTATCATCTCAGAAGTCTCGCTACGTTTAAAAATTGCTTAACTCTATTATGAGTTTTGCCTACGCCGCACCGTATAGAGCCCTTCACGAAAATTTTGCTGCGGATGCGGTGGAACTCGAACCCAACTTGACATGACTGGTTGACTTCACTCATTTCGCAATGTTAGAAGTATAAACCATTCACACACACGCAAGATCAAGAAACAATAACATGAACCATCAGCTAAGCTACTTAACACCATGTTCTACATAGTTTTAACATTCAGAGAAAAATGAGCACGTAAAATGAAAATTTTATGGCAGTTAAAATTAAACCACATTCACACGCACAAGTTTTTGCCTCAACAACTTGCATGTCGTGTAACTTACATGTGCAAGGTGGGTCGCAAAACAGTTTTGAAGCTATTGCAGCTGAAAATAATTCACTGGAATTTATACTATTAAATTTAAATAGCACGTGTGAACGCAATTGCCTGTAAGATATGAAAGCGCTTTCTAGTTAAAATTTTTTGAGTACTTATATTCCATATCGAATATATACAAAGAATTGAACTAGTTGTATGAACAACCTTGCAAGTCGAATTATTAATTTATGCTTTTTGACTGAAGCGATAAAACCCAGGAAAAGGTTGATATGTTTCGTAGCGATCGGCAAATTATTCACATAAATTCATGTTAAGGTTCAGAATGAAAATGTTATTGTTTTAGCAATTAATGTTTGCAGCTGCAAGTAATTTGTGAATGTTGCAGCTTAC
The DNA here is from genome assembly GCA_030248215.1 of Enoplolaimus lenunculus. NCBI lineage: Eukaryota > Metazoa > Nematoda > Enoplea > Enoplida > Thoracostomopsidae > Enoplolaimus > Enoplolaimus lenunculus. The sequence goes on from JASANG010002079.1 coordinate 265,136, forward strand.
AGTTCTCACTGCAAAAACTTGCATGAGCGAATAGGGCTTTAATGAATGTACAACAACCGACAATAATAAAAATAACATAATAATGCTATTAAAGCCAATTAATATTTGCACCGTGCACGACAGAAAATAGACCGAGTTGTTATTGTTGTTTTAAAGTTAAAAGTCAAAATCTTCCTCATTAGTATTACGTACTATATGCGTTGTAATTTTCTAACTGCAAGAGTAAGGCATTAACCGTGTTTGTTAGTATAGTTATTTTTGTCATTGCGAACAAAAGCCACTGATTAATATTGTGATTTGAGTCATAAATAATAGTTTAATATTATGGTTTAAGATCCGGCTCACGCAAAATACCAACATCCGGCTCCACTTTTCTACACCAAAATTACTTAAGCTTTTGTTGAATTATGCACTCAAATATCCGACCAGTATTTTATGGTCTTCGGCTAAACCCCGTTAGAGTTTGTTAATGTTATACTTTTCAGCAAATAAATACGTATCCGGCAAAATAGAATACCGAAGCTGGTTATCGTTTTATACCGGAGCCAAATTCCGGTTGAACCATGCTTTAAATATTCAACAATAGAATTTACCTATAAAAATATATTGTAACATCACGAGGTACTCTGTCAAGCACGATAGAACAACACGTATATATAGAATTTGATCGTTTATAAAGCAGCGTGTCAAATATTATAGCAGCAGATAGAAAATGACGATACTGATTGAGACGAGGTCATTGTAGGCACATTGTGACTGAATCATTTTCTAGGTTTCACAAGCTTGCTCAGTCGTTTTCTGAGTTCAAGAGGAAACTTGTCATAGCACCGTTTACAAACAGGTTTCATGTCAAATTCGTGAAATTTGGTCCTAAAACACAAATTTTAATTACTTATGATCTTTTACAATGATGATGTTAGCCATACACAACGTTAAAAAACAACGTTAAAAATATAACACACATGTTACCCAGGAGCTAAATTTTGGTATCACGTTAAATTTTTCAAGAACTTATTTTCACGTATATAAAACACAAAACGTAAACATTGCACAAGGCACATGTACTTAGCAGTTTATTTGTTCGAAACATAAAACTTGGATGAGAATCTAACACATTGGTGGCATTGTGAACGCATAACTAAAAATAGTACACTTACTTTTGATCCATTTTTCTATCGCACAAAGAACAAGCGAAACATTTGTAGCACCACGACTTTTGCAGCGCTTGAAACACTAAAAACATCACCAATAAGTGTGTAATTAAACTGTTCGCTACGCCTTAGCGAAGCGGCTAACCGAAACTCTAAAACTTGTTTCGTAGCGTCGCAAAATGCAAATCAGAGATGGTCCAAAGTAAAATACGGCCGATTTTGAAATACACATTATAGCTAACATAGGGATCACTTTTCTACAAGTTAACGCGAATAATAAAACACTTCAATAGATGTTCCTCAAATACTCATTTAATAAGGTGTTCCCGTTTACTAGATGCTTAAAACATGTGCTACTCACCATCGCCAGTGATCACTTCATTACATTTGAAACACACATTTCCAAACAACTAAAACAAAATCATTAAATGCTTAATATTCTAATGAAAAAAGTGTTAGCTAGAGACAACCACTTGTATAAGCCGATTGTCAAGCAAACTTCATACAAAATGCCAAATAACGAAAATGACATTTTACATTGACGGTCAAGATTCCGCCTCCGACAAATACAGCGGGCTTGCATTTTCTTATAAGACAGCCTGGTGAAGCTCCAGAGTAGCGGTGTAGAGTTGATGTGTAAAAGCTAGATAAACTTTTTACGCGTTACGTCTAAAATTAACGGTGAGCTATATTTAATGTTGTAACATGATGAAAGGCATTTTTACATTAACTACTACAACTAACCTGATGAAAGTGTGTCTCGCAATACGCCAACCCTTTCTTTTCATAATGTCGGGTTCCCAAAAACGGCTTTTCACATTTGGCACAAACGAAATGCTAGAATCAGCAAAAATGAATAATACAGCACTAAAATATTTAATTGTTTACGGAATTCAAAAACTTATTGTTAATGCGTCCACTTCTGCGTTTAGTCTTGAGCTACATACGGCCTGACATGTTTCATTTCGACAGAATATCATTATCAACTATTAAACAGCCATATGTCATCTACATGGGCAGTCAGGATTTTGGAAGGGGTTTCGTTCTAAATAAATATCCAAGCGAGTTCCGTTTTAGAAATTGAAAAACTATATAAAATCCATTTACAATAACTCTAAGAGGGTGTGTGACCTTAATCTCCTCAGAATGGCTCGGCTACATTAAATACTTGACGATCAGTTTTACAAGCACACCATTTTGAGAATCTTTGTTATAAACAAAACCACTATGACCAAAAACCAACGAAATACTATTTTGAAAGTCTTAAAGCTGTAGAAAAACGGAAACGGCATAACAAAAATATGGCAATCGTTCTTGAAAAGTAGCTCATGTAAACACCTCGACATGCCAGTTCTTTCCAAGCGCGGTGACAACTCGTTCTTCAATAGGCCGACGGCATGCTCCGCATATCGGAATTCCCATTTTGTCATGGCACCGCAAGCAATACAATTCCCCTTTTACTTCCCGAGCTTCAGTATCCAGTTCAACGCTGTAACACATGGACAAAGACGACAATAAAAACTATGTTTTTGCATAATGTACTTAGTTGTAGCTATCCACTGAAAATAGGTTTGATCACATAGAGAAACTAGTCGCAGTAGTACTACATGCATTAAGCTAAGCTCGGACATCCTTACTTTTTAATTAGTCTAGTTACGCATTCCAAACTTACAAAGCATAAACGGCTAGTTTAAAAAACTTTCTTTCCAATTAATCTAATATGCAACTTAGCTATTACCTAACTAATTATTGTTCGGCTTTGGAAGTTTATAAACAGTTTATTACGATTTCTCGCACCCAAAACTCTTTAGTAATGAGTTTGAATGCTTGTAACTCTAATAATCAGTGAAACAATTTAAAAAGTCCTAATTTAAGCTTAACTAAATACGTAAGCTAATATGCAAATTAGCTATTAGCTAACTAATTAATTATCAGTTTTGCAGGTTTATAAAAAATTTATTCAGATGTCTCGTACCCAACAACCCTTTAGTAGTGAAATTACATTGCGTGTAACCCTAATAATTAGTGAAATAGAGTAAAAAGTCCAAATTTAGGCTTGGCCAATTATCCAAATTCGCCGGTTGCTAATAAACTCTTAAAATTTTGAAAACACCACAGGATAATAACTTTCAAACAAAAAAGTTTATCAAAATCGCTTCTGCGGTTGCTGAGATTCTTTTCGGACAGACAGACGGACGGACAAATATCCAGCTTTCGGCAAACACTTACCTGATATATAACAGCGAAACGAAAGACACTGATGACAGACGTGTTAAATAAACAAAATCTGAACGCGACATATCAAGCGATTGAAACACTTACCCGCAATGATTGCAATTGAAATGATACGGATGGTAGGCTTCTCCTTTAAATTTGATATGTCCTTCTTCAATAACAGAGCTATAAATTGTACATTTTAAAGATATTGTGTATGAAATGTTGCTAAATTGTTACAATCAACTTAATATCGAACTCACACACGCTTATGTTTTCAACATTTAAACAAGCACCGATAAATTATCCTTAGAGGTGCACTTTACAATGTTTATAAAACCATACTGGTTGGGTTTCTGAAACAATACTTAAGTACGACTAAGTACTTAAGTACGTGCTAAGTAATTACTTAACTATTTTGTCGTTTTTAAAAGCGTACTAAAGTTAAGTAAATACTTAATCGATGACTGAATTTGGTATATTACGGACAGGGTGCAAAGCGGAACTGGATTATACCGGAATCGGAACAGAAAACTTATACCGGAATCGGAATTGGAACAGCAAATTTATACCGGAATCGGAATTGGAACAGCAAATTTATACCGGAATCGGAACTACTAAATTTGTGTTGTGACTATGCGGATAATTTGTATTAACAAGGTATAATATTGATTTAGAATGTCTGTTGGCTGTCAACAATTCTCAAAGACGTCGCATGAAATAGATAAATGATGCTGAATAATTATACGACATATCACAACAAGCAGGCCTAAAATTAAAATGTGGAAATTCCGATTCTGATTGATTGTGCAATCGGAATCGGAACTCGTTTTGAATCGGAATCGGAATTTCGATTGCACCCTGATTACGGTTTAACAGCGCAATGATACTAATCCTGGTTTAATTGAAATTTAGTCTCATAGTGCCTTCTTAATATAAAGAAAAACTATTATTTTTTGTTCTGACATGTGGTTTATTTGTTTTTGCTTAAAAAGGAGAGGATTATTTCGAGACACTTTTAGAGCCACGTATATCGTTGATTTACATGTTCATATTTTATTCACAGGGTGTAACCGGAATTAAAAAATACCAGAATCGGAAGATAAAAAATACCGAACCGGAACAGAAAAACAAAAATTAGCCTTCAATGTATATTTAGTGAATTCCGGAAAAATTGGTTAATTGAATGGCGACAAGCATTCTAGTTTTATTCAGAATAGTTCGAAAATTAGCCTAGAACTACTAATAATTAACTCAAAAATCTTGAAGACATGGTTGAAGCATTTGTTCCAGCCAAAATACCAGAGTCGGAAGGTAAAAAATACCGAAGCGGAACAGAAAAACAAAAATTAGCCTTCAATGTATATTTAGTGAATTTCGGAAAACTTGGTTAATTGAATGGCGACAAGCATTCTAATTTTATTCAGAAGGCGTAATATATTTATGAGACATATGGTTCTTGCTCTGCACACTCTAATATCATTAAAAATTGAAATCCTATGCGTAAACACACCATTGAGAATGCCAAAATCTTGTAACAAATGCAGTAGCTGGAAAACGCATGATAAATTAAGGGGTATGATAAAAATAGAAAATTTTGGCAATGCACGCTCAGACAATTTTGGAAAAATATTTTAGGAAAAACGCCAACTTTTCTTAAATTTTCGAATGGAAAAATTTTGATGCCAAAAAAAAACCGTAAAATTCCGGTAAAAAATACCAAATTTATTACCGCAACCAGATAAAAATACCGGATTTCCCTACCCGAAACGGAATTCCGGTTGCACATGTTTTTTACATGTAAAAAACGTGTTACCGGTAAGCCACCCCAAACCACTACCTTTTACGGTTCTGCTAAGCTGCTGGCTACTTGCAAAAACTCGCTAGCAACCCAATGAAGGCAAAATTGGGCAAAGAACAGATAGATAGATATCGATGTGTTTAGATATAGAAAAGGATACGCTGCGCTATGTATCGTAGAATTACTACTTAACTGATTGTACAACTACCAACAATTCTCCACCCAGACCTTAGAATTATTCAAGTCGAACTGTCATTTATTACTACTCACAAAACATACATATTAGCACTTGAAATTCGCATCACTACAAAAGTTCTCCATATCAAGCTCCATGATTCGAAAAAGACGAAACTCTGTCATTCAAGATTTAGTAATAGTTCTCGTAGTTTCGCATAATGAATCCGTAGCAGTACAAATAACTTACTGGCACTTGTTACAAACATATTTCCCTAACCCAGCAGCTTTCTCACGAGAATTACAGTCGCGGCACAATGCCCTGAAGCAAACATGGCAAAACTAAAAACTGAACCAATTTCTATTATATTTTACCATAGCTTAAAGTCAGGTTATACAAATACAAAAACAGACGGCAACAACTTTCGTTACAGCACTAAACGCCAAAATATGCAAAGATATGCACGTTATAAATGTTCAAGATTCATTTCTGTTTCAAAGTTTCAATTTCAGTACGTAAGTGATAATTGAAGAAACAGAAACATTACCTTCCAACATTACGCAAGAAACCAATATCGGCCAATTCTTGATCGCAACTTTCACATCGAAAACACTGCGGATGCCACGAGTTATTCATTGCTTTGATAACGCGGCCAATAATGAACTCGCCTATAAACGGATTTATTTCAAAGCGCAAGCAGACTAAAATTAAATCTTCTGTAATGACAAAAAATTTAAAATAATCCTCATTTCAATTTAGTAGGTACCCAACCATATAATAAATAGCAGCTGCGGCATACATTTTGTACACTGTCTCTAGATACTAATAAAGCAGGAAATTTAACAATAGCATAGTTAGTATTTCTTGGATCACTAGCAGTAACTATCATCGTACCGCATTTGCCACAACATGGGGCAAATAGAACATGAAAATCGTGTTCGCAGTATTTTCGTCCTTCGAACTGAAAACAAACAATATCAACGGCATAGGATGCCAATATCACACAGGTTTCTTATTCCAAGTCTGCTTAAAATTAGGCATACCAAACGGTTACAGATTTAATTTTATCAATCTATCTCCTTCCTATGAACTCTTGGATCAGAGCTCGAATAAGGCACGTAACAAAATTTAACTAATGCCGCACATTTATTTACAAAAGAAAATTTCGTGAAGACAAGGGTCGGGTCCAGACGTACGTTTCTGTCGCACAAAGAACTTGTAAGCACGTAGTATAAATACGTATATATAAGTATACTACCTAGCTAAAAACAAGTCGGTAGAAACAAAGAATGGGCGATTCCATAGGCAAGAGTATGCAAATAACGAATTTTAGTGCGGTACAAAAAGTACCATCGCGTTTTGCGCTTATGGCATACCAGCCTCACATAAAAGGGTCGATATCGCAAACTATGCAAGTTAAATATACCAGAATGTTTTTACTCATGCTATATATAATATAAGCGGTTCATTTTTGTTATCATGGAATAATTTGTGTTTTCGCCGTTTACGTACCATTCGCATCTCCATAAACAATATATGGTATGACCAAAATGCAACGTGTACACGGTACATTAATTTCTACACAGAATGTACTCAGTTGCATACTTCTGTAGCAGTGATTACGACACTTGGTAAAACTTACCTCATAAAAAATGCCATCCGGAAACTGGCGAAAGCACTGAGCACAACTAAAATAAACTTCAGCTACATCTTTGTGTTCTGATAAAAATTGGTATCAAGAATAGACGTTTCCTACTTAGTTAGGCATATGTATATAAAGATTATGGCTGGGTTCCTGAAATCTTACTTAAGTATTTACTTTAAAGAAAATAAGTATGTAAATTTTAGAGCAAAAACAAATAAACGCCAAATGTCATCGAGCAAAACAAATAAACGCCAAATATCACACAATGTCATAATAAGAAAGTAACAGATTTGTTTTATTTACTGCACTTAAGTGCGCTCTTAAAAACGACTAAATGGTTAAGTAATTACTTAAAACGTACTTAAGTACTGAGTCGTACTTAAGTAGGGTTTTGGAAACCCAGCCAATGATAAACCATGAATGAAGCATTTACACGATCTTTCCTAAATTTGGTGAATTAGGATGAACTGTGGCATAGGAAAGGCGACATAAATGTACTATACGTACAGCACGATCAAAACCAAACAAGATCAAAAGACACGCCTTTATATTACAACAAATGGCGAATATCAAAAACTTACACAAAGCATTGTTGATGCCATACTTCTCCACCGGAATTGACAATTTGCTCGTTGACCTCAAAACCTTCTCCACAGCGAAAGCACAAAACATTTTGAAGCGACATTACTTGACAAATACTCTTATAGGCATTAATACGAGCCGTTGGCCTAATTGTTTATATGCCTGAGGAAACAATTCAAAATTACTCAAAAAAGACAATAAAAATTATAAAACAAAACAGAAAAAAAGAAGCATGTAAAACCATTATGAAGTACAACTGATATAAACTACATGTTTTGGCTGAAGGCGTGTAAGCGCACTTTTTAAACTACATCAGTCAACCAATTTTCAATGTGTGTTGAAATAAAAGGATTGGGATGGACAACCCCATTCTGAGGTTTTGCAGAAAGTTTAAGACCACGCCGGAAATCGAACCTCAGACCCCTTGCATTTGATTCAAGCATGCTACCATTAAGCCATACGTTAGTTAGCAACAACCTCGTATTCCCGTATATGTTACTATGTATGGCAATCTTTGCTTATATATTCTTACGTGCACACTGCTGATATACCGACGGGCTATTGAATAAACTAACAGCCTGCGACCTGATACCAAAATACTGTGAGCGAGAAGTAGGTATATATCACACTAAAATACGAATTTAAAGTATATACGTATATATCTAGTTGCTATAATTCGTTATGATTCGCGCTTACAAAAAACTAGAGGCGATTCAGTGGAATAATTGTCATGGGAGGCTTAGTGGCTTAAGCTCCCACAAGTTCTATTACTATGCAATTTTTGCACTTTTATGAATCTAATTAAAGGATTTTTACCGAAAAGCATTGCATCTGAATAATATACGTATACACTAGTCAGAAGTGGTGTTGTCATTTTTGTGTTTTATCTGGTTCTTGTTTGCGTGGTTGTCCCTGTCGCATGGTTTGTAGTTGTGAACAGGTTCAGCTATTTTGCATGTTTTTGTGGCATTTCTTTTTTGTGTATTAGCTAGCCATCATGACTGGCTTATGTTAGTTCTGTTTGATTCTGCTTTGGTTGTTTTGATTTCATCTGCCATGTTTCTACGTGTTTTCAGAGGAAAAGCACATTTTACGGCGAGCTGTAATTTTCCAGGCTGTTTTCGCTAACAACCTCTGGCCGTATTTTGTAGCAGGGAACCGACAGCGTCGTATCTAAAACCCTACTCGTTAACAGTTTGTCATTTCATATCAATTGAATCTGAATGTATTCATAATCGGATGCACACAATTTATCATGATAAAAAATGATTTCGTTTACTCTAATTTGCAAAAAAATTCGATGCAGTAGTACATTCTAAGCTATTGCTAAAATGCAAGTTTGTCTCTGAGGCAAAAATCTTAGCGTTTGGGTAGTTTTTTCTGGACGCTACGCTAGTCAGCATATGTGTACGTTGTACAAAGTCCAATTCTACTGCGGAATGCACATTGACACTAGCTACGTGTTCTTCAAAAAACCTTACACTGGTTCATAATTTTTGAGGCGACAGAAACCTCAAAGTTTAAAACCATTTTATCATAGTAAACCTCTGAAAAAACAGTTTTAATATCAAACTAATAATTGAAAATCTCGTTTCTAATTCAAACATCCAAAACCCCAATTAATAATTCAACGAGTAATCAATAAGTGATTGTTGTTGAGGTTTCCAGAACCAGGAATCGTCGTCCATTTGTGCATGCGACGTAGTGCTAACTTGAATACGCTTTACTCAAATTTCTGCAACAAGTGCCCAACCACGTCGCGTTTTCCACTCAAGGCACAAGCATAAGCCTACACGTAAAGCATAATCCAAGCGTTAACCTTAAGCCTATGACGAAATTTAATAATATTTTAAAGCTTAAGCCAAACACATCTCCTACTTCTTTGAAAATCACAATCTAGACTTCGTCAGTTTTCAAAGAAGTATCGCTGTTTGTTACATAGCTATTACACTTGTTAGTCACAAAGTAAAATTTTTGTAGGATAGTAGTGTAAATGTGCAAATCGCAATGTGTTGCGGGTTCAGAAATCTTTAAAAGGTGCGCGTATCCGCATAAAATATAATAGTGGAAAAAAACTCGCCAGTGTGAAGCTGAACGCCCTTTTAGTGTTAAAACTTAATATAAAATCTTGGTTTTAGTTTTTATCGCGGATTGGAAGACAGTTGTAAGCATGTGAGACATGCTTGTTCGTTATGTGCACATGCAATATAGTGTAGTGCACTGCATGTATGCAAGTTGGCAGCATACTGTCGACACGATAGAAACAATTGGAGAGGCGGGCTACGTGGCGCAGTGGTAGATGTAAACGACCCAAATAATCGGGGGTAGGGGTATGTGACTAGAGGACCAGGCGAGTTCATCCCTTACTGGTCTTAGCCTGCAGGCTCGATCTCTGAGTTTGTACGATGAAGCCCGTCGAACTCGCTGCTTTCAGTACTGAAGTTCAGTTAAAAATTAAGTAATACTAAATCCAAGAGCAAAGAAATAATACGAAAACAACAAAAACAAGTAAAGAGAATACTAGTAAAGTAATGCTTAAACAAAGACTAACTAAGAATTGGACGACTACGAAGGTCGAGTGTAATTCTAACGGAAACATTCTGAATATTATCTGCATTTTGCAACTTATCAAAACCCAAACTGACTACCAAATAAGAGAGCAAACAGTTTAAATAAACTTCCAAAAACTGGTTATTCCAGTTTTTAATATTCTCTCAATTTCTTCATTAAATTAATTTAATTCCTCTTTAATTGTATTCACATGATTTTCCTCTGTTAAGTGGAAAACCAATTAGTTCCTGAATCCTGTCATAACTAAAGATTGATTAGACATCCAGGAAAGCTAGTTAATTAGTCCGGACAACGGATATGTCATTAATGCCATAGCCGCAAATGACATAGCCGGAAGACTTTGATATCTAACGACCGGGAGGGAGCAGCGGCAGGGACCGCTCACAATAGAGTGTTCGCTTAAGACCGAGAAGCCAAGTTAATAATTAAACTCATGTGGAAACAAAATTATAAATATTTTATCAAGCAGTATTAAATTAGCGTGATTAACTTTACCTTTTAGTAAAAATTTGCAATTATATATTTGGCTTCGGCAGGGTACAGCCGGAAACCGATTCCGATTAAAACACCGGTATGTATCAATTTCCTGTTCTAATCCCGGCTTAATTCGGTTTTGCTTTGCATCCAACTTTGGTATTTTTGCTTTTGGTATTCGGTTTAACCCTGGTAAATGTATATACATACATAGATGTCATTTTTTGTATTTAACTGTATATATACCAACTAAATATCTATTGTAATTCAAAATATACACATTACTCATTTAGTATCGCAACATAGTGGCGCCAGCTTCCTGTGTGTATTGCGATCAAAATGCGAGAGTATAAAATAGTTGTTCTCGGAAGCGGCGGTGTTGGCAAAAGTGCTCTGGTTAGTGAGCCTAAAGTTAATGTGCGACTTATTTGCTAGCACTGTGCTCTAATGTTCATTAATGTTTAATATCAGGTATGTATCCTACTGAACAACTAAGACATATTTTTAGGGATATTTCTTTATGCGTGTTCCTTATTTGTTATAATTTTCATTTTTGAACTGCTGCTTTTGTCACTTTAACAAGTGATTTATGTTGACTTTAGATACGTGTTTGGTGATCGTATATCAGCAACCGACAATAGGTTCGCTCAACAACTGACATGAATACGTTCGTATTTAGTTAATATATTTTATTTACAGACAGTTCAGTTTGTGCAAGGGATCTTCGTCGAAAAATATGATCCAACAATTGAAGATAGCTACAGAAAGGTATGTTAGTTTGCTTTTTTGAAACTTCCCATGATAACTATGTAATGTTTATATATGAACCGTACTAGTTAATAGTACTGAATCAAGCTAAATGTGAAACTCGGGCAACACAGTGATGCGGTACGTATATTTGAAATGAAATGTTTATTTTTCTTCACAACACTCTATTGCATTTGTGTGTATTTATATTCGGCCAGCTCTCTGCTCCTAATTTTTCCATAAGGGTTTTATTAACGTTGTTCGTGATTTGCAGCAAGTTGAAGTTGACACGCAACAATGCATGCTAGAGATTCTTGACACGGCTGGAACGGTGAGTGGTGAACCTTTGAGACTTGGAATTGGAGTTGTTGGTATAAATTTTTCAGGGTGCAAATCGGAATTGTATTATATCGGAATCGGAACAGCAAATTTATACCGGTATCGGAACTACAAACAAATCTTGTTAGAGATATTGATAATTTGTATTAACAATTAATATAATATAGATAAAGGGTCTTTGTTGACTGGGAAAATTTTCAAAAACGTCGCATGAACATATGATTTTTGGTTCTGTAAAGTAAAGCTACATCCAAATATTATGTTAAAAATCAATGGTGTATCACAACAAGTAGGATTCAAAATAAATTTCAAAATTTCTATGACGATCGATTGTGCAGTCGGAATCGGAATTTCGGTTGCGCCCTGGTATTTTATATATATACATAATTGATTTCGTTCAAAAATTATATCCATTTATCGCTAGTCACACGTGGACACTGTCATATTTTGTCAGTATTCAGCAGTTTGCGCTATTATTATGTTGCTTGTTGTTCTAGGAACAATTTACCGCAATGCGAGACCTGTACATGAAAAATGGCCAGGGCTTCGTGTTAGTCTATTCCATTACAGCTCAATCCACGTTCAATGATCTGATAGACCTCCGAGATCAAATTCTTCGCGTTAAGGACACGGAAGAGGTTTGTTTTTGTGTTGAATATAGATACGTGACAGTTCATGAAAACCAATTGAGCACTAGTATTATGTCTAGTGCAGAAATAGCGATTCTAATTCGTTCGCTGCGCCTTCATTCCATCTTCATACATTTAAAGATTTGTTTGTCCAAAAATTTAAATATGATTGATCACCTGTGGTGTAAAAGCACCTTTTACATAGATTCGACTTGTTAAAGCTACGAGCAGTCGTGCGTAGAAACTATTATGCAATCATAACTTTATTTCTTGTATCTATATACTTACGTTACGCAATTGTCAGAACGAACGATATTAAGGTTTTGTTCACATCCCCACTTTTTGTTAGTAACCAGTTTACCATTTTAGGTGCCAATGATTTTGGTTGGCAACAAATGCGATCTAGAGGACGAAAGAGTCGTTGGCAAAGACCAAGGACAGAATTTGGCTCGCCAGTTCAATTGTGCTTTCTTGGAAACATCCGCTAAAGCAAAAATCAATGTCAATGAGGTATGTAGGGGGCCCAGCACTTTTCGAAATTTTCATTCCCCCCCCCGGCGAAAATTTTGCCGCCCCCAGGAAAGGCCCCTCGGCGAATTTTCGGCCGCCCCCCAGCAAAATGACTTCCAGCAAATTTTTATGCTGAAGGGGGGCCCAGGACTGTTCTAGGACAAAAAATTTTCAATGTTAAAACGTAAAGACCTGGACTTCTTTTGAGGCGCACATTCGGCAAAATATGATTTTATATTACGCTGAGTACTCGTAATTTTTAATAGCGTTACAAATACCCGTAGTAACTAATACAATTCAATAATGAACTGAAAAAAGCACAATTATATAAAGACCGTTTTAGGGCATACAGCATTCGAAAGTACCTTGCAGCAGCAAGTTCAACCCGCCTGAGCCTTATGATAATGATAAACTGAAGCTGTGACTAATATACAAAATATATATTAATCACAGTTTTAATTATAGATTATCTATATTTTATATAATTGTGCTTCTTTCAACTTCGGTTAAGTTGTCAGTTAGTAGGCTTTAGGGTGCGACCGGACGGATATTGAATTTTTTACCGGAACAACAACCTTATTTTTTCATTGTATTTTTAGCGTGTCCAAGGTTTTCGTCTGTTATAAAATTCACAATTGCTGCTGATAAGCGGAACTTATTTAATCGAAAAATGCGTTTAACTGTCGCTGGCTTACATAAATTAAAAACAGCTAAAACGTTTCAAAACTTGAACTTCATGACTTTCGTATAAATTTAATTGCAGCCAGATTTTAAAGACGCTTGCTTGTAAAAAGCAGCTTTATGATATTCGGCGCCACAACCGTAAATATCCAGTATCCAATAAATTTAGACCGGATACGGATGTCAGTTTTTACCGGATAATAAATTGGTTTTGAAATGACAGTATGTGGAGCGTTTTGAATTCTGGTCTGGTGATAGAAATTATAAAAACAATCAACGCAGCTATAAAGTAGTCAAAAAGTCTGCCCAACGCAAGCTTCATTCACAATAAATTGCTTGCACTATGTGAAAAATACGGATTTTGATTCTACATCTACATAAGACGCTCGTGGAACATATAAATTAACAATGCAAGTTAAGCTTCATTCATAATTAATTGCTTGCACTGTGTGAAAAAGGCGGATTTTGATTCTACATCTACATACGACGCTCACTAGTTTCATTTTTGGTATTAACTTAAAAGCTTCTCCGATCGGATATCCGGCTACGGCAAGACATCGGCATCCGGCTCCGGTATTTTTTAACTTGCTGGATGTTTTTATAGCTTCAAAAAATTGAAACCATCTTTGTATTTATGCCAACAACCATGGAACTAATTTATTTACTTTTGTATATATATTCCTATTCCAAAGGGTGAACATAAAGTTCAGCGTAAAAATAAGTGCAGTTAAGCCTAAGCCTGAGCAAAAATAGAAGCCTTATTCCTGACCACCTCCATTTTATAGTGTCTAGGGGAAACTGGATGCCCTTAAAAATCACATGAGCGAACAACTATTGCAACTGAACGCAACGATGCAAAACGTAGAATAACAGGTCCATTTCCGTTATAAATACGTATAACGTGATTTCTTTTATTGGTTACGCTCAAAATTAGTCATGAATCACATATATCTTTCAATTTTCCGTTACAGAGGTGCTGCAATTGTTCGAAATCAAATAAAAAATTACGAAACTCGTCCAAAATCTTAAAAATCTGGATAGATCCGCCGTTTTTTCTTAAAAATTTTAGAAATGCACGTTGCTGAAAAATAATTTCCAAATCCTCAGATTGTTTGTGAACTGTAAATCAAATTCCTTGACAATAACCAGCTACAACTTCTTGCGTCCACTATAAACCATGCAGTGTCATCTCGTACGGCTTATTTATTATAGAACAGTTTTACGATTGAAAATAAAATTATATTTGTTAAGGTACGTATTCTAGAATTGGAACTGCATTTTCCACACAGTGTAACCAAATTTAGTGGATAATGCATTATGGCTGCTTCCTTCCGAAGTTTAATAACTTCACTTGCACACAAAAGGAACGGTTAATCCTCGATTGCTACCCAACACCCTAGCTTATTTTGAAAGTTTCCACCCGAAAGTTCAAAACATGTAATCTTGTGCGAACGTAAGTTTTTTGAAGTAAACAACTTATAAATACATGTTTTAGCAATGAGGTGAATTGTATTTACAGGTCTTCTCTGATCTGGTACGCCAAATCAACAGAAAATATCCTGATTCCAAACAGAAAAAGCGGAAGAAAAAGCTCTGTTGTGTTTTGTAGCAAAATGAATTATATTATGATATATCTTATGTTTAGCGCTGTAAAAAGGATCTTGACCTATTTTTAATAAACTAAGAACAAACTTGCTCAGATATTTGGACTTTATGGTTGTATAATTAATGAATTATATGATATATATCTTATGTTTAGCGCTGTAAAAAGGATCCTAAACTATTTTTAATAAACTAAGAGCAGACTTGCTCAGGTGTTTGACTTTTTGGTTTTATAATTTATTATGTTGAACAACAATATCTCAAAGATATTTTAGCCTAAAATACTTATTTATAGTTTTCATGCATTAATGTATTACGTATGATCATAAAGTTCTTTGGTTGGTTTACGCAATACGGCAAGTTGATGCTACACCTGCCGAAGCTTTGTTGGTCTTTTTAAACATTTCACTGTATATTATCATCGTTCGTACTTTCATGCATGTTTTACGTACCTATGATTGGTGATCGGAATATATTTGTAATATTATTTTGTGTATCCAGTGTGTACGTACACTTTATGTACAAGAATATAATTTGGGCGCTTGTAAAGTTGATATTATGCAAGTGTATATCGGCCGGTATATTATTTTGGGTCGAATTGGCAGTAAAATAGTGTTTACGGTCCAATACTATGTCGATTGTTAATATATTGGCACTTCTTACTTCCTACAGAAGAAACTTCAGCCTATATAGAAAAATTTCCTTGTATTGGATTTTTGAGGGGCTTCCATCCCATGAGCTCTCCTCCCCTTGAAAATTCAGGGATGCCAACGCCGGATGGGGGACCGTCGCTACCCAAACCTCTACACTAAGTAGTTCATTACTGGAACGCTCAAAATTTTTTAAGGAAGTGCTTTTAGATTGTGTTTTGGCGTTCTAGCTTTTTTAAGTGATCCGCAAAATTTATTTAAATTTTACAAAGGTTTTTGCTGGAATGCGATATTATGGTTGTTTCTGCTATGCCTTCTGTTAATTATTGCTACTATTGTTTTATTAATTTTGAAGTGTATGTCTCAATGTGTTTGTTGCTGGAACATTGGAGTTCAAGTATATCTCCACAGAGCATGTACCTAAGGAGTTTAATTTAGCAGTACATATCTCAGAGAACTGTTTTTGCCAACGTTCCGGTTGGACGCGTTGAATCGTGTTGACTTTGTAGGTGTAATGTCATTTCACTTCTAATACCATTTATCTTAATATTAATTGTTATTATTGTTCTATTGTGATATTTATGTAGAAACTTGCGGGGAAACTGTTGTGTCATAATTAAGACAGTAATTCTAGTTGTGAAGGTCTCCGTAGACGAGTGGTGGAAATAGCTTTGTGTAAAGTTTCGCTGGCATAACTGGTAATGCACACTTAATTAGATTCAGTACAAATTGGCATCCAAAATTTTTACGTAGTTTTCAAATGGCAATGGAAACATAATGTTTGCATATATACATACTAAGAAATTATAAATTTTCATAGTGGTCGGTAGCGTGTATGGTCAGTATCGTTTCATTAGAAATAATGTTTTTGCTGGCCAATGTTGCTTTAAGGTTCGTAACAGTGGTATATATAAGCATATTCCTTTTTCTAAGTTTAAGCCACAGCGTCTGGAAAAAATTTCCAACTATGGCTAAGCCTAAGCGATGAAATTATTCAAAACATAAGCTTACTGTATTATAGTATCGCGAAAAAGGTGGTTCAGTCTTCAAAATAACATGTGTTTTTTTCTAATAAAGGGATACATAATAAGTTAAGTTTAGTTTTAGCAGCTTAAGACAAGATTAACGCTTGCTTTTGTACTATATTCTATCGATTGGATTTATTTTAGATGTGGTTATTTGGTGCTTGGCAATGGACACAACGGAAGTTCGAGGTTGAAAGCGTCCATAACTTATTTGAATCTCACTGATTTACAGCTTTGTGTGTTCTGTTCAGAAGCACTGTAAAAAGGTACATTAAATGAAGACGTGAGTGCCGGTTCAGAATTTAAGATCTTATGCTCGATTGGATTCTTTTGACGTCAGATGAAGCTTAAAATTTTCGCGCTGCAAAGAAAAACATGCCTTGTAATCGGCTGCAGTATTTCAGTAACATCGGTTACTGTGCTTTGTTTGTGTACTACTATATATTTTACAGCTAACATTTCCAGCATTCGTTTTAAATCTAATAAAGCACAAATTGTTTGTTGTTTTTGAGCCCTGTGGGCCCTTTATATGCTCAGTTTGGATAGGTCTCGAAGTATGTATGTTGATCAACATTTATATACTCATTAATTTTCAGCTCGAGTTATTTTAATCAAAGCTGCTTTAGTAGCCCCTCGTATAACTCGATGTGGTTTAGCTGATCCAAATACAGTTTGGCCGTTTATGTCGTGCTCGAATTTTTAACCAAACCCAACAAACATGCGAAGTAAAAAGTTTATCACAATACCGTGGTGTAACCGGATATCGGTTTTCGGCAAAAATCGGCCCCGCTTTAATGAAATTACGGTTATTTATTCCGAAGCTCTACGCAACTACAGGTGTTCATAAAAGGACTGACAGAACATCTGAAATGGCATAAATTTTAATATCCTTACTATAGATGGGTTCGCAGGGTGCAACCGGAAGTGAAAAATACCGGATCCGGCGGTCAACAAAACTTGCCAGAGGTGAGTCCGTAGGTGAGATTAATTGACATTTAATTATGGTTTAGAGACTATACGGTTACGCGCTCTATTAGGGATACAGACTCCAATGAATTCGAACTCAAAATGGTGACCCCCACTCTTATTACCCCTCCCCCTCTTATTCGGGTCAATACAGTAAGTATGCTTTAATCTGGTTCTTTCTTCGAACGTGAAACAACTCATGTATATATCTAATTCGAGGGCAGAGTGACATTCGATACAATCGGAGACAAGCCAAATCAGTTAAAGTTCAAGTGGCCAGCACAAGAATTTAGTTGGTAGCAATCTTCTAAACGAATAGCCAGCACTATTAAAGCAGTTGCGTATAAAACACTTTTTTGAATTGTATGTTTTACGCTCACGGCAATCAGCGTGTGAATCAGGGCACTTCCTACAAAAATTGCCGGATGTACGGATATGAAAAAATATCCGATGCCCATCACTTATCCTCACAACATAGCACATATATATCGATCGAGTCTACTGTATTTTAAACTGCTGCTCGAATATATTAAAAATCAAAAGTATGATGTGACTGGCTTTAAATAAAATCAATTATTCTTCACAAAAGGTCTACGAAAGACATACCTGCTTTTTGGCTCGTTTTATAAGCTTTCTCATAACAGTGCCATCCAATAGGCGCGTGTTTTGTTGTAAAATATATTAAAGAAAGAACAATTTTGCGGAATGTATGATGATTAAACTTGTATATCAAAGTACCAGCGTGCGTTGAATATTTAACTGAATTTCTGTTCAGATCATTTTTTAAAATTAAGCAAAATTCATTGCAAATGTTTATTATTGACCACGCGACTCTCATATGCCATCAATTGTGTACTTTTTGGGGCAAGCGTTACCGGGATCTTTGTAACGGCTATACTACCAGGGTACAACGTGATGTATGCCTCCGGCTCCATCTGAAAATCGACCTTCAGCACGGGCTACAGAAGATTTTCGGCAGCGGTTCCACAATTTCGGTTGCCAAATTTTTTGTAGACAAGAATTGTATTGTTCAGCACGTTTGGTTATAACTTTTAGTACAATTCTGACCACAATGTCGCGTCATCTTCAGTTTGGCAAGTTTTGTTAACCTCCGGTTGCGGGATTTTCACCTTCGGTTGAAACCTGTCTACTCTACGGACTCGTGTACCTGATTGATCAACGAACAGACAGACAAATAATAATTGAACAACACAGGTTGGGTCTCAGTGAATCCCACAATTGTCTTGGTGAATCATACGCGAGTTCGGTGAAGAACATAGGGGCCTCGCGAGGTGTAGTTTTTGTTTGATAAACAAACTACACACAAATATTTTCTTTAATGTGTTTTTATGAAATGTTTTTCACGTTTTCCAGTTTGCCACTCGTTCGATAAATAATAAAAAACACAGAAAAACAGTTACCGTGCCGAATCCTGGTCGTGATTTTCCATTACACTTTTCTGTGAACATTTATGCCTTGAAAAATTTGCCAGTGTATTGATATAAAATAATACATAATAGCTTGACCTGGATGTTGCATCACAATAAACTTTATTAGTATAAGTAACTGGAATGGTGCAAGCTGAGAAAGAGCATACCGTTACCTATTGTCAACAAGTTTTGCCGAAACCGGAACGGAGTTAACTGTGAGACAAAATTACGCAGTTAAAATACGGTGCAACTTGTGAATTTTAAGAAAGTTTTCGCAGTGTGGTACAAAGCCACGCTTTAAGCGTTTTTTTAAAAAATCTTTACAATTCAAACTTCAAAAATTTCTCGACAGTTACATCAAAGGAACCTCCTGCAAGTAAAACATAAAATGCAAAACATGACACTGTTCAAATTTTCAA
This sequence comes from Enoplolaimus lenunculus, assembly GCA_030248215.1. Classification (NCBI taxonomy): domain Eukaryota; kingdom Metazoa; phylum Nematoda; class Enoplea; order Enoplida; family Thoracostomopsidae; genus Enoplolaimus; species Enoplolaimus lenunculus. The sequence goes on from JASANG010002079.1 coordinate 284,747, forward strand.
AAGCTCAAGGAAAAATTCTAAAGGATGCAGAAGTCGATTTGCTGCCAGAGCCATATTCAAACTTCCGGTTGTACCCTGATACATAGAAAAACAAACCATTATTATATCTAAAGAGGAAAACCACCATCATCGGGCTATTAATATAGTGAAACATAACGTGTTGGTCGTTTGTTCCCAAAATTCCCAGTGAGTAAATAATCACAATGTTTACCCGCATTTTCAAATTCTTTTCCCGCGGGTATATCCACATCAAAATTTTCTTACTCGACTCGCGATTACCCCCGGGTACTCACGGGTCGCGTGCAGCTCTCATTTATGTACATTGAATGTAACTGTAGACCGATTGCAATTAGTGAGAGGCAATTTCCGGAACTTGCAAAAGTCAAAGCAAACCAAAATCTATGCACTGTTGCCTTGTTTGCTGCAAAATGTTAAACTATTGTTGCAGGATAATTAATAGTACCGACATTCTATAACATTTATCTTACAGTTTCATGTCGCAGTAAAAACATTTTTATAAGGTAAAGGGTTGTACTGTTCTGTTAAGCCCTGTTCGTACGTGCAATTTTTTGCTGCGAGAACTTCCAGCTGTAAATTGCACGCAGAACGTGCATTTTTTTCAACAGCCAATGCGAAAGATGATGTAATAAATTCATTGAACTTGCATGGTTATTCACACATGAGAACTAAATTCCTGCAAGTTGTTCGAACCGGACTTTAAACAGAACTTGCAAGTGCAAGTTGCTGCTGCAAGTTCTCGTAGCAAAAACTTGCACGTATGAATAGGGCTTTAAACACAGCGTTAAACGTACACCCAAAGGTGTACAAGAGCCAAGGGTTGTAAGCTTGCTTGTCATTGTGGCATAACGTTTTGGACGTTCAATTGTGCTAAACTTCAAAACTTTGTTCGACAAAAATGTTTGTTTTACATCATGTAAGAATAAACAACTGTTGCATGTTTGCAATAAGTATAAGGTCACAATTTTTTCTTTTTCGTCAATATTACACCTGTTTCGGAACTGCCAAATATATATGTTTACATGGTACTATTTTAAATATATTGCTTTATGTTCTGGTAAGCGAATTCGCGATAGTTTGTTGAAACTCTCTCCATTGGGCAGCTACAAAAATTAAGGTGCTTTTTTAAGGGTTTGAACGCTGTCAAACTCGCCACATGTACCTGAGTTATAGGAACGTTTTGCGTAAAAACTTTGTTTAAAACATTACAGTTACAAGTAGTATACATTTGCTGATAATTCACCAATGTCTTCATCTCCACGATGCGGTATCCATGATTTAAACAGTTCAAATAACCTTAATTGAACCAAAATGAAGCGATTTTAATGGCTTTCTTGCACAATCACTGAATACAACATGCCATTGTATAATTGGACTAGAAACAACAATTTCATTGCAAATAATATCAAACCCAAATTCAATTCTATGTTACAGTTTAATCACTTTAAAAGTAACACAATGCTCAACTCTGAAATGCTCTCAAACTGAAATGGCAGTTGAAAAAAATTTTGAAATATTGACCTTTAAAAACTCGCTAAATTACCTTGAGCAACTTTTGATTGAGTTCATTTTCAGTGGGTTTGTACTATACAGCGATGATCACTTAACGTGATGTATAAATGTGTGACCGGTTGACTTAAAAAAAACTTGCTGTTGGCAAAGTATATTATAAAAAAAAGCATTAGGTTTTCATTTCACAGCTATTTAAGATTACCAATAACCAGGTTTAGCGACCGGGATAAATAGAAATTTTTCTCTGGTTATTTTTTCTTCAAGCTTTTTTTGCCGAAAGACAGTTAAACAAGTGGCCAGTGATCTCTGCGTATTTCATCTTTTACGCATTTGAAACTTTTGTAGTGTTGCACCGCGATAATTATACATCATAAAATGCTGATATATTGATTGAGTAAAATAGTCATGTGATTTTCCTAGTACAATTTTGGCACCTGACTTAGTATTTATTATCGTTTTTGTATTTGTTGGCACATGCGGACATGTTTTTAATTTATAAATTTAATGTTTTTGAATTAAGCATTTCGTTAAATGCAGGCTTGCCGGATTTGTTAACGCGTGTCAGGGGTTGTAAAACAGAGTTGACCCTACCTCAACGAGTGACACAGACCATTCATTGAGGTAGGGTCAACGGAATATTTTCGTTGACGTAGGGTCAACGACCACCGTTAACCCTGGGATGGGATATATTTTGTGGCCAGGCCAAATATTTTAATGTAAACGCCGCACTAAATAAAAATAAGTCTAAAGTTTAAACTTGACTCCTGCGAACAATGGCCCGCACCTTATGTATGCACGAACCAGCTTTTTTCAACGATATTTTATCACGCGTCCTATTATTTTACCTTTTAGATACCAGTGCGTGCTACAAATAGCACTGAGTTTCTCGTCTTTTACGTTAATTTTGGGCAAACTGAACACGGCAATTTTGTTTGCAAACCTACGTTTTCAGTCTTGTGGTTAGCGCCAAAAATTTATTGTGTGTACCACTTTATTTCAAGGGGCGGCGATATGACGACCGTAAAGGTGCCGACCCACAAAAAATTACCTATACACATCGGGGAAAGGGGCTCACGGCTGAAGGCAAGGCCGTTGCTGGGGCATCCGAGACCACGCCGCGCGCGCGAAAGGGCCTCTTTGCAATGTACCAACAAGTAGCGTAGCAGATTATCCAAAAACAGGAACAGATACGCAGGCGTAGAAGGAAACTCGCAGGGGATTCATGCCATAAGTCAAATACTGTACCGAAGGCTCAAGTTTTGTAAATCATTCGCCGGATATATTTAGCCGAGCCCCAAACGGTCGCCAATATATGTGCTAAAGGGGTGGTAATACAACAATGGTTAAAGGTAACAACATAAAAAGAGATTACATTGAAATGTCCATCTAAGGGTCAGTGGAATCTCGGAACGGCACGAATACATCAATTTTCTGGCAATAGTTCCTTTACCAGTTTATATAATACAAACAGGTTCATTTGTAAGTAAGATCCCGTATGCCTCCCGGGTCAATCATGCGAACCTGTTACGGTTTCAGAGAATGATATTCATCCAAATTATATACAAAATCATAGTCAAACGTTCCGCTTTATACCTTGCCGAAATTATTCGGTTTACTGTTGCATAATCCGCGTTATACAGGATGACAGTTGCATTTCTAATCGCTGAAGAATTGGTCCATGGTTTTAGGGTGCCTAAACCGTTAATAAATTAATCCTAGTATGCCTCTGCGTCCCTGACAAGGCGAAAACTTATTACGAAGTTAGGCGGCGCTAATCTGGTCACGGAAAATGCAAAATTATATTTAGCTTGCATTTGTCAGGGAAATGGCCGTAATTTACAGTTTTTTTACATATTTTCGTCATGCAGTTGAAAATTTTTTTTGCCCACTCGCTGGGCCCAATGTGAGACCCCCATCGCCTCCCTTATCCGGCTTAGTTACCTTCTGGACATCTGTCTATAAACGCGTTACCAGCACAACATGACTTTTGAACTTACTCTCCCTCACTTTTGGTGGGATTCATGGTACCAGCATACAATATGACTAAAAAAAGCTCAGCAGTTCTCAAACATAAACCGACTGTTTTGAAGCGTCCATAGTACCATACCTTTTCAGCTTCCAACTCATCTTATGCCCCGTTAATAAAAGAGAGTGGCCCAAAAACGCAACACACACTAAATACATTCTTTTCTACCCAGTTGAATACTCTTTTTTGCTAGAGTGATCATCCATTTTTGCTGCTAGTTCTGCTAAACGATTAAAATTTTTGATTACGTTTCGCTATTTTTTGCTAGAAAATAGAAAAAATTCGGCGTTATGAGCGAAAATCTACTGATGTAAAGGCTGCGCTCACCGTTAGGTCTGTCATATATGGATATAAATATGTTCATCATCGCAAGCCATTATGATGCTTCCTACCACTCCCAGTAAGCCTGTTATTTGAATACAAAAGACCAAATCGCACATCTATAAATCTTTTACTGGCCCTGTTCAATCTCCAAATAATCATTTATTCATGCTTCATAATATTTTATGGTTTATAAGCATACAAATTTAACTTTGAGAAAGCGCTTCAACAATTTTTGTATCGGATGTCACGGCAACACAACAGCAACAACAGCGCCAGCATTTTCCGTTTAGTTTCAGCTGCGAGTTTCACTCTCCAATTATGTATCATTTTTCACATTTATTCAAACCATCAATTGCTTGCGCAATCTACAACCGCGATAAAAACATTATCTGCAGTTATCGCATCTGTTAATTGCACTGAAGAACAAGAAATTATTGATTTTATTAAAATTGCTTACTTGAACAACAAACGGCCGTCTGAATACGGAACCAGAGTTGTTTTAGAGCTTTGGGTCCAGGCGGTTACATCGATTTCAGAAGTCACAGCTGACTTTGAAATGGACATTTATATCACTGAACTGTGGCCTGATCCAGCGTTGCGTTACGAAATGTTGACGCCGTGTAAACAAAATGTATCATTGAATCATGAAATGCTTCGATATTTATGGACACCAAATACATGTTTTGTAAATACTAAATACGCGAAAATACACAACTCGCCGTTTCGAAACGTGTTCACTATGATTTATCCAAACGGAACTGTATGGCTTAATTATCGGTTAAAAGTTAAGGTACGCACTCATTTGCTTATTACTGCTAAGAAAAAATAGCCAATAAAAGTGTTAGGTCGCATAAACTCCACACGACAAAAAATGCCAAAAATATCAGAATATCATAAAACATGGTTGATGTATTTTCAGAAATTGTCATCGAGAATAGGAACATCAGGTTTGTTGTCACGGCCAATGTAAAGAACATCGGCGGAACAGTATTATAAGCATATTCCTAAGCCAAAAGCCTAAGCCTAAATCTAAACCTAAGCGTAAGAATGAACATATTCCTAAGCCTAAGCCTAAGCCTGAGCCAAGCATAAACTTAGTCTAACGCTTAAGCTTACTCTGTTCTAGTCCCACAGAAAAACTCTCAGCCCCTGATCTTTACGTGAGCCGTTGTCACAAAGTAGAATTTGTAAATATTAAGAAGTTAAAAGTGTAAAAGTAATATATACTTCTTTGAAGCAGTTTTAGCCCCTTCTCACATTGAGTTGCCCATAAGCAACTCAGCGCAGTGTATATACGTTAAATAATATATGTCGCACCGTGTTTAACAATTGCAACACCTATACATAGTACTAAATCACCACAAGCCGTAAGAGCCCCCTCGGGCTCGAGCGTCAAGCTCCTATAGCTGAGTGGTGATGGTATACGCCTCCCACTCCAGTCACTGGAGTCCGAATCCTAGCATAAAAGTAGGTCTCAGGGGAAATAGAAAATATTCATGTGAGAAGGGGTTAAATTAGGTACATCAGAATGTATCGTTTTTATCAATTATGAACAGGGACCGTGTAATATCGATTTAACAACGTTTCCAATGGACACTCAACATTGTTACTTGACACTGCAAAGTTTCAACTACAACAAAAACGAAGTCAAAATGCGCTGGAATACAGTTCATCCGATTGTGTTGTTTATAAAACCCGAGTTTTCAGAATTCACACTGACACACTATCGAGCCGAACGGTTTGAGGTGGTAAGCGTCGTAGAATGCAATTACAAAAGCAATACTGTACTGTTAGTTTTCAAACCCACAGTTGATTTAGAAGTTTATTGGAATGATTTTAATAAAAATTAAACTTTGATTCTGGGTTAAATTCATCCAGCTATGCTTAGTTCCGGTTGGAACCATGCGAACGTTTAGCACGGCCACAAAATCAATAGGTTTAGGTTTAATTGTATGGTAACATTAGTTGCGCATTGCACCTATACAACAATATCATGCGTACGGTGTGCTGGCTAATGAAGATAAAAAACTTCAGTATCTCCGGACGCGGAAGCTTTTAGCTTCAGTATGGCGGTCACGGAATTTTTTTGGTCTCAGCAGTCAGCACACTGAAGCCTGTTTGGTGTTATCATAATATTAAGAACATTGGAAACTTCACAGCAGCAGACTAAGTTTATTTGTTAAAGCCTGAACCTATGCTTTAGCGCTTGCATAAGTCTAGCACTAACACCAAGCCTAAAAATGTAAAGCATGGTCAAAAGCGACGACACAAAGATCACTCAGACGACTTGGCTAAAGAACGTGTACCATAGACACTGAACAATCGTTGTTTTCAGTTATATCCTGCCGGATACTGGGACGAACTCACTGCGTGGTTTTCATTTGAACGTCGCTACGGATATTACATCTTGCAAGCGTACATTCCAACATATTTAACAATATTCATTTCATGGATTTCATTTTGTGTCTCACCTCGCGCGATTCCAGCACGAACATTGCTCGGAGTTAATTCGTTGTTGGCGCTTACGTATCAGTTTGGCACAATTATGCATAGGTTACCACGTGTTAGTTATATGAAAGCTATCGGTACGTTCTTTATATGGCCAACGGTAATTGCAGTTTCCTGAACTCAAGGAGACATGAAGATTATGGTGTTAAAAGACTGAAAACGGTTTGGCGAAGGCTTAGGATTTTGTTTGGAATTAGGGTTCGACTTGGTCTTATGATTTGAATTAGGCTTATGGGACTCGACCATGTCCTTCTAGGGAGAATGGGCCCGGTGTACGATGTTGTGGCATTTTTGCCACGATATCGATTGTGCGGAAAAATGTTGCATTGTTTCAATAGCTGCTGATTTGGTCGCACAATTTCGTGCTTATAAGATGTTGGCGAAAAACGACTATCTTACACCATGATCGGAAAATTAAATTGTAATTATACGTTACAAGTAGGTTAAGACCAGTTTTGGTACATTTTTCATCAAATTTAATTTGCCATTCTGATAAGTGTAGCTAACCTTATGCGTGATTTGCTTGAAAATCAGCATGCGGTGACACGAAAAGTTGTAAGCATCGCTTCATATGCTACACAATAAGTTTATGTTCCGCTTAATACAATATTATTTTCCGAGCTTCCATCAATTGTAAAAATTAGTATAAAGCGGCGATTTTTTTACGAAATCTGTCGAGTTTGCAAAAGTGTCGTCTGTATAAAATCGCATTTTTATCAGACACTCAAGCTTTCACGATATACGATGCTTTGAGGTCCTACCGAAAATGTCATAACTTCAGGTGTATATATAGTTGGAAATTTTCAATTGGACCTCGGAACGTAAATATAGTAATGGCGCATTTTACCATGTATTATTCAGACGTTTGGATGCTCGTATGTATGTCGTTTATATTTTGCTCACTGTTAGAATTGGCGATAGTTGGCTATTTAACCGCATGTGATACTCAAAAGCATACAGATAATCCTGGCGTTTCTACACCATACTCAAATCATTCGCCGAAGTTTTCAAACCGTTTACAAATGCCAAAAAATAAACCAATATATTCGAAACCTGTTGTTCGAGGACATCGAAAACGATTTAGCAAGCTATGTCCGGTTTCATTGCATCGTAAATCTGGTTCCGAATGTTTAAATTCTGAAAATAACACTCCATATCGCGATAGCTGGTCAGAATTGCCAGATGCGAATCACTATCAACACGCGTACGGTGGTGTCAATTTGCAAAATTGCACTTTGAAAAACGTATCGTCAGAGGCGTCCCAGCGTTGTTTGCATCGCCAGTTATACTGGAGATTAACACCAGAACGAAAAGTTACTCAGTCGGACTCGTCTAAATTTGTACGTAAGCTGTACCGATGGGTAATGCGTGAAATTAAACTGCGACTTAGCAAACTTCGAAAACGTTTAACTGCACAATTGTTGGATAAAATATCGGCGTTTTGTTTTCCAACTCTGTTCACCGTTTTTAATATTGTCTACTGGGCGTATTATTTAAGATGACTTGACGAGAGATGTATTAAAAGTTTATATAATTAAACCTAGAACGTGAACATAAAAGTAATTTGGGCATAGCTTCACGTAAATGTTACATACCAGGGTGCAATGGAACCAAACGTCTGCCTCCGGCTCCGGCAAAAAATCGGCCTCCGGCTCCGGCAGAAAATCGGCCTCCGGCTCCGGTAAAAATGTTGCCGGAGGTTACGGCAAATTCGGTAGTAAAATTTTGCACAATTTTGCAAAATTTATCTGTTTGACGCGTTTTGTTTTACTTTTGTCACAATTTTCAGGAAAGAATTTGTGAAATTTCGCAGAAAATAGCGTAAAACCAAACAACTTAACAACATATTGCAGATATTGGCTAAAATTAACTAATTAACCATAATTTCTACTACCTATTTTCGCCTCACCTCCGTCCTCGGCTCCGGCTTCGGCTCCGGCATCTTTCACCTCCGGTTGCACCCTGATATCTACATATTTGAAGCTTTGTTAAACGAAAAGCAAATATATAAATGTATGCGTTTTCGAGGCAATACTGTTTCATTGCAATCATGTTGACTAGTTGTTCTTAATCCTTAAAATTAATCTCTCGGTGTGCCATTGTTCGTTCAATCTTGCAGCCACAATAAGCCATCGCATACTAAAGAACAGTACTGTTTGGCAAAACATTTGCATGCACGAAATTTTTTTAAAAGTCAAACAATAAAATACTGAAATGACTTCTCAGCCAACATAGTGGCGGCCTTATTTTGATTGATTTTATGTCGCACTATAGTTATACATCGCAGATTTTCAAAATTGGTATTGGACAAATAGATGGAATTCAAGGCATGACCTAATATTAAGTTTAGCAGTAAATTGTCTTTTACTCTGTATGCGAATTCGAATTGTATAAAACAATTAGTCACCGAAGAACGTGTAGCAAGAACGATACTAATACATTGATACAGTAACTGATATTTTTAATTACAGACCAAAATTTACCGAAGTAGTTGTAAATATTGCCACGGTATTTATAGTAATCGTTAATTATAACCTAAAAAACACACCAACTTAAATATGCACTCTGAATTTAAGATTTCTTATACATCTAATTAAATCCGTGCACTTGGGTAGACACTGCAACTTTATAATCATTTGTTGAATTCTCTAACGATAGTGTTTATTTGATAAAACGCAAACCCTGCCTAACATACTGTTTATTTTCCAAAACCTTGGCTTAAGCCTAAACTTAAAACGGAATTGAAATTTAGCTCTAGATCAAAACTATAATCTACACAGAACATTTTTTTGGACGGTTTACGCTTTCACGTCGGTCCCGTAGCCAGCTCACCTTGTTATGGGAGGGCTAAAAAATTTTCAGGAGAGCCATTCAAGGGTTTTTAATGACCTGCAAGCAAAGTTGAAAATTTTCTAGGGAGGCCAAAATTTTTCCAGGGGGGGGGGGGCTCGGTCCACCTTCCCGTCCATGGTTACGGACCCGTTTCACGTGTGCCTTTTATATATTCAAATAATATAAATATTCCTCGACAATGCATTTTTATATTTATTCAGGACATTCACGCAAATTCTTCAAGACCGTCTGTCTAGAACACTCACAGGTTTTACAAGGTCATTGTACGAATGCTTGGAAGGATCACACCTGAAGAAACGGATTGAATAAAACGCATAAAAATCCAAACAGCAAATTAAAAATATACGTAAAGGCCGATACTTTTCCCTGCGGGACTATAACAGAGTAAGCTTAAGCTTTACACGAATTTGTTTGTTAAGGCTTAAGCTTAAAAGTATAGGCTCTTCCTTACGTTATGCTTAGGCTTAGGAATATGATTATATACTAATGGTGCAGCCCTGTTGACATGAGGGTAGTGGGAGCGTATTCGTCTACTTTGTTGGTGGCAACAAAGTGACTACACAAAGTATATTAACACTTTGCTTAAAGTTTCCATCGTGCGGCGTGCCCCTTTGAAATTTGTGAATGCCACTGGTTCAATGCAGATACATACTGAATATGCTGCTTCAGCGTACACCAGTGGTGCATCCAGAAATTACCGATAAGTTTTAAAAATTTAAATACAGTTGTTAGAGCTTGCGGTGCGAGATACATCCTACCTATATGGCCGTCAGCTATGTTAAAACTATAACCCTTACCATAACCTGGGATTATCGGCTGTTTGACTAGTTTGTTGCATTCGAACAATTTGATTTCTACAACCTCCGACAATGACAGTTTTTTCAACACTGCGCTGGTGATGTTTATTTTCTTGCGGGAAAGAGAAAAAATTTTCAAATTGACCCGGAGTATACGAATGAGGCCGTTTTGCTTTTCGCAATGTATCAATTTTGTTTCGCAATTTGAGACCGCAATCTGGCGATTCATAAACGTTTGCTCGATACGAACCAAATGACGTCATTCCACGTTGGGATGCGTGGGCGTTCGATTGAGCGAACAAGCTTAGTTTCGCATCCGACGATTGTGGATATTTTGATGTCACTGATGACCTTAAAGTGTGGAAAGAAAATACAGGAAAATCTCGGTTTGAAACGCAGTTTAAGGTAAAAATTTTCTTTTCAATTACTGTCTTTTTTAATCGCAACTCTGCGAGTTCAATTTGTTTATCGCAAGCACCCGGGTAGCTAACGGTCTAGTACAGAACAAAATTCTATGAATTACCTGCCGTTAGTTCAACTTGCCGTTCATATACAGTTGAAAATTTTGTCGGATTCACAGAAGCCTTCAATTGATTATGACTCATGACCTACTTATGCGTAATCTTAAGCCAAACGAAATCCAAACTTTTGGCCAAAGCCTTTGGTGTAGGACTTTGTTAGGGATCTGTTCGATACACAGGTTTAAGTTTAAGATTCCGTATATTATACGAAAGGAAATCACGATGGATGCATATGTTGTTCGGCCGCGTGTAGCAATATTATAATTTTTTCGCTTTTTGTATTGCAGGTGAATAGTACTTTAAAAATTTTAAATGCTTTTGGATCGGATATAAGTTTTAAAAATTTCCACTCTTAAAATATTTTACACCTCTACCTTAAGCAATCAAACACTACTATAAGTTCGTGTACAATTTTGCAGCATTTACGCTTAGGCTCAGGTTTTGTTTTGAAAAAGGCGTCCTAAGCTTAAGTCTGGAGTCCAAACCATATTATTTATTAAAATGCGAAAAAAGTCCACAAGATCAGAAATAAACTTTATTTCAATCAAATTAGTTTCAAACCAACGCATACCTACTACCGCTGCCGTTTACCGAATCTAAGGTGCTGATCTACAGTACCTGAGGGTTGTGCCTCGGATTTGACCAAACGAATTCATGCCCGCTTGTGACTGCAATAACGGCCTCGATTCAAACGGCAACACAAACGGTATAACAATTCGCTTTCTGTGATGACCTTCGTCTGGAGATTGAACTAGCATCGTTATTGATTTAAATTCCAATAAAGTATATTCGGTCGCAAGCCAAACTTAAAAAACTCAACGAATTACAGTACTAACATGGGCAGTATTAAAACAAACTCTGCATAAACTTTACTGGATTGTATTTTATCGGAGTCCGTAACTTTGCCAACAATTGGCCAACTGTTTTAGTTCCTATAAGTCGCCCATGTAATAAAGATCAGTGGGGGAACGTTTCTCTGCTGGACAGCAATAGTGTACGCTAAGCTCTATACTATTTTTTTGCTTAGGCTTTATCTTTACGCGTAGGCTTTAGTAATATGCTTGTACTGCTGTTAATGCCCTGTTCTATGCATTGGCCCTATTAGTTTAAGAACAAAGCCATGCTTATCGTAACTTTTGTTCTGTTAAACTTGGGACATAAATGGAAACGTGTTCCTATGTAAACGGGTTCCTATGTGTGACCAATGATCAAATGATATCGGCTCAAATCGTCATTTGTTTGTGCTGCTTTATAAAAACGATTTCGCATACTTTTTTTGTTTATATTTGTTTTAAAACAAAAACAAGCTTAGCGTTCTAAAATTCGCATAAATTTGGAAGTAGGATATACATAATTAATAAGAAAAACTATTGTAGAAGTAGTCTCTAAAGGTACAACCAAAGGTCTGCGCTTCCGACTCTTTTAGATCGTCATCTTTTCGGACGCAATTTTTTCCAAAAATTCGTGCAGTTTCGAAGTGAATTTTTTGTATTTTTACAAATGTTGCGCCGTTCACTGGGATTGAAATTTGGGGCAATTGAGTATAAGCGGTAACATGAAACGGTGAGGTATATATACCGCTGAAAAACTATCTGTTATTTTTATGATATGTAAAAAAAATTTTCTGTAAGCATTCCAGCCAAACAGATGTAAGGATTCGAGATACCAAATTAGCTATATTATCCAGGTAACAAAACGTGTGTCATATTGGGTCAAACGTTTGACCCATCCATAACCCGTTGTGACCTATAAAAACTTCCAAAACGTTGACCCACGGCCGGTATCCCACCTACATGTTTAAAACTCTGTCTAACGGGGCATAACCAAAAGTTACATCGGGGAGATTCATTTATTCATAGATTTTAAACAATATAAGGTGCTGTTGGGCCCGCAGCAATGCGGAGGGCTAAAGGGGCTCAGCCCTCCCCCCTGGAAAAATTTTGGCCCTCCCCTAGCAAGTTTTCAACCTTACTTGTAACTCATTGAAAACCCTTGAATGCCCCTCCTGAAAAATGTTTAGCCCCCCTAGCAAGGCGGTCTAGCTACGGGCCTGGCTGCTGTACTTAAAATTCTATTTGCGAGTAATAATTATAGCAGTCCTCACTAAAACCACAACAAGCTTTTGCAGCGTAAACATTGAAGTTACGAGTTCTATGCAAAAATACATTTCGATGAAATGTTTGTCGATGGTCTTTAGCCTCTCAAATAATCCAAAACATTAAAAAAGTTTAGAATACAAAACTAAGAACGAAAAACTTCACTGAGATATATTAAAAGCAACAATGTGTGCAATGTGGCGATTTTGTAAACAAGAGGTTTGCGGGTTTTATGCTATCCGTCGCTGTTTATGACAGTGTTTTTGGGTAGTAAAATGAGGCTGTGAGAAAATATTAACTTGGTTTTTGTCAAAACGCCCCATGTAAAGATCACGGGCGGAACGTTTATCTGTGTGTCTGGAATAAAGTAAGCTTAAGCTTTAGCTTTATTTTTGCTTGTGCTAATAGACTTAGGCTTAGGCTTAGGTATTTAAGCATAGGCTTATGTTCAGGCTTAAGAGTATGCTTATCCTACTGTAGCGCTTCTGTGCTATACAAGTTCAAATTAGTTAAACGGTTGTTTTAGACGCAAGTGTACAAAATTACTGTTTCAGATGCTGTGAAAGAACTCGACAAAACAAATGTTGGTTAGGCTTTGGCTTAGGCATAGGCTTAATATGAATACGTTTACTACTATTACGGCCATGTTCTATATATTGGCCAAACAAATGAAATTTTGCAAATCTCTAACCAAATAGCAGCTCAAAAATCGTGTTAAATATTTATATAGTTCAGTGTTTACGAAGTTAATAAAGCTCTGTTATTTAAAAAAATGCTCGTAATCCGAATGTCTTTGGCCAAAACCGTGCTGAGGATCGCGAAATAATTAAATTCCCTCAACAGCTAACCAATCGTAAATATAGATTTACGCTAAGATTCAATGTTTAGACTCTTAAAATGTTTTGCAAATTTGACAAAAAAGATTAGACTTTATGATTTTGTATTAACCCTTTATCACATGAACATTTTCTATTTCACCTGAGACCTACTTTTATGCTAGGAATCGAACTCTAGTGTCTGGAGTGTTAGGCGTTTACCATCACTACTCAGTTATAGGAATTTGCGCTCGAGCACGAGGGGCTCTTACGGCTTGTGGTGATTTAGTACTATATGTATACGTGTTGCAAATGTTGAACACTGTGCGAAATATATTATTTAAGGTATATACACTGCGCTGAATTGCCCATAGTCAACACTATGTGAGAAGGGGTTTGTTTTCACACCAAATTTGTTTATTAGCCTTAATTCCGTGCAAATAATATACATATTGTTCAAAACACAGATGTTTGACGTTCATTAGAATATAATTTTCGCTGCTTTATTATTGAGGTTTAGATTTAGTTTGATACATAAAGTTACGTTAATAAAGTCAAGTCTTGTTTTATATTGAACAAAGTAGTTTTCTAAAATTTAATTGTTGTTTGAGTTTAAAACTTGTGACCATAGCGAATTTTACAAAATAAGCGGTAACAGTTGTTTATTTTCCGTATATAAAAAGACCCCCGCATATGTAACGACTGGAATAATAAAACAGGCTTAGGTTTAAGTTTAGGCTTAAGCTGAAGTTCAGCTTTGACCGGCTCATGTAAAGAACTCTTATTTATTAACGGAGAAAATCTGATTCGATGTACATGAAACATAATTCACAAGTGGATGTTAGCAATCGGGTCAATTAATTTGACTTTTGAGAAAGAACAATCGACACTGTAGTTTAGCAAGATGCCACCACATGCTGTTGAGGTTATCATATTTTGCAAAATTTGTTCAATTCTCGCGGAGCGCTTCGGCATAAGGCCAAAACTGCTGGCGTCTATCCATGTTGGACGTGGTTTTTTGTTAAACGCGACTTAAGTAAAGTAGTTTGGGGCAAAGCCGATTGTGGATGCATTCTATAATTGCAGTTGAAACCTGTGTAGAGAGCCACTGGGACTTTATTTTTTCTGTTTTCTTTTTTTCGAATCCATTGGTGACTTTTCGATATGGTTTATAACTTTCTAAAGTTCAAGTGAACGGTATGCGAGTCCCGTTTTCTTTTTTTTTCGGCCATCCTATTTTACCAAAAATTTCTTTTCCTCTTACCCTTCTTTTCGATCCGGACCACTGATTGTGTGAGGAATCAGCCGAACAGTGTGGTGGTCTGAGGTGTTTCCAGGAGCAGGAATGCGCGAGGATATTAGTCTGCTACACATAAAACCGGTTGTCTTGACATATTAAATTTTCTAGACTAAGTGATCCGGGATATCAAACATTGATAGGCATAAATAGCTCGGAAATTCGTGTTCGAAATGATTAAAGCATAAATGTCTTAAATTCAAAGAATTGATATTGCCTATTTTGGAAACAAAAATAGTTGTAATAATAAATTTGGCTAATTTGAATGTATTAAACAAGTTGCTCCATTTACATTGGCAAGAGTGTATGTAAATAATCTTATTTCAAAGATATTTCGGCTTGAGCTCAGGATTCCCAAACATAACTTTACGTCTTAGACAGATCTATGATTGTTAAATTAGGAAATTTAGATGATTTGTCATACATTTGTCTTATATTTCACTATGGAAATATTCGTCTGAATCGTTTATGAAACAGAATCTTAAATTTCGGATTTTAAGTGAAAAAAGTTTCTGACATACACACATCGGAAATTTTTCAGAAATTAAAGTCTAGAATTTAAGACATACATGCATGGAGCCTGTATTAAGACGTAAATGTGTTAAATTTTACATAATATTTATTGTATATCAGACAAATTGTTTTGTGTGTTGCCCTGAAACTTTTGTCAGTGGTGTCAACCAATGGTCCAGCTGGCCGTCTTAGAACCGATTAGAAATCGCCTGTCTGCTTCTATATAAAACAGTCTAAAATAGTTCGGCGATGACGATTAAGGATTGTAAATTCTAGAACACCCTAGGCTTGAGAGCGGCATTAATGTCCCGAATACAGCTAACCTAGCTACACATCTTCCCGTCGCAATACCATAAGATTTGGGATCACCAAGGATAAATAGCATGGGCTTTTAGTTGGAGTTCTAGTCTAATATTAAAACCATCATTACTTTCTCAATGTTTAGAAAAGTATTTTGTACACCCTTTTATATAACCGAGCTGATGAACGCAATCAGTACTCTCCAAAAATCGTATAGTGGTTTTAATGGCTTGCTATCCATGGAAACATATCGTCGGATTTCGGTTGGTGGAAAGCCCTTTTTGGTGGGAGGCCAGCGGCCCAACCCCCCTGGATCTTACCTTTAATCTGCTTGCTATCAAGTTTGACATTTTTGAGTTGCCTGGTATGCTTTTGTGACAGTTTAGCAAAAGCCATCGTCACACCTCGTGCATTTCTCCACATTGTGTACACGAGTTTAAAGTAAACGACGCATAAAATACCGTTCGTTATGAAACTATCATATATGTCCATATCCAATTACTGAAAAAGCCAGACGAAATGAAACAAAAACAACAAACGTATTCTTTATTAAATATGGACAGGACAGTATAACCTAAAAACGTAATTCTATTAAGGAAAGGGTATGTCGCATTAGCACACTTTTCAACAAGCTTAATCATAAGCCCATATCTAATAGTATAAAAGCCTAATTTGAGTCTAATCCTAAGCCTGAACTATGCCAGAATCAAACGATTTTGGAAGCTACACCGCTGACGTTTGCATCAGTCGGATATGTTATAATGGTTATCACTTGTTTCCAGTCTAACATAGCGAGCACGGAATTGTAAAAAGCAGGAAACTTTACGAAGCCTGCCAAATGTCGATTTTACCTCTGAAGTTTGACAACTTCAGTGATAATTTCTTCATTGCGTGCTGAGTTTTCGACGCCTTATACCACCGCAAAAGGTTACAGAAATATTGCTGATGCGTACAAAAGCACTTCCTATTGGATAATTTTCGTCTGTATTTTGAGCCTAAATTAATAGAAGTTTGTCTCTAATTAGAGCCCTAAACAGACAGAGTTCAAAATTCTTGATTTGAGTATACTATTATTTATTACAATAATCTGATTACACAAATGGCTCCTGGACCAAGTGTAGTGTACCATGATATAGTTTTAAAAGTATAAAAAGTATAGCGTGTTTAAATTATACAGAATAGTATAAGTGAGACGTCAGCGTTCAAATAACAATGAATGGGATTAAAAATAGATAACAGTCAGTGAAAAATTGCAGCAAACGTGATACTCCATAAAGAAGCAAAATAAGTATCGAGTCCACTTTTATTCGGGTCACTGCAGTATATACCAATCGCACGCTAATTTTACCACGATTCGACGCGGGCCATGCGGGTTCTGCAGACCAGTGTTGAATTCTTACGATTTTTAATATTGTCGTCATATAAACTTTCAGCCGCATCGCATTCATTCGGTTACCATAAGACATCCGATTTAAGATGGGTCTGCAAACCAAAAAATTAATTTGTGTGATCAAAAAGTTTTTTTGCAACTGTAATTGGCAGCGAATATGGTTTTTGCGCCATCAGGATTATTGCAAACAAGTACGCTTGGTATATATAGAATCAAAATTTTGTTAGCTTTGTATTTTTATATGAAAAATTTAATTAGAAACCTTAACAAATCTGGTCAAAGTCAATTGTCCAGGTTTTAATAAGTCTGAATCAGTCGTTTTTAACTCTCTAAGCAAACCGTATGTAAGAAACGAAGTTTGTTAACCAAATTGCCATAAAACGAATATGTTTGTGCTATCTGCTGGGTTTTAGATACCGTTAGAACAAATAAATGTTTATTCCTGAAGTAAACGGAATTCTGCCAACTTCTATTTTGTGGTTTGTTTTGAAATTATGACAAAGATTAAGGTGGAAAATCATATATTTTTTCGATAGCAGCATATATGTCATCGATTTGAGTGAACTATAATGAGCGATCTGAGTGGACTAATGTACGTATGATTGGCTGAACGGTGGTTATTTTTACATGGCTTGCAGGATATTGGGTAAGGTTAAATATTTCATGTGGTTAAAGTTTAGTATCGTGTAAAGCAATAAATAAGAATGCAACGAAATGCACTTATCGATGATAAATTTTACTTATTTTACACATCTTAAGTCTTAATTTTTTATTGTAAAATTAGGCGGAGTTTCATTATTGCGTTTAATCTACGCACAAGTCTCAGCCTAAGTATACCTGAAGCTATGCACTTCGTTTAAACCTATCACCCTTAACTGGAATATAAACCTGAGGTTAAAATTGAACAAAAAGCAGTGCAACTTCATTATCGTTGACGTACGACCTCTTCGTAATCTTTAAGCTATGCGTTTCACTGAACCAAAATGAAGTATTCCTAAAACTTGAATTGAGAAAAATATACAAAGTTTTGCGATCAATGAAGTATATCTTAATCATTGTTGTATATTATTAATCTTACGTTTAATTCTCTAATTAATGATTACGTCTCAAATTTGCATTTAGTTCAGTTTTACTTCAGACTACCGCAAATTAGGTATTTTTTATTTTTTTGGATTTTAACTTTTACATTTGGAAATGGTAGGTTATACCAACTCCACTTAATCTCATTTAGATGTCCTTTGCAAAGGCTTCTATGGTAAATTAGCTGTTGATGGGCTGTTAGCGAATTAATGTGTTAATTCATACTTGAAATAATGGATAGTTAAAGCGTTTTTGAGGGCTGAAAACCTATGCCATGATCTGAGAACGTTAGTCCTCAAGTGTGTCTTCTGAACAACGATCACGCAAACACGGATTGTTCAAATGAACTTCTGCTAACTTTTGTAACACATCTCACTTGCTTTGCGGGGAATTTTAAAACTGTTTCCGTCACACCCGGTGTGCTCCTTAGCAATATGCGAAGTGAAGTTAGTGGTAAAAAGATGCGTGGTCATACCCAAACCATTTCAACTTCAGCTTGCTTCCATTTCACCTAGAAACCACCACGAGAGTAAGGCTATAATGTATACCGCTAGAAGGAACTTTACCTGATGTCTTGGGAGACTTTACTGGATCCTGCATTATTAAGCATTTAAGAAGAGCGTAGATGCAACTGGATACGGCAAAGGTCTGGACCCCTGTATGAATTAAATAAAAAGTCGACTATTCTATAGATTTCGACGTGCTCAGTTCAACAGTACACCCTGTTTACGGCTGCAAACCAACGGTTGAAAAGTTATGGCCAGCGAAATTATAGTACAAACTCACGCAGATTTAAAAGGAAGGCATCTATCATTCACATGTTCGTAAAATGTAAGCTATACCAGGTTTGTTCAGTATACAAATTTGGTAGGTGGTGGCACATGTTTTATATGGTAAAAGACTAAAGCTCAAAGGGCCATAAATTTTGAACTAGAAACCCCGCAGTTTTGGAAATGGAACCGCATGAACTCAATTCGTTAAAATCTATAAAATAACCTGCTTTTCATCAAATTCCTAGATGGCTTACTTTCTGTAAGGTCCGTATTCCCGTCTCTGATAGCCAGTTTGAACATTTCTCGCACTGGCCAAAAACGTCCGCACTCTTATTTATGATATCCCTAAAGAGTCCATGGGGGTCGATGACTATACGGACTTCACGCGCAGTGACTTGGGATCGGTGTGACTGAGAGTGGATGATGCATACTTCAACAAGAGCATGCAACTGGGTACATTCTGCTTAGAAAATAATGTACCCGGCACTCGTTGCGTTTTTGCCCTGCCCCTTTATTTAGAGGGGGGTACAACCGGTGAGAACCATGGTACAATATGTATGCGGTGTCAAACATGCTCCCCATATGATTTAATTTAGTATATTCATGTGATAGCAACACCCTCTAAACAAGGTGTGGTCGGCCAAAAACGCAGCGCCCGGTGGTGCATTTTGTACCATACGGAGCCCCAAGAGTGGCACACTCTTGTATTATGCGCTCTTGGTATGACCGAATTTCCCACGTTTTAGATATAAACCTTATCTCAAGCAAATTTGGAAAAATTGGATAATATACTCTTGCTCAAAGATTTATGTTTCGGTCACGTTTTAAAAGTAATTAATTTCGCACTGTTCAAAATTTGTTTTTTCAATACAAATAAAGTTGTCTGTTTATTTTGAAATACATGCGAGTATATACTGGGAATTAATAGTATGTATGCGTTAATACGTCAGTTTTTAGCTTGCAATAATTGACCGAAACGTTTGAAACGCCTTAGATGAGAAAGTTCTATCAAACCTGTATAATCGGCTATAGTTAACAAACTTGGCAAAGCATTTACCTTTTACGAATGCTTAAAGTTTAACATGGTGTTTGTGCACTGAGCTATAAATATTTCTCAATATCTTAGCGTAGAAAAAGTATAAGTTGTCTTTTCAACCCAGTATCAGATATTTTGCATATTACTTGGAAAACCGAACAGCAAATCGAACTAGAAATCAAAAATAATGTAGTACAAAATTTGTGTCGAATGAAATTTTTATCTAAAACATCGAGATTTTGGTAACATGGGAAATGTTCCTCCAAGCGTCCAGCCGTGCTGAAAATTTTGCGACATAAATACTTTATTCGACGCTCATAAGTAAAAAACTACTGCCTTGTTACATCAAGAATTAAAAAATTTTGTTCCTTAGGCACAATTGGTCAATCTTAGAATATTGAAAAATTTACTAAAAACACAATTTATATATAAAACTATTAATTGTAGGAACTCAAAGTGTCATTACCCACCGAAAGTACTGAATTCGCAACTGATATGCTTGGTGTCAACTATCTATACAAATCATATAATTAAAGCTATAACGCCGAACACACGTTGTTTGGGCATAGATTAGGGTTACTAAAACCATTGTTTGAAAATCAAAGTTTTCTAAGAAACATGTTTCTGTTGCAAATGTTGCATAATTTCAATGTTAACTTTGTTACGCGTAATTGTTGACTTAAACTAAAAAGCAGTCACGTCTACGCGATTATTCTCATTATATTAATTGTTTTGATTATCTGTTTTGAAATCTGTCATACCGTTGGACTTATCGTTATTGTTATCTTAATATTTCCCACTTTTTGCTGTATTTGCACTGGTCCTGAAAAAACGTCCAAATTAGTGCGGCTCACTTACCATACAAATTATTATTTATTGAAGTTCAGTTGTGAACCGATGCTCATCTTACGCCAATTCTCTGCAACGTTTTTCCACCCATCCGAGCCACAACTGCGTGAATCTCATTTCCATATTTTAGAATCAGCAAAAAAACTGACCCTTTGCCATAAGACACCTCGATTGTATTCTTTAATTAACAGTGAATATTGTTTGTTAAAAAAAGCATCCATACTTTAATCCGAACACATATTACCATGGTACATCCGGAAATAAACAATGCTGAAGAAGCGTGATAAGTTTTTGCCGAAGCTGCAGGTGACCTTTTAAATAGTCTCATATTTTTTGAGCCACCTAATAACGCACAAGAAACGTTTTTCATATATAGCGAGGACTAATTTCGCAGAAACGATGGAAATAACGTAGAAAATTAGTATAGTTTCATTTCTGGCTGGGGGATATTTCAGCAATTGTTCACAAATAACTTTTATCAAAAAAAGATTTGGGAAAACGCAAGCGAAGTGAGCGAGAATCTATAACAACATTGTAGTATATTTGGTTACAGTAAGCTTTGTAATTTACTCACCACTACTAAACAAGCTTATGTGAGAAAGAAGCGAAAAATTTTCAATTTACTATCTATAACCCCTTCTCACATTGAGTTGCCTATAGGCAACTAAGCGCAGTGTATATACGTTAAATAATGTATATCGCACTGTGTTTAACAATTGCAACACGTATACATAGTACTAAATCACCACAAGCCGTAAGAGCCCCCTGTTCTTCAGTTAATTCTAACACTGTTGCGCCGTCAGTTCGCACCGTAATTTCATTGGCATTTTCATTTTTTCATTCGCACTAGTGTGAACTGTCCGGCAGATGGAAGCTTAGGTTTACGCGATGTAAACACAATAATGCAATTTATTTCGGTTGATACCGTAAATTTAAAATGGTGCATTTTTAGCTTGTTTTGCATTTAAGTTATGCGCAGAACAGTATTAATACTAATAGTTTAAAATACCTGTTTGCCTGGCAAACATTTGTCAACGGAAATCTGATTCCGTGTTGATAATTTTGTTATCTTTTCACAACTGAACCTGAACAATAGCGTAAACTTGAATTTAAAAGCCAAGCTTAAGCCTTAATTTAAGCGTAAAGTATGCTAAAATCTGAAAATTTCGAATATTGTAGAACAGGGTTACTTTTCTCATTGAATCAGTTCATTTGTAACACCATTTACACTATTTTAAGCAACAGCCGAGAAACTTCGCAAATGACCTATTAAAACGTGCTTCATCGTTTACTAAATACCAAATGGGTTTCGAAGTCGAACACACGGTTTAAAATATGATTTATACTGGTGAATCATACAGTATTCGCATACATTTCAACAGTGTAGGTACAAATTTGAATTTAAATTAAGGAGTGATATAAATAAATAGTTACAGAAGAAAATTGTCTAATTTTTCAAAATTTTACATATTATATATACTGTTTGCTTTTAAAGTGGACGCAATTCCATCACTAAACTGCAAGCTTAGCGGGAGCTTCAATAAAAAATACCTATAATCTGAATCGTTAGAACTGAGAAACACACCCCAAATACCATCATTGAAAGTCGTAAAGTTAAAGTAGCATCCTAAGAAAGTTTTGAAGAAACTAAAAAATTTGATTTTCTGAAATCTGCCATTCGCACACATTTGAATTTCGCAATGCTTTAAGTTGATATCTGTTCAGTATTAACTTCATTAGCGAATTGAATCTCGACGTTCGTCGATTTGTACGTGGTTTAATTGGAATAGGTTTTGTTCGATATCCCGCTGGTTTTTGGCTGTAATGCTGCGTACCATCATCGCGTATACTCGAATTTAATTTTTAAATTAAAGGCTTGTGTGTACTAATTTTAAACGCATATTCGCTAAATCCAGTTATTCAATATCAAAAATATAGCAACTAACAGCTTATATACTCTGTGCTAGAAATGTGGAACTACAATGTTAGGATTTTGTATACCTTACTCTTTTGCAGGGTAAAGCGAATATTTAGGCTAGAGCCAAAGTTTAGGTCGAAGCCTATAAGTTTGCCAAAATTTTATTTTGAAGAACGCATGCAGATGAACACAAAAACCGAATGTGTCTTTTGGTATAACATACGCTGTCGCCTGGTAAAATTTTATAATTTCAAAAAATGAACGTTGAAGAGCAGGTACTCGGCTTCTTGGTCGCTTCGTCCAGTTTATTTATCCGATGCCGCACCGCATTTTAACTATAAGCATTAGGGTGTATCCGGATATCGGATCTGTTTCCGTTTACGCAATCGCTGTCCGTTTTCATTTTGTTATAGAAATATAAAAGGGGAATTGTGTTATCTTTATTCTCAAAATTAATTTCAAATTACTACAGATAGTTTCTAATGCAATTGTTCGATTTGAAATAAAATGACTAAATTCATCACAAAACTAAGAATATTTGAATGCGTCCGCTATATGTTTCGTTTAAATATTGGAACGCCCGTTGACTATTTGCATGCTTCAATTGTACTGGGAGAAAAACAGAACATATTTGAAACGCTTATACTTCAATATCCGTTTCTCGTTTCCGTTATTTTGATCACAATCCGTTTAAGTTATTATTACTTTTCGTTTACACTATGATAAACATATTAATTAAATTTTGAAACACAGAGCAGTAGGCGTATATCTAAGCCGGAAAGCTCGCTTAGCTCGCTATACACAATCATTATGTTTTGAAAAATAACACAAAGATGGTTTATTACAAAGGAATTATTTGATGAAAACATTGGTACTCGTAGGAATACTATGAAATTTTTTTGTTTTCCAATAATAAATTCAGCTTTTGAAACTTAAAATATTGTTTATCGAGGACATTATTAATCCACAAATAAAGGGCCGCATGTCATCTTTAGGGGACTGCCAAGCAAATTCAAACGTAAACTTAGACCTAAACCGAACCATAAGCCTAAATATAAGCCTATTTCGAATCCTTGATCTAAGCTGAAGCTTTCGCCTGCCAGTCTAAATGTCCCGTAGTTTTCGTGTTTTGCAGTTGGTAGGCCACTTCAATTAACATGGTCCAATAAAGAAAATTCAAAATTATACGGAGTCATGGTAATTGTACATTAAGTCAGAGTATTAGAATTATATCGCGATTAAATTATACACACTTTGCCCACTATTGCCACAGTTGAATATTGGGATATAACTGTGTGGTCAGGTATTGTTTTCGTTTTAAAATTGATATCGACTCCCTAAAAAGGAGGGGTAGGGCAAAAATGCAACCAGTGCTGGTACATTTTGTACCACTCGTAACGAGACAGTTTCACACTCATGTCTACGAGTGATCATCCACTCTTGCTGATACGAATCTATAACAGATACAATATTTGCTTGTTTAACACTGAAGCTATCTGAAGGCCAAAAAGCTTTACAGCGGATTAATGGAGACAAAGATATGATTTTTTTCTGATGGCAAAGTTGATTGTTAAGACCTTGTCGCAGTGAATTTTGTGCTAGCATCGCAACTAGAAACATTACAAGTTCATCTAACTGAACAGTAATCTAACGATTAAAGCCTCTAATCCAGCTCGAAAGTAAAAGTGTTAACAAGATTTGATAAACCAGTTAAAATGCAAAAGATAAGAAATACAATACGAAATATTTTAATTATTAGAACGTCACAATTGGTGCGTATTAAATATTTAATCTTTCAAAATGGTATTATCAAATTTTAAGTTACGTTAAATTATGATTATTATTACCCAAACTGTTGTGACCCGAATAAGAGGGGGTAATAAAAGAGCGGTCCCTATTTTGAGTCCCAATCAATAGGAGTCCGTATCTCTAATAAGAGTCCGTAAGCGAATAGAGTCTATAAACTCTAATTAGAGTCCATAAATGTCAATTATTCCTAATTGTAGCGCATAAATGACTCCAGCACCAAATAGCGTTGAGTTCGAAATTTTAAAGCATAAGTACTTAAGTTTTGAAAGTACATTCCTAAGTATAACCTTGCGTTATCGCTCAAGCTTTTTATGTAAGGCAAAAAACGTTTAATACAACGGATAGTTGCAATACCGGATATGTAGCAGTAACGAAGGGTGGTATAAAGCAGGTTGAAAAGAAATAACATGCCGTAACCGAATAACAGGGTGGTACACTTTGGAGAGGCCAAAAACATCAGTCCCCCCACCCTATTATTCTGGTCACTACAGTCTCCAAAAAATTGTAACTTGACATGGTTGCGGCCCTGTTGTATTTTGAAATGATTTAAACAAAAACGGTAACTATATTGTCTAATGCCGTAGCAAATTATCAATTCGACCAGTGTTGATTGCTAGAAAACAGTTCAAAACCATCCATTGAAATTTCATAAACTTTTATTTAAATCAAGAAAAGTTTAAAGCCATCGAGAGCAAGCTACGTGCTTAAAGTTGGTGTTGAAGTTTGAAATTGGGTTGTTTCCGATTGATCGATGCTTAGCGGAAAAAGTCCGCTAGGAAAACGCACTCGCATTTTACCAATCATTTAAACGGATTTGCTGATGAAATGTATTTTTATTTGCTAAAGCATGCAGAGTAATACATTCAAAACGGTTTATTAGTATTTCATAATACGCCCCGAAATTACGAATTACTAAAGTGAAGTTAGTTTTCTTTGTTATTAATACAATCTATCAGGAATTAGAACGCAAATTTCACCACATCAGAGTATATAGTTTGTAGAACAGTTTAGATTAAGTTTGGTTTGCTTGAAATAACACAGATATTTTGCCGCGTAGCTGTGTCTAAATTGTTTTTAAAGCTGATTATACTGAAACAATGTATCGTATTGCGACCGCATTGCAAAACACAACTTTAGTAGCGAATCTTAATGCCATTGTTTGGTTTTGATCCCCGTTGGAAAAACCATGGAATGGGTGCCTCCTATGGAGCCGCAGCGTACGTTGTCATGTGAGTTTACGGCTGCAAATTTAAAGTTCCACATGACGAAATAACCGGGAAGCTTTGCTCTCGCTTACTCAATTAATGCCTGAATTTGTACAGGTATATCTAAGTTTAATACAATGTTGCTTAACGAAAATTTGAATTGCTACATGTTAGAAACGCGAAAACTCAAATTTAACAACCAAATACTCGCCTTAATTGGTTGTGCTCCGAAATTGTGCATTTAATTCCTATGGGTTAGCCAGCAGAGTGCAACCATGAGGTGAAACAAACCGAAGCCGGAGGTCAACCAATTTTGACGAAGCCCGAACCGGAGCCGTCGATGAAACAAAATTAGGTAACAAAAATTAAAGTCGAATTTGCTAATTTTAGCGATCATGTCAATAGTTGCCAAAAATATTTTTCTAATCTATTAACTGAGAATATTGGGCAATTGAAGCGTTCACAATTGCCCTAAAGTTAGAAATAAACTCCTTAAAAGTCTGAGGTATTTGCTCGAACCTCCGGCAAATATTCTACTAGCCGCAGCAGGAGGTCGATTTTCTTCCAGAGCCAAAGCCGATGGTTGACCTCTAGTTTTTCCTGTGAGCCAGAATACCACGCGCTGCCGTTGGATTTAGTGTAATTTTGTTTGCAAAACATTCGCAGTTGTAAAAAGGTATGAAATGAGTGATTTTGGGCGTAATTTGGAACAATATTTAAACATTAATGACAACATTTATTTCAAAAGTAACTCAAATATTAAATTTCGATTAAATATCATACGTTATACTGTTCAAATTATCCATTTCAGTATGTATTATGCTATCTGATCTTGGTTAACTTGCAGTTTTCCATTACCGGTTGCACAAAACTAATTTGTTCACCAATCTTCGGCACTCATATATAGTACTACACTGCAAATAATCCTGTACCGGTAAAACATGTGCTAAAATGGCAAAAAGTATCGCTTTGACCTGATATCTTTATCGTTTTTATTTTCAGCGCAAATCTCTTAATAAACTACAAATTTACTACCTAGGAATGATCAGTGTGCAATATTTATCAGTTTTAATTAATGTTTTGATTGTGATTCGGTTCGGTTCCAGCTATGACCACTGCGTTGCATTAGATGCTGATCATCAGCTTAGCTGCGTATATCGCTTTCGCGGCGAACTCAGCCTTCTGCAATTTGCTGCAAACGAAAGTATGTTTTGCTTGAATTGGGTTAAAACTATATGCCAAATTAATACACTGTATATGTTAGATCAGGAGGCGAGTTGAAATTTTTTAAAGGATTTGTAACCATGGGACCAGAAGCTCTCAAACTCCTACTACTGTTCATGGATGTTTCTGTATTAGAAGCAGGATAGGATATGTTTCATTTTCACGTAGTGGTTTGGAGCATTCGCAGAAACTTATACTAAGCTTGTAACTTTGTGCTTGAAATAAGCTTAAACACCTGTCGAGGTTCACAAATTTACTCGCGTTAGGAATGGTTGAGTTGTTTTTAT
The DNA here is from genome assembly GCA_030248215.1 of Enoplolaimus lenunculus. NCBI lineage: Eukaryota > Metazoa > Nematoda > Enoplea > Enoplida > Thoracostomopsidae > Enoplolaimus > Enoplolaimus lenunculus. Next base: position 311,898 of record JASANG010002079.1, read on the forward strand.
ATCTTTGTGTCATTTTCTTGGTTTCTATATATTTTTCTGGTAAACTGTTCAATTTTTAGGTTCATTGCATTTACCTGAAGAGACGTACAGATTTCTGTCTTCTGTAGCCGATGAGTCTGGTTTTCAAATTTATATGTTAAAGTTTGATTTAACTCGGCAACTTCAGAGATATGCATGGAACATTGATGGTATGGTGGTTAGTCATTCAAATGAATAAATTTTGATACAATCGTTTTTAATTTATTTTAAGTTATTGGCGAAGTTGGTTTCATAATATGAAATCTTATCACGAAATAATCACGTTGCTTATGGTTGATAGAACTGAAACTTTCCTGCTTTATCGATCTATGTAATTAAATCTGGAATGCCCCGCATAAGTATTTTAGGCAACTTTCCAGCATTACTTTGCTTGCAATAATATTTCTTTTAGTATAAACGTGAGTGTTCTATGAAAAGAAAACCTACATGCAGTTTTTGTGCATTCGCTAATTTTTGCGCATTGCGCAAAACCGGCTGACTAGTATATTTAAAAACGTACAATAATTCGCTAAATCAGAGTATTTACTTTGATACAATATTAAACATAAGCACCTTTGACATTGACAAATTGAGTATGGTCACACGACCTTAATAGTCAAGAAATTATTAAGATCAACGTTGTGGTTCGTTATACAAATTTATAAAATGGGCGTCTTCATAAGGATCTCTGGTTTCCATATCATCGACTTTGCGCCAAAGTTACAAAATTGAGTCATAATTTGACGCCATTTCTATCGTTGTTAAGTAATTTTTTCTACAATTCATAAGCTTCATTTTATATATTTCTCAAAAACCCAGGGTCACATTTGGTACCACATTTTTGCCATTTCGATTAGCCCTCGTGAGTGACAAGTTTCTGCATCTGTCGTTGAACTTTAAACCAATTGTATTTGCATTTTGCTGCGCAAGAGAAAATTATACAAATCGGATAATATGTTATGGAACTAAAAGTTATTAGTCAGAGAAAAAATTCAAGTTTGTAGTTTAAAGTGAACTGCAAAAATATATGAATTTTTAGCGTACACAACTTTGGTCAACTACAAATATCGCAGTCCAATCACAATTCAACCGCACGCCGACGATGATACTATTACTGCGTATGGTAGGCGGAAATCAATAATGTGGTCAACATTAAAGTACTATTGGTCCTATAGTGCAAAGGTTTGGTTGATTTTCAACTCGAACACGGCTTCAACTCATAAACACGAGTTATATTGGTGCTTGAATAGCAATTTGGCTGACGATATTAACTTAGGTGAAATCGGTATTGAGCAAACTGCGAACAAGACAGCAAATTATTGTGGAATCAGCGTCCAACAGTATCGGTCAAACAATAATGAGGTGAGTAGTGAAAAATAGTAGAATAACAGGCCTGTAATCAGAAGAGGGACAGCGGGACCAACCCTAATTCTTGGAAAGTTTCGCCTCAACAGACTTTTATATCCCATACTTGTAAGTTATGTGAATGCTTTGCATGTTAATATTGAAAAGTTTTGAATCCATTATAGCTTGTTGAGCTAGCTACAGGCCTGTATAATAACAAATGTGAATTTCAAGGATGGTGCAGTGTACGCGGTAGCTACTCGAAACTAAGCACTTATAGGATTAAAAAGTACTCTGTACTTGCTAGTTGACTGTTAAAAAGTTATGTTTAAGGATCCTATGTGGTTACTAAATTGAGTACTTAATTGACACATAAGCACATGAAGACATGTATAATATTAGAATTTTTTCGGAGGAATATAATACTTATTAGTGAGAAAAAACAATAAACAGTTCAAAAATTAATTCTTAGTCATTTAAAGTGTGTTTTAATAACGGTATTTCTACACAAAGGTGTCTGCGTTGCCTCTTGTGCACTTTCCCTTAAATTTAAAGAGTTAGCTAAGACTCAGGTAGAGGTTTCGACAAACGTTTAGGATTTATTATAGCCTTTTCGAAGCCTAAATCAGAGCCTTAGTCTAAGAGCGTGCAGGAGGTAAGTTTTTGCACCGTTCGCTTGCCTTTTTCTACTCTTACTATCTGTCGCCAACACATTTATTTGTTTTTAGAATCACAGTTGCATATATAATCTAGATGATGCGATTCGACCGTACTTTCCAGAAGTTGATTCACAGCTGCAATTACAATTACTAATTACAGGTTATATATTTTGTTAAACCTATACAATAGCTGTTGTAAATAATAACTCTCGTATTAACGTTTAACGCTTTAATTTAGTTAAGGGCACGGTAACGCGCTACTGACACCTATTGTCTCACAAGCGTTTATATTTTGACAATCAAAATGCACTTTGACGACACCTTACTATTGTATTACTAGCAGTCCAAGTCCGTAACCAGATCAGCATGCTATCCAGACGGGCCCGTAGGCAAATGGGTGCGAGGGGGACTCAGCTCTCAACTGTAAAAATTTGGCCCATTCCAAAAAAATTATGAACCTAGCTTGTAATTCATCGAAAACCTTTGTATACCTCTCCTGACAAATTATTAGCTTCCAAGTAAGTTGAGCTGGCTACGGACGTGTACTGGGTAAGGCTTACAAGGGCCTAAAATTTTTTTCTATAGTGGCTGAGATTCACTTGGTCCTTTCTGGCTATGCGCTTGTGTCAATCGTTTTGAATTCGTGAAAATTGGATAACCGTAAATACCTTTATCTCCATACACCGATGCCAGTTTATTTTAACATACGCACATTGAGCTTTTAAAAACACATGACCTGGTTCATTATTAATCTTTTGTTGGGTTTTTTGTACAGCTTTTATTTGGACTATGTCAAGGGCTCATATTCTCAAATGTATATAGCAACTAGGTTTTCAAACGAATAACTGTTGCAATTGCTGGCCCATGTAAAGATAAGAGGCGGAACGTTTTTCTGTGGGACCAGAAAAGAGTAAGCTTTAGCTTTAGACTAATTTTTTGCTTGGCTTAGGCTTAGGAATATGCTCATTCTTACGCTTAGGCTTTGGCTTAGGCTTAGGCTAAGGTTTAGGTTTAGGCTAAGGAATACGCTTATAATACTGTTTCGCCCCTGTTCTTTACATTGGCCCAGTTGTTGAACTCAAAATTGGCACAGCAGTAGAGCAAATCTTATGCAAAGAATGTGCTGCATCATGAACGTCAGCATTCTCTGGTTCGAAAGTTAGAAAACCTATTACCAACTAGAGATAGGTGCTACACGCATTTGAGAATATGTGTAAAGATTAAACTTTAGCCCTATAGTTAGAAACCGGGCGTCTTTGAACAAAACATTGTTTTAGGTTCATCAATGTTTCGCAAAGATCTGCTATTAACCGCACCGCTACTCGAATTGTCAATATTAACTGGTAAACAGTGTTCTTTAACTTTATTTTCTTGTATGAGTAAAGTTGGCCAGTGTTACTTTTAGTGGCATAACGGCGGAATAAGTCGCTTCCCAACCCCAAACAGGGTAAGCAAAGAAAAGTGTAAAATTAAACCTAAACGTAAACCTAAGCCTAATAAATAAGTTCGACCAAAGCGTAAGTTTACTCTTTTGCGGTCTCACAGGAAAACGCTACGCCCCTTAACTTTGTGACGTTGAGCAAATCTCACGGCTTCGAAACCTTGAAATAGTTGGAGGTCGCGTTTTGATAGACATACCGGCCAAAACATTGCGGCGTGCAATGTCATCTCTTGCGATTGTTTACTCGCTTATGGCTGCACCGTTGAAGCTGCTTGCTTGTAAAAATAAAGACAAACTTTTAAACTTTATATATGTAGATCGTCCAATGTGCAGTATACACCAGTATCGATTCACAAGTTTCAGTGCCTGTAGCCAGATGTGTGGACCCCATAGAAAAGTTTCCACCCCGCTCGTAATGTTGTTTATTTCGATCGCATGCCCCTGCTAAAATTGTTCCAACAGCCTCCTAATATGTTAAGCTGGTTACTGGTCTACAAGTTCCATAAATTGTTAACAAAATAAGACTGTGATCTTGCTATTCCAATTCGAATGATGAATGTATCTTTTGCTTCCAGATACATGTTCATTTTACGGGTCCCTGAACAACACGGAGAACAATGGGTTTTTAGCAAATGTTCGCAGATACAACCACGACATCGTGATCCCTCAAAGTCTTCCAATTTTTTTGGTGGTTCCGCAGTGCATTCATGATTCAGGTAAACAACTTAATATATTAGTGCTATCAATAAATATTCAATTTCAGTGTTTGATACTGCAGGAAAGTTGATATCATTTCAACATTTCGCGTAGCAAACAGATATTATTCGTCACTAACGATAAATTTAGGATCATATTTTTAACCCTTTTCGCTGCCAGATCTGTAAGTTTACGGGTAGAATTTACTGTCACAAACAGTGAGGACGTAAATTATATATCGGCTAATCCATATTATTGCTTTATTCTAATTTTGAATAATGCGCACACCAAAAGTTGCCTAACTTAATACGGCGTGTTACGGGCGAATAAGTTATCACACACTTAGTATGACGAGGTTTCCTCTTTGCAGTCTGGAATACTTCGCATTTGTTCAACTTTGACTATTACAGCAGTAAACTCCGTTTTGGTACTATTTTACGCTAGTCTTGGTGCGAACAGTCGCTTGACTTGCGGCCCCAGTATAAGCCATGTTTTTACAGACACAAGCAACCACTGCAAAAAATGGTGAGTCTAATTGACTTTTGCCGAAATAGGCTCCACGGGACTGCACAAACTGAGTCAAATTCCATTCCGCCAGAGTCAAATGTGCGATTTAGAGAGTCAAATTTGACTCTGTCGGAGTCGAATTTGACTCAGTTTGTGTAGTTCCGTAGATCCTATTTCGGAGAGTCAATTTGACTCACCATTTTTGCAGTACAGTTTCTCCTAATATATAATGCCTATGCCTAAGCTCAAACCTATGGGTAAGCCTTAGCATACTAATATGCTTAAGATACGCCAGAATCTAAAAGTTCCAAAATCGCGTTGAAAAGGTTATAATTCCGTATCTAAACCTACTCTTTTATGGACCCACCAGAAACCTGAACGTCATTAAAGTAACTTGGGCCATTTTTGAAGGGCTGAAAGGAAAATAGCTTGGAATAATAGAATGGGTGCTATGGAATTTTTAGAGGGGTCGGAGGAAAATACGGCTGCATTGTAGGGTGTTGAATTAATGTCGTTTAGTTATTGGAGGTCTAATGTGTATTTTTTTGCGTTTACTGTGTAATAATTGAGGAAGTCTGTTCGACTTGAGAAGAAAATACTATTCGGAGGGTTGTCCGACTGTCAGGCGCGTACCCATGATTTTGTTTCGGGAGGTTAAAACGTCATGTTAAAGTTTTACGCAATTGAACGTAGCGAACAAGAAAATTATTTTGACATCTAGTATAAAATACGTTAAAAGTATTGTATTTATCGCCTGTTCATAAATTTTGGGAGAACGTATATCCCACTATCCCCACGTTTCATACGCTTTTGCCAACTTCATTATAGTAGGATGTGTGATGTTTGCTGTGCCGTCGCAATTAATAAGCCAGTCATATTGCTATGTCAGGAAACGCAAAAGACCTCAAGTTATAGCTTTGCATCTGGCTAAAGAATTCTTGAAGGCCACAAGGGCATAGGGCACTGGTAAGGGTTAAAAGGTAAAAATTTGTACGCCACACAACAAATCGGGTTTCAAGGTAAATTTGACTTGATGACACACAATATATTGAATTGTCGAGCGGAACAAAGACAGAAGAACGTTATGAGAAATGCTGAATATTACGACCCAAGCTAGCGAATGATTTTAAAAATAAAAACAAACAAAACCAACATTCCCAACAGAGAAGTTGCACAAAAACGAAAACCATAATTGTAATATATACAAAATCCAACTTTCACTGAAACAAAATTTTTGCATCAGTGTGACCTTGGCAAAGTTAAATGAGGGTTGTTTGTTGATGATTGCTGCATTGCGTATACCTTTTTGGCTAGAAAGGTTTTCGGGTGTAAACCATTAATAATATCCTTCACCCGTTTTAGCCAAAAGAGTTGTAGCCAAGATTCTCCAAAGGGGAACTAGATAGACAAAAAATTCAAAGGATTTTCTGTTGCTGACAGAAAATTTTTTAACAACCCCTAAATTATTTAAATCTGTAAGGTAAAAATACCAACCGACGTGGGATTAACCCTTAATATTTTGTGGCTACGCATCATCAATGTACAAAAATTTGGTTACTTTTAGCATACTGGTTAAACAAATTAATTGTTTGACCGTTTTGACGTTTCATTGGAATTTTGATGAGGTGACGAAACGCAGATGGTAAATTGTTCCGACTTTGTGTATATTCGACTGGCAGTTGTTCTGTTTTGTTTACAAATTTTCTTCTAAGGATTTGTCTCAGAAATAGAACGCTACTTTAAACGCTTTTACGCATTTCAAAGTATCCATATTGATGTGGGTACGGTCATAAATTGAGTCCGTGACAATTAGTAGGTCAACCATATTTTTCACAGCTCGAGAAGTGTTTTGTATGTTTGACGTTAATATTAAAAACTGAATCCTGTTCAGGATCGGCATATAAGACGATTGGTTGTTTAATCGACTCTTCTATATTCTACAGTCTGTGTTTAAATGAACAGTGCCAAAAGGAAATTAATCTAAATTGGCGACCACGAAAGTTGTATATTTTGTGATCGGCTTGAACTCCACTTTATTTATCATTTAGTTGTTCACGTTGCGATTAAATTATGCAAACCGTTAATAGTACTATTATATCATTATACAACCGATAACTTACTCTTCTATACTTCCAACTACTATAGTTTAACCCGAAACCTAAACCATATAGCGTAAAAGCCTAAGCTTAAGTTATGCCGAAATTTAAAAATTCACAACATGTAGCGTACAGTCTATAATAGTACATCAATTTCAAACTGTGCCCAATACAATTTTAACTCACAAATTTTAGCTACCGGTGAAATTTTTGTTTTTTATACCGACGGAACACACAGAAAATACAGCGATACCCGACATTTTATTATAAATATCAGTCTTCGTATACGGCGTTAGCCCCGTAGCCAGTTCATCGTGGTAAGACGACCAAAACAATTTTTGAAGGGGCACGCACGCAATTCACATGCCTTTACCAACGGTGCAAAAACTGTTCAAGCGGACGGAAAAAATTTTTCTAGAGAAGGGTTCAGACTCATGAGGCCTTGCCCTGCGCCTCGTTTATGTTTTATGGCCCGTGTGGCGTACGTTGCCGGCAAAAAACCGGTTGATCAAGTCAAGTTCGTTTTGAGTTTTAAAAATTGATTAAATTGAAGAAGACTAAAGAATATGCAACGGTGATCGAGCGAAAGTTTGAAAAAATGGTTATGTTCGCATTTCTGTGCGTAAATAAGTGTTTGAGAGACGGTTTATTTTTGCACCGACAGACAGGTTCAAATTTAGCGCTCGTGACGGAAGTTTTCGACCCACTAAATACTGTATCTAGAATGAATTCGGTAAATTTTGCTTTATTACACGTAACCGTTTAGTTTAGTTTTATTGTAGTCACCCGGGGTCTGTATTTTGAGTCTTAATCAATAGGAGTCTATATCATTAAATTAGACTAGGTAAACAGATAAAGTCAGACATTCGTATTTAGGGTCCATAAAGGATTATTGACCATGTGAAGTTCAGTAGTGTTGTGCGCCGGCCAGAATCCGGCCGTCCGTATTGTGACATCATTAATTTATTATTTTTAATTATTAGATTTTGATTCAAAAAAATTTTAGCTGAAATCTGAGATGTTGCCTACTGTTATCATCATGGTCAATGATAAAACTGAATTAGTTGTTGCAACTACTTTGGTTGCAGTTTTATTCTAGACAGCTCGTGGTGGGATAAAGCGCTTCAGATGATCTGGGTTCCATTGCCTTTTCGAAAAATACAGTGAAATTTTTCAACGGAGTATATATTAAATATTTTTGACCATAACAAAAGGAATAATTATGTAATCGGATTAAATCATCTGAAACTTTCACACCGTTCAGAGAATCTTTTGAAAAGTACAAGATTTATAGTTAGGTGGAGAAACAGAAAAATCTCAAATAGATATAGCAATCACTTTAAGATTAAACAAGTATATATTGTAAGTAGTAGGGATGTAACTGGAATTCCGGTTTGATTTGGAAACAATTAGTACTGGCACGAGAGGAGACACTAATCTACTCATGCCGCGTCTACCTCTGAGGAGACACTGTAGCTTTAGTAAAATGTCGTTGAATTTAGAACCTGTAAACATATGTTGCTGGTTTTTTGCGTTTTTCCACCATCTCGGAAAAACGGGAAAAACCGGAAAAACCGTTTTTGTTGGCTTTTTCCGGTGCCCAACCCTGGTTTCGCGCATTAATTGCATAGAAAAAGTGGTAATTGCACAACAATAAAGTTCAGTACTGCATCTTATTGCTTAAAATATATACTTGCATTCTTAACCAGTGAAAAGTGTGACGTGCAAATAATAGGGGGTAGGTTGAAAAACAAATAACAGTCTGTAACCGAATAACTAAAGGGCAGCTTCCGGCGCAGCAAAACAAATAAAGTCTGTAACCGAGTAACAAAGAGGGTAGCTCTGGCTAAGCAAAATACAATGATATAGCTGCGAGTAAAGTAACTGTTTACCCGCTAAAATGAAGCAAAGATGTGTTTAACTGTATTCTCGAACGTGTGAAGCACACATTGACAGTCGGCAAATGGACTGGCATATTTGGAAACAGGGAATCTTTAGCTTCAACGTTTAGCTGGTGTCCTGCATTTGTTCTACTCTGGAAACATTCTAGTTTCGTGGACGATTATTACTAACTATTGATATGTGCCGCGGCCCATGCATAGAACAAGGCCGGAACAGTAGTATAAGCATTTTCCTAAGCCTAAACCCTAAGCCTAAGCCTAAGCGTATGGATAAGCCTATTCCTGAGCCTAAGCCTAAGCCTAAGCCTAAGCCTAAGCAAAAAAATTAGTCTAAAGCTTAAACTGATTGTATTATAGCCCCTCGGGAAAACGATCCGGCCTGTTCTACACGTGGGCCAGTGCCGTTGCTTTCCTTTGAGAGAACTGACCACTGACATATCGTCAATGCATGCCTTTGTGCTCGGTCAATGTAAATTCCTATGATTCATATATATTTTAGCTAAATATAATACATTACGCATAATAAAACATTTTCTAAGATGACACTGTTACCGTATGCAATATTTTAGCTTAAAGGCAACCGCAGTAATTGCATTTTAGCGTTTGCGTAAATCAATTCGGCAAGCTAACATTAAGCTTAAAATAGGGAAAATATACGAAAAAAGTACAATTTGCAACTCGAAACGGACAAATGTTAAACTTTATGAAGACGGACTAGTGTGCGTAATCTTTGGTACAATAACAACAATTTCTTTCTGTCCACATTTTTGACCCATTGCTGGCCCCTAGCTAGAGGCGGCCAGGGGGCGTCAACTACCTCCTGGAAGAATATGCCCCTTATAAAGTTTTCAGCCTTGCCTATAAAAGTAATCGAAAACCCTTCAATCCATCCCACTTCTGAAAAATGTATAGTCCCTCTAGCCAGGTCAGCTGGCTTCGGGCCTGCAGCTGCCCATATGCTTTCTGGACCTCTGTGTTTTAGTGCAATAAAAATTAACAGGGCATGTGGGGCGACTGAAAAATCAATTAAAATGCGGAAGTAAAAACGAAAACATCACTTATATAAACGAGAAAAAAAGACATGAAATATCTATCAGCAGTGCTATACGTTACGTTCACTGTTCGGAACGTGATATTCGTATATTGTTCAGGATTGCTGTGTGACTTTGAGAACAACTGCGCATGGACGTTTGATCCGCCGACAAAATCAGGCGGATTCCGTGTGACATCTGGCAAAGATTTGAAATCACAAACAACAGGTAAAACATTTTTACAAATATTTCAAACAGTCGGCTGTGACCATTTCTCCGGCTACTCAAACATTATTTATCTTTATGCTTTAGTGTCTGGAAAGAAATTTTTGTGTTCTATCAAATTAAGTGTTGGTTACGAAACTAAAACAAATACTTTCAAACAAATAGTTGCAATATTTATGGCTTATAAATTAGTTCAGTGCATGAATGGTTACTTGTTTCTGAATAAAGTTTAAAAATGTAACTAAATTATCAAAGTTTTTATGCAAACTATGTTATATTAAGGTTCGTTGCATTTCAGGCAAAAATATTCATTCCATGGCTTCTCAGAGACGAGGTAAGTTATAAAAGTGCATGTCCGTGATGCACAATGCGTAGTGTTCCACAAAACTTGAGGATCCCTTTGAACTCGAGCGTCATGTTCTTATAATTGAGCGTTGATGGTAAATACCTCTCGTCATTCCGGCGTACCGGGATCAAATCCTAGCTAGAATTTTGTATTTTACATGAAATGAAAACATTCATGTGAGAGAAAGATTAGATTCGTTTACTGGCATCGTCAAAGTCATTATTTCGCTTTGAAATATGATTCAAAAATTTCAAGTAACCGATAATATATGTTTACTTAATCTGTTAACTAATGTGCTGTGAACATTGAGTTTTTGGTATAAAAAATTCCAATAAGCAAAGTTCGTAAAAGACTCGAAATGGAACTTTTGCCGGATGTCGACCAACCTACAGAAGTCAATAGAAATTTTCACTCGCTCTGCTTACTCGCAGAGACGTAGTTATTCAATCTGGTAGACAAATCCAAGTTACGCCTCTGTTCTAGATATATTACGGTTTCAGGCAAATTTGCGTACGCATCAATGAACCGTGACGGCACATCGAAAAATCAACTTTTAATGATAGTCAGTCCATATCTTGCACAAGTCGGCGAACATTGCCGGCTTCAGTTTTTGATCCGAATGCACGGTGAAATTGATACACATTTAATGATTACACAAGTTGTGCATCCAAGTTTTCGTCAATCTCAGCGGACCGAAGCGCCGTTTTTGGTTCGTGAAAAAACGTTTCCAGCGCTATCTGTAAACGATGGGTGAGTTCGAAGTCCAAGAGTGATGATATGAACCGGTAACACGACACAGCTACGACAACTTGTCTACCTGATATTTTATCCCCTGAATTAGTGATAAGCGAGGCGGTTTTATGCGATTGGCGACAAAATATTGTAAAAAGCAGTCCTTAAACTTTTAGAGCACTAACGTATCATCATCGCGGATATTTTTCTGCTGCATGCTGTTAGTTTTATGCGCAATAATTGTATAGCAAATAGATCTAATCAGTATATATGAGATTAGAGCCATGAAACTGGTTATATTCTGCGCAGCAAAATGGATGCCCAGCATCAGTATCCCTTGCATTTTACACGCTTCACTGTCGATCGAACCCTTTTTCGTTTTACTTTAAAGTTTTCATTGCCGACGTGTGCCTCCTGCTTATATTCGTTCACTTTTAGCTGTCAGCCTGTCAAGTGCAGTACTTGGTTACAGTTTAACAGTTTTCGCATTAAAAAGAGACAATTTTTGAGTTGCATCACACCTGATTTCAGCTGGGAACTAATTGAAACGCCGGTTGGAATGCTTCGAATGCCATTTCGACTGCAAATTGAAGTTTCGTTGAATTCAAGCGATGTCGAAGGCAGCGGTGACAACAGAATCAAAAACGCAGGACGGCCACTCATTTCAGCACTTCATTACGATCATCCGTTGAGCGATTGTTCAATTGATGATATTCAACTTGTAGACTGTCAAGGTGACTATACAGTAAATGCCTATTTTGAACCCATTTGCACAATCTGGCTTGTAGGAAGTTCAACACGTTAGAGAAATGTAAGCAATTTCAGCGCCATACGGTGATCTGGCTGGCATAATTAACCGGTTGGCCAAAATTTCTCTAGGTGGACAAAGTATTTCTAGGATAGTCTAAACATAGAGGGGTTCCTGTTGGCTACTACAACTGGCCCGCAGACAGTTTATCGGAAAGTTGTTTCGCATCGGGTAAATTCGACTTTTATTACTTTAGGAGCAGTCGAGCAATTTTTGAACAACTGTTCAGCGGTAGGGAAGTATATGTAAGATGCTGTAGCGTCCCGAATAAGAGGGGGACTGATATTTATTTGGCCCCTTCGCAAGGTACCCCTACTATTCGGTTACGGACTGTTATTTATTTTTAACTCGCCCGTTGTTTCTGATATATCCGATATTGCAACTATCCGTTGAACTAAACGTTTATTTGTCTTGTATCAAAACATGAGCGTTAATGCAAGGTTAATATACTTATAGGAATGTACTTTCTAAACTTAAGTATGTTTTAAAGGTTCGAATACATTATTTGGTCCTGGAGTCATTTATTCACTACAATTTGGAATAATTGACATTTATGGACTCTAACTAGGGTTTAGAGACCCTATCCGCTTACGAACTCTTATTAGGGATACGGACTCCTATTGATTGGGACAGAAAATGGGGATCTTCCTCTTATTCGGGTCTCTTAGGTCAGATAAATGGCACGATGCAAACAGAGTCTTAAAGGGTATCGGTAAAGCCATCCGGGAAAATACAAAAATTCTTTTGTCACAATAGAATTTAGCATTTACCCAAACCGAATCGTTTTATAAGGTAAATCGCAAACTTTCAGAAAGCCCATATCATGACAATTTTTGCAAGTACGACAGCAAGTACAAATATACATGTCCAGCATCTGGTAAATGCATTCCGCGTGATCGCGTCTGTGATATGCAGCTCGATTGTCCTAACGGTGAAGACGAAGATTCATCCATTCATAATTGCAGTAAGATGCAATATTTGACATGGGTGCAGCCTGAACATTCAGTTTGGCTGTGCAACTGAGGCTTTTGAGTAAAACGTCACAACCGAGACAGTATGACGCCATTAAACATTATTAACATTATTTTTACTCTGCATAGTTAGGGATACGGTTTCTTCTTCTGCACTTACTTGCTTTGGCCAAGCTGCTTAAACCTCGTATAGAACAGGTCCCGAAAAAAATAAGAACGCTTATGCCGAAAACGTGAATCCAAATATATAAGCCATCCTAACCCACAGAGTATACGAACATCTAAAGTCAACGGCTTTGTTCGACACTGGTTATATACATGGGCGTACCGTATAACGGACCAATAGCGAACCCAACATATATAGGGAGCCAAATAATTTAATCTGGTAAAATTTTAGTTATGATACCAGTTTTTTGCCGTAAACGTTTTCAATTTCGCGTTGGATGACAGCTATTTCTCAACTTTCAATACAGTGTCAGAATACTTGTACGCTTTGCCATCATTGGCGTACGCGCGGGTGAGCTCAATATGAGACAGGGCACCCCTCTCGAAATTTACGGTCGACGCCCTTCAAATCAGGGTGGGGCAACAAATTTAGGACTACAAGTGTATAATGCATATAAAATTTAAGCTGGCTGAAATTAGTGTGTATTTTGTTTGATTTATAGCGTCGGTTCCTCATGGTGCTATATGTCAATTTGAACCGCTGACGAATAATGTCACATCTTCTGATCAAAGTCACAATATGTCAGAATACTGTGGTTGGCAAAATTTAACCACAGACACATCGTTATCTGATTATTTTTGGCGTGTAATAAATCGAACTCAATTATTACAAACTCATTTTGGTGGGACACATCGCACTGTGTTTCCGTACGCTGACAAAAAACAACATCTTTCAGACCATACGTATGCTGATGCACATCAAGGTAATTAGGCCTGTAGGTGAGCTAAAAAGTTTATCAGAATGTTCACACAAGGGTTTTCGTTTTAACTTACAAGCAACGTTGAAAATTTTCTATGGATGGCCAAAATATATCTGAGAGGTTGAGACTCCTGACCCCGCTTGGTTACGGACCCGAAAGCAATGCTTCATATGGATAGCTTTTATGAAATTGATTTACTTACATTTAAATATTTTAAAATTCGCTGCTAAACACAACCTTTACGGCATATATTGGCGATTGTTTTTAGTGCGTTTGTTCGACGTGTCTTTGAATTTTTCAGAAGGCCATTTTTTGTTCATTCCATTAACTATTAACAATGCGGCAACAGCTAGTCTAACTGATCAACGCCGTAGCCATCAGCCTCATCAGTATTCGTCTGTTTCTCGTCATGCATCGATCCAGACACCTGTATTTCAACCGTTATCACAAGAATTAGCTGATTCAACTTCACCCTATTTTCAACGATGCAAGGTATGATAATTCAAGGAAAGACTTGTCCAATTTAAAAACTCACTGACCACATTTTCAAACGCGAGTAAACACCTAGCACCAGTTGATTATGTGGTGTTGTAACTTTCTAAACAGTGAATGCTGACGTTCGACATTTGTGTCAATTTTGAGAACTGCAACTGTAAGAGTTCTTCAGTTTGCAAGCCTTTCTCTAAATCGTAATAGATCCTTAGGCAAGAGCATGCAATTTGGTATTTTCGATGTACTAGAAGTAGCCAGCGTGCTCTGTGTTTTGCCTATAATTCCGTCAAATTTGTGAGAGTCGAAGTTTCTAGCGACTAGTGAACATACGTTTCAATTTGCTGATTGTAAAAGTGTAAACGAACAGTGTTTATTAACGTGTAGTCAACCATACGGACCCATAGCCAGAGGAAAGCCAGGAGTGGCTCAGCCTCCCCTGCAAAGGTTTTGTGACCCGCCTTAGAATATTTTCAACATTGTTTGCATGTGATTGAGATCTTTAAAAAAATTTCCTGCAAGAAAAGCCTGCATACACAGCGAAATGTAAGTTTAATCTGGTAAATATGAGGCATATCTGATTCATTGCGTGTCGTAATTCGTGTATATTTTCAGCTTCGGTTCTACTATTATTTCGTGGGTAAAATTTGGAGTTCAATATCAGTCCGTTTACAAAATCCTCATGAATTTCGGTTTGATCCGAAACGGCTATTCGGTGGGTCCAGCGCTGGGTCACAGACTGTATCGTCACAATTTTTTGAGACTTGCGAACTGTGGCGTAGTTCCGATGAACCTGTGTCCGAATTAATCGCGGGACGATGGAATCGGAAAAGCATTACGATGCCGGATCATGAAAAATGCATGCTAACATCACAAGAGTAAGCGATTTAATTTAAAGTTTAGTGTTAAGCTATAGTCAAAGTTAAGCATTGTGTTTGGTTTCTTGCTGTATGCGCAAGTACGTAAGCTTGTTTTTAATTAAGGCATGGTATAGAAAGTATTTCGGCACAAATATTTAGATCTGGTTTCGAACGAATTCTCTAGGCCTAAACTTATTCATATGGTTGAAGGCGTCTAGACTTAGTCGTATAGACTGAAACTTAAGTTTAGATTTTGGTATTTTAGAACTTGTTTCGTTTCACTATATGTACTAAGTTTGTTAGTGACTGGGTTTCTGAAACTCTACTTAAACACCACTTAGTACTAACTACTTTGTCGCCTAAGTTAGATGTATTACAAGTTGACCGTCCAGGCATTAACCTTGCCGTAATTGAAATTGTAGACTCATGGATCCTCCTTAATATACAGCAAAAGTTATAGTTTCTTGTTATGACAACGGCTCACATTTGGCTGTAATTTGTTTTTGATCAAAAGCTAAGTATTAACTTTTAAGTCGGCGACTTAAGTGATACCTAAAGTATAACTTAGTAAAATTTCAGAAACCCAACCATTGTTTCAAAATATTAAATGTGTGTCTGAAAAAAAATTACTGTTTACGGTGCATATTTTTGAAAACAATTAGATTTTAATTTTAGGTATACGATAACGTTCAATGCGCAAGCTATTTCAACAACCAATGGCTATTTCCTACTTGATGATGTTTCTTTAACACCGGAGTGCTTTATTGAAGGTAAGTCTGTCTCTTTAAAATTTATTGTAAACACAAGTAAAATTCTCACAGCTTAGAATTTTGTAATGCTAATAGATTTTTTCGCTAAAAGTGGTTCAGATATCCACATTGGAGACGATGCTCACGTATAGTTAGTGCTATGCAGGTAGCAAAATTAAACATATTGCAAGTTATTAGTGTCAGGTATACGATGCCCTCTTTAAGTTAGAAAACTGCTTAACTCAATGTTCTACGAGCCTCGAAGACTGCCTGTATGGGGTTTTGACTTATGGCGATGCAGCGTTGAATTGGTGAATAATTTTATATTATAATATTTCAGATCCGTTAGCATTTGGTGTTACATCAAAACGAATGCCAAACATTATCAACATTACAACGTGTGGTCGAGTAAGTGGAGCATTTGGTCCGTCTCAGGACAACTGTGATGAATCATATGATGGCACGGGTTACAGGATTCGGGTCGGATATGGTCACGCAGGTTCACCGACAGACCGCGATGAGTACAACGGTGGCACTCAACGATTGAAAGTGCCCGCAACTGGAGAATATTTGTAAGTCATTGTAAGCAATTGTGGCCATGAGAGCGCCAGTAGAATATTGGGTTTGGCGGTGTAGTTCACGGGTTCTGTGAAAAAGTTTTAGCCAGGCTGCAGAAGTTGAAAATTTGTGCGATCTTAACTCTATTTACTTTTCTTACTAAACTGCGTGAAGTAGAAGATAGCAGATGTTTTTCAAAGTGGCAATCGATATAATTGGAGTCGAACGCTGTTTTCAAGAGTTGTCACTTTCAGGCGGCCGAAGAAATAGGAATAACCAAAACTCCAAGTAGGGCTGTGTGCAAAATTCGCATAAAATATACACGACGCTGAAACATCAACAGCAGGTCAATTTCTTCTAGAGGAATTGAGCAACTATGCAGCCTCCGATGGCTGAAAGCTCGATTCTGCAATATGACATGCTGTAGTTGAAGTTTTACTTCGTCGCAGCTTTCTGTACTGATCCTAGCTGAGTTCAATCATCAAGTTTGAAATGATACTTTCGGGTGGAAGAGTATTGACGTTTAATATGACATGAAACACTGATTACTACATTAGGTTGGGTCACTAGCAGATCAGGAGGGGTGCAGGGAGGCCTACGTCTCCCCACCAAAAAATATTTTTGTGACAAAATAGTAAGGTCCTGTCTACCTTACAATTTTCCGCCTCGGAAAAATTTCAGATATTTATCATTCAGTAAAGCTTGTGTTTGCCAGCTCACGCCCCCGACAGAAGTTTCTGGATCCGCCGCTGGGGTTTTATAGATGTAACCGAAAATATACGCAGAAACCGAACACGTCGATGTATGATAAAAGCACTCAAAAGAAATGAATGGAATATTTTGCCCTGAGTCAAAAGAAATTTTCATTCTTAGCGTGCAACTGTTAAAAAACGCTCTATTATTTTGAATATTTGAAACAAAGTTCAAGTTGAAAATTATAAATTATTTGTTGTTTAGATTTGATATTGCTGGTGCATCAGGTGGAAAACTTCCTGGAGTCGAAAGCAGCAACAAAGGCGCACGTGTCAAAATGATTGTAAATTTGACTAAAGGCTCAGAATTGGAATTTGCCGTCGGACAAACAGGACAAAGTGTTTGTGATCAGGTACGCTATACGTCATTTGTTACAAAGATTATTTCGTGCGACGCGTTTATACCGATGCCGCTGTATTGCTGTATTATAATTTGTAATTCTATGCACTCTTAAGGTAAATATTTTTGATATGGCACAGTTTGTTACATTTTGTTATTAGTTAATGGTGACAAAATCTGCATCGGCTCTCAGTAAAGGACAACTTTTTTCGCATTACTTTTGCATGAGTTTTTTAAAAGAACTTAACAAAATACAATTGAATTTAATTAAGTAGATTTTAATTATGTAATTCTCAAATAGCATACAAATATTTATATTTTTCGATTCGCGTTTGCAATTCGACACGTCATGCGGACGTGCAACACGATATTGTTATTATAAAAGAAGTATTCTAAACGTGTAGTATACTTAGCCGTTCACAAACAGACCCCAGTCAGCTTGTTTAATGGACGCTATAGTTTAGACTCGAGGCAAAAGTTAATGCTTAATCATATTTCAAGACTAATTGTGTGAAACGGATTATATTGAAAACTAAAATGAAAAGTTCCACAAACAGTAATGTTTGAATTTCAATTTTAGTTGACCTCAATTGATGCTCTTCTTCCACTAATCGATGAAATGCATGACAGCTGCGTGAAATTTCGACAAATTCTCGATAAACGAGAAGGTTCAAATGCAATCGCGAGCGATTCAACACAACGCTTCCAGATTCAGTATTTGGTACTTTACACTGCAAAAAATGTTGAGTCAAATTGACTCTCTCCGAAATAGGCTCTACGGACTACGCAATCTGAGTCAAAATCGACTCCGCCAGAGTCAAATCGACTCCCTGAATAGCATGTTTGACTCTGGCAGAGGCGAATTTCACTCAGTTTGTGTAGTCCAGTAGAGCCTATTTCTGAAAGAGTCAATTTGACTTACCATTTTTTGCAGTGTACGTTTATCCTAAACGTAATCCTAAGCCAATGTTATGCATGATAAAATCTCCAAAACTGGGAAACTGTGAGGGAAGTGGAGAAGAACTATTACATATTTGCATTGCAATGATTGTTTAAAGCAACGTTCGGTTTTTACGCCAAATCCCGATTTTCAGTAGCGGCGATTGAATGAGCAAAAATTATTCTTCGTTGAACTAAAACGCTAGCGCTCAAGGATTCTGCTAAAAAGTTGAATTGCAAAGCATACTTCAACACTTTTGGCAAACCAAATATAGAGGTTTTTCAATGACAATGTCTATGGAGAGCATAATTGTGTTAAGTTAAATTAACCGGTTGCAACTTTAGTATTCCGATATTGGTGGCAATTTTTTAAATATTAAAATATAAAATTCAATTTAGTTTCACAATTTTTTTGCATCCATTCGTTATGGTTTTCAGAAATCTCACATTGAATCACTTGCAACTGCGCTAGGTTTCGATCCAAATCGTGGTATAGATGAGCTTGACTTTATGCGAGATACAGCCAATATTAGTTGCACAGCGCTCGTAGATTATAAATCGTGGAGATCGAGTGACGTTTTACGATTGGTTGAAAAATTATGTGCTACACGCACTAAACAGCCAATCAGCAATCAAAACCGGCGTGACGAATCAGAGTTGGCTAAATCGATACCAAAACACATGATTCCAGGAGCTGCTGGAGGTGGAGCAACTTTTGTTGTTCTGGTGAGTTGCTCCGTATACAGGCAGTCCCACAACCTGGCACTGTTAGTGTGATGGGCAAGTAAATTTATAGGAAGTAAAAAATTTTGCTTAAAATGTAAATCTTTAAATTTTTCTGATGCTGGATGTGGGAGTTTTACGTAAGTAACAAGCGAGCAAAGAACTCGCTACGAGAGAAAGAACAAAATTATGATTTCTAAGCTTCTCCCAGTCCCGTCATGTCTCATCTTTAACTTCGATGAACTAAAATTTCTGAAAACAGTTTAGCTACTTCTACTGGTTATGGTCAATCTGACTCGTGTGTGAATAGTTGCCACTGAGATGTTCGTGATTTATTGACTATTCCACGCTCAAACAACATGTGAAAAGTAAAATACGCTGTAAACCAAGCTTTACTCTCCGGGGTCATAGTTTCATGCATATGTTGTAAGACCAATTCTTTGTCCGAGATGGTAATGATAGTTATCGGGGACTTCAACTTGTAGAAACTAATGCTTCGTTAACCCCTTCTCACATTGAGTTGCTTATAGGCAACTCAGCGCAGTGCATATACGTTAAATAATATATATCGCACCGTGTTTAACAATTGCAACACGTATACATAGTACTAAATCACCACAAGACGCGAGAGCCCCCTCGGGCTCGAGCGTCAAGCTCCTATAGCTGAGTGGTGATGGTGTACGCCTCCCACTCCTGTCACTGGAGTTCGAATCCTAGCATAAAAGTAGGTGTCAGGGGAAATAGAAAATATTCATGTGAGAAACGGTTAACAGACATCCACAGTCACTAAGCATAACCGAACTTGAATACGATCGTATTAGTAACAGTTTTCGCTTCAATAACAGTTTTCTCGTAATCTTTGTACAGCATAACGAAATTTGTAATTTTAAAATATTACACAGACCGTATAGCATTTAATACAGATTTACTGATTTTATTGATAAATTTTAAATTTGAATTTTAGAAAGACAATTATAATCGCTATCCAATCATGGTTGCCGCTGGTGGAGGCGGGCAATTTTGGCAATTTAATACTACGAACACAAGTCAAACTGCAGTTGTATCTTATGGTCGTGCGAACATATCACAATTAGCGTTATTGCCAGCGGGGAAAACGATCGATGCGTCTAATAAGCCGCCACCGCATTTAGTTAAACGCAATTATGTATCAGGTAACTGTTGTAACTGTTATTTTTCAAGTATACACAAAAATATACCTCGATGAATGAATTTTGTATACATTTCCATCATTATATACATTTGGATCGATACAAGTTTATGAACTCACTGGCGCATCCAAAAGCAACTACCCGGTCTAGACACCCTCGAAAGAATTCAAAGCTAAGATTTTTTAAAGTTTCCATTTAAATGGCGTTTGGTTTCTGACTCGTTTCGTTTTCAAGTTTTTTTCGCTGAAATTATTTTTGGACTTGTCTGACATTTTTGTGCTGACTTCGGGCCTATATTCATGTATTAGAAACGAAAGCCTTTATGCTTATATATCCTCAGCTAACGTGGTTGAAATATTTGCCACATCAATATTTAAAATTGGAAAACCTCAATTTTCTTAGTTTATGAGAAATAAGCTGTTCTATAGCGTGATTACCAGGGTGTAAACGACTAGTAAAAATAATGGAAATAGAAGCGGAAACGGAAAACGTATAAAGGATTCAGAGATGTTTTATTTTTCTGCCAACCCAATTGAGGATTGCAAATATTCACCGAGCTTTCTAAAAATTTAAAGAAAAATAGCGGATACACCGAAAATTTTAAATTTTTGGGTAAATTTCGTAATTTCTATTTCATTTTAAACAATTGCGGCATATCTATAATAAAAAATTCCGAGATACATACGTGTGATTTACAACAAATTTTTTGAGCATAAAAATAACAGAATTTCCGGTGTCTGTAAAAGGAAACGTAAACGGAACGGATACCGATTTTAACGGAAACGGAAACGGATATCCGGTTACACTCTGGTGATTACAATAAAATTATTACCACGTTATTAACATTAGTTGTAACGATGCTCGAATTATGTACGTGAGTTGTTTACTATAGATAAATATCGATTTTAGGTGCTGGCGGCGCGTGGAACAATCATCTGTCTTCTAGTCGGGTTCATTCATCATGGGTGCCCAGCCAGGCATCATTGTACGATTTTGGTTACCCAAATCTGTTCACCTATCAATCGCTTATTGGTTCAGATTGGGAAAGCGTTTCATATTCGCTAATTGGTCAAGGCGGCATTTGTGCGCAGCATTTGATTGGCTGGAATTTATCCGGCGGATTTGGTGGCGGTGGAGCGTCGTGTGGTTCTGGAAGCGGAGGTGGTGGCGGATATCAAGGTATGAAACTGTGTGAGGGGGTCAGAAGTACGGTGTTTGTTTGTAAACAAAATAATAAAATTGTTTCGCTTAATAGATTTTGATATACTTTTTTACACATTACACAAAGTTACTAAAGTCATCTACTGTGTTTGCCAGTTTCATTAATAATCCTGGTTTAAGCTAGCTATAAAAGAATGAAAATTCGTTGTTGATAGATTTTTTGAACCATGTCAATATCAGCATATAGTGATGGATGTTATATTATCCAAAATCTTATGTTCCGATTTACTATATATATCATGAACACGATAGTGTTCATATATATGATTCGCGCATCTCAAGCGCGTATTTTCAGTTTAGTTCGCATGTTGGTGCTCAAGTGATATCATACCTGTATCGTTTAAATTTTGTACACTGGTATCCTGGTACGTAGGGAATATTTGTGCCAAAGGATTTTGCAAACCACTGTGGTCTTCAATAGTTACGGTCAAAAAACTCCTTACAGAAAGTGCACGAAATTTTTCCTTTTGGTTCAACACTTTTTACACGTTAGCTATGTAATTTTACGATTATAACTTTCACCACTTTATACAGCTTACGGTTGGTTTCACCCCAACGGTTGGTTTCACCCCAACAGTCGGTTTCACCCCAACGGTTGGTTTCACCCCAACGGTTGGTTTCACCCCAACGGTTGGTTTTGCCCCAACGGTTGGTTTCACCCCAACGGTTGGTTTTGCCCCAACGGTTGGTTTCATCCCAACGGTTGGTTTCACACCAACAGTCGGTTCCACCCCAACGGTTGGTTTTACCCCAACGGTTGGTTTCACCCCAACAGTCGGTTCCACCCCAACGGTTGGTTTCACCCCAACGGCTGGTTTCACCCCAACGGTTGGTTTTGCCCCAACGGTTGGTTTCACCCCAACAGTCGGTTTCACCCCAACGGTTGGTTTCACCCCAACGGTTGGTTTCACCCCAACGGTTGGTTTCACCCCAACGGTTGGTTTCACCCCAACGGTTGGTTTTGCCCCAACGGTTGGTTTCACCCCAACGGTTGGTTTCACCCCAACAGTCGGTTCCACACCAACGGTTGGTTTTACCCCAACTGGTTTCACACCAACGGTTGGTTTTACTCCAACGGTGGGCTTCACCCCAACGGTTGGTTTCACTCCAACGATCGGTTCACCCCAACGATTGGTTTCACCCCAACGGTTGGTTTTGCCCCAACGGTTGGTTTTGCCCCAACGGTTGGTTTCACCCCAACGGTTGGTTTCACCCCAACAGTCGGTTCCACCCCCAACGGTTGGTTTTACCCCAACGGTTGGTTTCACCCCAACAGTCGGTTCCACCCCAACGGTTGGTTTTACCCCAACGGTTGGTTTCACCCCAACAGTCGGTTCCACCCCAACGGTTGGTTTCACCCCAACGGTTGGTTTCACCCCAACGGTTGGTTTCACCCCAACGGTTGGTTTCACCCCAACGGTTGGTTTCACCCCAACGGTTGGTTTCACCCCAACGGTTGGTTTCACCCCAACGGTTGGTTTCACCCCAACGGTTGGTTTCACCCCAACGGTTGGTTTTGCCCCAACGGTTGGTTTTGCCCCAACGGTTGGTTTTGCCCCAACGGTTGGTTTCACCCCAACAGTCGGTTCCAGCCCAACGGTTGGTTTCACCCCAACGGTTGGTTTCACCCCAACAGTCGGTTTCACCCCAACGGTTGTTTTCACCCCAACAGTCGGTTTCACCCCAACGGTTGGTTTCACCCCAACGGTTGGTTTCACCCCAACGGTTGGTTTTGCCCCAACGGTTGGTTTTGCCCCAACGGTTGGTTTTGCACCAACGGTTGGTTTCACCCCAACGGTTGGTTTCACCCCAACGGTTGGTTTCACCCCAACGGTTGGATTCACCTCAACGGTTGGTTTCACACCAACGGTTGGTTTTACTCCAACGGTGGGCTTCACCCCAACGGTTGGTTTCACTCCAACGATCGGTTCACCCCAACGATTGGTTTCATCCTAACGGTTGGTTTTACCCAAATGGTTGGTTTCACCCCAACGGTCGTTTTCACCCCAACGGTTGGTTTCACCTCAACGGTTGGTTTCACTCCAACGGTTGGTTTCACCCCAACGATTGGTTTCACCCCAACGATTGGTTTCACCCTAACCATTGGTTTCACCCCAACGGTCGGTTTCATCCCAACGGTCGGTTTCAGCCCAACGGTTGATTTCACACAACGGTTGATTTCACCCTAACGGTTGGTTTCAACCCAACGGTTGGTTTCAGCCCAACGGTTGATTTCACACAACGGTTGATTACACCCCAACGGTTGATTTCACCCCAACGGTTGATTTCACCCCAACGGTTGGTTTCACCCCAACGGTTGGTTTTACCTCAACGGTTGGTTTCACCCCAACGGTCGATTTCATCCCAACGGTTGGTTTCACTCCAACGGTTGGTTTCACCGCAACGATTGGTTTCACCCCAACGGTTGGTTTCACCCCCAACGGTTGGTTTTGCCCAACGGTTCGTTTCACCCCAGGGGCTCGTTTCACCCCAGCGGTTAATTTCACCCCAGCGGTTAATTTTGCCCCAGAGGTTAGTTTCACCCTAACGGCTGGTTTCACCTCAACGGTCGGTTTCAGCCCAATTGTTGGTTTCACACAAACGGTTAGCTTCACCGCAACGGACGATGTCACCCCAATGGATTAATGCAGCAGCTTGGTAAAGCGGTTGAAACTAGAAAAAAATGCTCAGCACTTGAGCAAAAAGGGATATGTTTCATATTCCTATTAAAAGTATGGTAAACTAGATCAGCACATTCGCTTGATGTAACCTGGAAAAGTATTAAGAAGCAATAGCTGCCAAAATCATGTTAATTATTAATTTTTCTGAAACATATTGCGGACAGCAAAATTTCTGTAATATTTTTGTAAGAAACAGATGCTTTTCTTGAATGCAAAGCGAAATTATTTCTGAAATGTAGACAGATGTAGCTTGGAATCCATGAATAGATATTGAAGTTCTCTACAAAACGTATTGAATTTACCTATGGCTTTGTATTACGATACTTAATTGAATTTCATAAGAGCATTGTGTGGCGACATAATGGCTGTTAGAGTTTTGATGACCAATTTTGTTAGATACTTTCTTGAACAGACGTCACAAAACGAATCGCAATTGATGCTTTAAAAAGGCTCCACTTATAAGTGACTTTTGAGTTTACTCGATTTTTTACCTTAGTGACAAATTATATAAATGCGCATTTCCCACCCGAGTTATTTATCTGTTTCACTGCATAGTCACGACTATTGAAGCTCACAAATCGCACCGTATTCTGGCAACATCGATTAACTTGCAAAATCAAAGAGCGGTATACCTCAGCCATGTCTCTGCGACCCTAAGGAATTTCTGAAAATTGCTAACAAGTCCTGTCAAAAACTTCAATGTTAGAAATAGATTTGCTGTCCGCAATATGTTTCAGAAAAATTAATAATTAACATGATTTTGGCAGCTATTGCTTCTTAATACTTTTCCAGGTTACATCAAGCGAATGTGCTGATCTAGTTTACCATACTTTTAATAGGAATATGAAACATATCCCTTTTTGCTCAAGTGCTGAGCATTTTTTTCTAGTTATATATATATGTATATATTTAATGCTTTTCTTATTTCATTAGGAGGTAAAAGCGGATATATGGCCGCTGGTGAAGGCGGCTGGTCTTTTGCTATTATGCCGCTGGCATCGATAACACCGAATGCTAATGACGGCCATGGTTATGTCAAGATTTACACATGCAATAGGTAAATCGTTGGCCTAATAACCGGCATAAAATTTGATTTCAGATTCTATGATTATATGAAACTAAAAGTCTGATTTTAAATAAATACAAAATAACTGTTTCAAACATTACTTTATGATTTTTATCTTGCCAGACGCGCTACCTACCAAACTTGATGTTACAGTTAATGAAAATTTTGTCGAAATTATAGTGTTAGGTTCATTTACGTACATGTGCCGATGTGTTTAGGTACTGCTTTGAAAAAATGATTAAACTGTATTCACATATATTAAAACGGTCTAATTTACAGACCTTGTGGACCTGGAAGTACGTGTAGATTTTCAAAAACGAGCCAAAAAGTGTGCATGTGCTCAGATGGCAAAGTGACACGTGATGGAATATGTGCAGGTAACAAACAAGAAACTATAAAACACGTCATATTACATTATTGCATAAGAACTAATACAAGGAACGACAAACAGTGCCGGAGCAGACAGGGGTGGGAACTTCCCCAAATTCCAGGGTGGGGGCCCAAACTCGCGAGCGAAGCGATCGAAAAGACAGACGCGTTTTAAAACTTAAGCGGTTTTTGTTTTAACCGGTTAGGGCGGGGGCCCCTGTAGGTGTGCCCCCCAAAATGGGGGTTATGGGTGGTGGCTGCTCAGGCCCTGACGACAAATGTGCTTGCATGAATCTTCTTTATTGCAAACCTAATCATAAAGAAATATCCAGTCAGTATTTAACGCATCAGGTCTTGTTGAGATTTAAACGCCGGTAGCAATGCGTATATTAATACCGTTGTTTGAAAATTGTTTCTCTATAATAACAACTTTAACGTTTTCCTCAATGATTTTTTCATTTCATCATCGCTTCCACTCTCACGTCTTGTGTAGATTTTGGATTGCGTAATTGTTTACACTGAGCACTGTTCGATTACTGATCAACATGGATACTACACTGGCAATCCTGCTTGTTGCGATATATAGGGTTCCAATATTTAGCGTAGGGTTGCTGGCGTAATTTAGGCGAGAAAGGGAATTATATAATTTGTATTGTTGCACGGGAAATTATTGTTTCAGGAACCGCCAATACCAGTATCATACGTTCGAACGTCTTGCATTTTCCTATGCACAACTATTTACTGGCGGCGCTTGCGATCTGTGGAATTGTTTTATTGTGGACCGTGTGCGGTGTAGTATTATATTTAGGTAACTGTTCATTAATAGTGCTGATGGCTAATAGTACAGATTTATTATGTAGTCCCATAATTTGCCGGTGTATTGAACACCAGTCAAAAAACAACAAATATTGAGTTTTTACAGGATGGAATCTATATTGTATACATAGGGTCAGCCTTTTAGCTTTTGGGTCAATTGCGTTCAACATTTGTGAATTCGCACAAACCGTGAATAGAGTTGTGCGGTCGTACCTCTAAAACGTTCCGGGCTTTTTATATTAAAAATAAGTTAGTTTTACGCTGACAGTGGCTTGTGTTTTTGTACTCAATTTCCACAGAAAACTTTAGTTTTAGATCTAGTAGACTTTTTAAAGTGAATTTTTTTCCAACGTATTGCACTTTTCAGTCCGATTCCACTCTAATACAGGGTTTTGCGACTGATAAACACGGCCCCGTAAGATTCGGCCGGATTCTACGTGAGATTAGAAAAAGATTTCAAAATTGTACAACTGACTTGAGATAAATACTTTGCTGTGGTGAAACTTTTTCCACTTTATTATAACGTAAATGACTTTTCCGCCTCGTACCCAAACCTGTTTCGCTACGTTAAAATAATATTAAATTTGTGGTTTTCAATTTTTAGTGAATCGTGAAAAATGCCGATTTGGATATCGAAAATATCGCAGCGGCACAAACATCGGATTCTGCAATGGCGGTATTGGTGCTGGTGCAGCGGTTGCCGGCGACACAGGAACACAACTGCAGCAGTTCTCTGCGTCAAATAATTTTCGTTCAGAATTCAATCCAAACTACGAATTCACGTGTGCGCTTCCATCGGTGTACGAACTCAAGCATATTCCGCGAGAATATGTAACGTTTGTAAAGTAAAAGAGTTATTGAATTTTTGTACTGTATTGACCCGAATAAAAGGGGGAGGGTAATAAGAGGGGGTTCCCATTTTGGGTCCGAATCAATAGGAGTCCGTATTCCTAATAAGAGTCCGTAAGCGGATAGAGTCCGTAAACCCTAATTAGAGTCCTTAAATGTCAATTAACCCTAATTATCGCGCATAAATGACTCCAGAACCAAATAATTTGAGTTCGAAACTTTAAAGCGTACATAAATTTTGAAAGTACATTCCAAAGTATATCCTTGAATTATCGCTCAAGCTATTGACACAAGACAAATCAACGTTTAATTCAACGGATAATTGCAGTACCGGATATATATTAGTAACTAAGGGCTGCGGAGCGTGGGTTAAAATAAATAACAGTCCGTAACCGAATAACAATGGGGGGTACCCTCTGGAGAGGCCAAATAAATATCAGTCCCCCCTCTTATTAGGGTCAATACAGTAGCTGAATTTTAGAATAAGTATACAGGTATTTCGTGGCGGGCGGCAATTTTTAATAAACAAATTTCATCTGCCGCGCGCCGGAGCGCGGTGTCGTATGGCGGTGCGCGGCGGAGATCAGAGGCACGCGTCGGCGTCCGGCGTCGCTTGGTGGGTATAGCGCAACCTTAATTGTTTTTACAATTGGTGAAATGTTTCTGCTTGAAAGTATACATAATCCACGTGAGCATTAAGGGTTGCACTATACTTTAGGAGGTTTTAACAGTGATCTGACGGCGTCCGGCGCCGTAAGCCATTCTGGAATTACAGTATGTCACGGGACGACACCTCATAAACTTTTTCAACAAAAATATTTGGCCTTTTCCTCCTAAAATTTTCTAGCCCTCTAGCTATGTGAGCTGTCTACGGGTCAAGGCCTACTGCGTTGCCCTTTGTCGAGTGTCTGTTTTTCCATCTTATTAACTTTAAATAAAACGCAAGTATCGGCTCGTGAATTTTAATTGCAGAGCAATTGGTCAAGGAGCGTTTGGAGAAGTGTACCAAGGATTTATGGAAAGCATGTCAGATGATCCGCAGAAAATCGAAGTTGCAATTAAGGTAGGATCGTGATACAAAGACGAAAGTTCGTGATGCAAAGGACTTGTCAAATCCTCAGAATCATGCTTGATAACGCTTAGAACAATGCACAGCTTCAAATTTAAATTTATCCTGCTTCCGATAGCGGGATGTAATTTTAATTACACAGCCATAAAGTGTTATTACAAGTGGTATGAACCGGAACCGACTAGTTAATGTTGAAGCAATCCATTCAAGTTTATCTCTAGAATATTTCATAAGAGTGAACTTTATTTGTCATTCGTCATTATTTGAGAAATTATCGTTAACGTGGTATGGGTTGGAACCTACTGCGGTTGGTGTTGAAACACACCATTCAAATACATCTCCAGAATATTTTCTAAAAGTGACCTTATTTGTCTTACGGCATTATTTTAGAAATAACCTTTAAAGCGATATGAGTCAGAACCTACTGCTTAGTGTTGAAGCGACCCATTCAAATTCATCTCTAGAATAATTTATAAGTGAGAACTTTTTGTCGTACGGCATTATTTTAGAAATAACCTTTAAAGCGATATGAGTCAGAACCTACTGCTTAGTGTTGAAGCGTCCCATTCAAATTCATCTCTATAATAATTTATAAGTGAGAACTTTTTGTCGTTCGCCATTATTTTAGACATTACCACATTTGGCAACAGAACAGTCTCAGATGGACTTTTATATGGAGGCAGTTATCATGAGGTCAGTAACAAATTTTTGTTCAAAAAAAGAAAATACATTTATAATTTGAAACGAAGTTTATTTTTCATTTTGTAAGACTCAGTGCAAGGATTGTATTTTGATCGAAATTTAGCAACAGCGTTTTTATGTTCGTAATATTCCAATATATAACTTTATATATAAAACAAAAGTAAAACAGATGAAAAATATTAATGCTTCTTGTTTCAGTAAATTTAACCATCCGAACATTGTCCGATTCATTGGAGTTTGTTTCGAAAAAATGCCACGTTTGATAATAATTGAACTGTTGAAGGGAGGCGATTTGAAGTCGTACTTGCGCGATTGCCGACCAAAAAAGGTATAAGCAATTGTTGTCGCTGGTTCCCGTTCCGTTATACATGGCACGGAATTCTGTTGGAACGTTGTTTTGTGCTGCTCGGCGGATTAACTGATCCGGTCAGGACTCTATTTTACTACTACCTTTCAATTATCACTCGCAATTTCACAAAATTTCAAACGTTCTAAAGATAAATAAATTACTGTTTTAGGCCCTTGCACACTGTTTCCTACAAACTGAAGCCTTAACCTAAACTCGAAGCCCCCCTAAAGCGCAATGCTAAATCTTAGTCTTAACTTAAGACTAATCCCGGGGAAATATACTAAAAACTGCTTTTACACTGGTTGATTGTTCAAAATGAATGACATTTAAGCCTGTGATCGTAGTTTAATAAACTCGTGGTGTATTTGTAGGATGTTGAACCGTTGTTGGAAATGAAAGATTTGATAACGATGGCGTTAGATGTCGCACAAGGTTGCCAGTATTTAGAACAAAATCATTTCATACACAGGTTTGTTTAAAATGTATTTTAAAACAGTAGGTACTAAGCAAAAATGATACTCGATTTCAGGATTAGGCAGTTAAAACATGCTTTTATATAGATTTATGGCAACAAATATAGGAATTTTGTAGGCTGATAATTTTTGGAATTTCTAACAAATTTTAAGTCCATATCATACCGCGTAGGACAGTTTGCAGTTTTCCTAAACCCTCCAATGTGGAGGCAGTTGATGTAGGTTATTCATTGAATGTTAAACGTTTTGTATCTGAACAAGGTTAATGGCGCGCTGATGCTAAGTGACTATCATTCAAAGCACTCAGTTGGCCGGTGGCTGTTCCACAAATGTTAGACAGCAGGGCGCGCCATTTTAATACCTACAAAGCTCGCCTGTCGAGCGAAGCGAGCGAAAAGTCAAACACAATTTTTGTGCTAAATCTTGACACAGTATTTGCGTTTTTCATCTGTAATGGGTCACCTACGCCTAAGAGGCGTTCTTGACTCCGACAGTGTAAGTTTTGTGTCTGTTTTTCAGAGATATTGCAGCGAGAAATTGCTTGCTTACTGACCGCTATCACCGTCGTGTTGTGAAAATAGCTGACTTTGGAATGGCGCGAGACATCTACAGGTGAAACCAGTACATATATATTAACAGGGTGTGCAATCCTAGTTGAAAAATACCGGAGTGGAGACCTGAGCCAGAGTTTAACGCAATTTTCCGGAACCGGAGCCGTAGGCGGAAAAAAATTAAGCAGTAAAAATGACGGTCAAAAACTCAAATTCTATAAAAACTTCAAAGAAATTCACTCACTACCGGAATTGCCGGGTCGGCACCTTCGTTAAAAAGGTACCAGAGTCGGATGACAGTGCGATTTCTGCTGGATTCGGAGGTAGCAAACCTTCGGTTGCACCTCGATCATATACTCAGAGAAAACAAATGCCACGTCTGTTGATTCGACCTAGAATTTTGCCTAATGTGGTTTAGTATTTCATTAAAGTTAGCGCATAAGCAAGACAAAACAAAGACTTTTAATGGCAAATTTTATAAAATTATTAGCTACATTTTGGTACAAAATATGAATGGCATGCTTATTAGTTTACGCAAAAGTGGATGATAACAAGAGTGTGCAACTCTTAGGGTCCAGCATGGTACAAAATCTATAATCGGGCGTTGCGTTTTTGGCCGACCCCCCGCCTTGTTTAGAAGGCGGTCGCTATCACATGAATACCTCTAAATTAAACTATAAGGGGAACAGGTTTGATGCCGCATACAAAAAGTGTCATGGTTCGCACCGGTTGTATATACCCCCTCTAAGTGATGGGGGTATGGCAAAAACGCATCGCGTGCCGGGTACATTCTTTCTACACAGAGTGTGCTCAGTTGCACATTCTTGTACAAGAGTCATTATCTACTCTTGGTTTAGGAAAGTACAGCGTTCCGCCCCAGATCTTTACTTGAGCCGACTAATGTCTGCATATTAAATTTTCATTATAATTTCAGAAATGATTATTATAAGAAAGGCGGGAAGGCGATGTTACCAGTCAAATGGATGCCACCGGAAGCGTTTTTAGATGGTATATTTACGTCTAAAACGGATGTATGGTAAGCTGTAAAGATTGTCACATCTAAAAAATATGATAAGATGTCTAGTACCAAGTTGTCAGTGGTTGGGCTGTTTAGTGACGATGTGTTCTTTAAGTTGAATTTCACCGCTGGAATTACTATTGATCAACAACTGCAATAAATGTTTTGGTATTTTTAGGGCATATGGTGTTCTGCTATGGGAAATATTTTCACTCGGTTACATGCCTTATCCCGGTCGAAGTAATATGGAAGTGATGCAGTTGGTTACTGCAGGTGGCCGGCTAGAAGCACCAAGCGGGTGCCCAGAGCAAATGTAATAATTTTGATTATATATATGCAGTTGTTGAGCCGAACATTTAAAGTTTTGTTAGTAATTTCGGAACGTTCTTGCAAATTGACCGCCTTAAAACTATATTGAATCTTATGGTTAGTTTAGGATGCCATGTTCAAATTGCTTCTAAACACACAGAGTAATATTTCGAAATTTGTTGCAAATTTCAACTTTGCGACCTCCGCTGATCACTGCATGCTCAAATTTGTATTTGATTAAAAATTAATACTTCGAAATCCTAAAAATCTCATCATGGAAAGACATACACAATAAACTACGTACTTATGTGATTCTTCTAAGATTCTGAACCATAGCAAAAGTTGTGTTTTGCGGCCGTTTGCATTGCATATTAAATTTATGGTTCCTCAGGTACTGTAGTGACCCGAATAAGAAGGGAGACTGATATGTATTTGGCCTCTCCAGAGGGTATCCCCCTTTTTATTCGGTTACGGACTGTTATATATTTTTAACCCACGCTTCGCCGCCCTTCGCTACTGATATATATCCGGTACTGCAATTATCCGTTGAATTAAACGATTATTTGTCTTGTGTCAATAGCTTGAGCGATAATACAAGGTTATACTTAGGAATGTACTTTCAAAATTTAAGTATATACGCTTTAAAGTTTCGAACTCAAATTATTTGGTCCTGGAGTCATTTATGCGCTACAATTAGGGTTAATTAACATTTATGGGCTCTAATTAGAGTTTAGGGACTCTATCCGCTTACGGACTCTTATTAGGGATACGGACTCCAATTGATTCGGACTCAAAATGAGACCCCCTCTTATTACCCCCCCCCCTCTTATTCGGGTCACTACAGTAGGTAAAACAAAACAATTGGCTATCAAATAATTTTTTTAGTTTGTAAGCCTTGTATATTTTAGATACTCTATTATAAGCCAGTGCTGGAACACAGCAGCCGAAGAGAGACCGCCATTTTCAGTAATAATTCATCAGTTGCAAGATTGCCTGAATGTAAGTATTTTGTAAGGAAACTTGCTATTTTAACGAAACAAAAACCAAATTTTGAAGGTTGAATTCGGGGACAAACTTAATATAGTCTTGTGGTAATTCATATAAGCTAATCTTATATGTGATAAACCATCTACACATTGAAGTAAAATATATATAGCTTAGAAGAATTTCTTGACCCAACTTCTTTGTATACATAATTTTTAGGTTAATATAGCATTAATACCAAAATATTAAAACGCCACATCTAGTATTCGGGACACTAAAACGTATAGGCCCATGTTACATTGAGGGCGAACCATTTTTTTGCGCAAATTTAATAAAGTGAGCTTAAGCTTTAGACTAATTTTTTAGGCTTACGCTTGCGCTAAGGAAAATACTATACTACTGTTTCGCCTCTCAAAGTAATACTGCCCAAAAAGTTTAATAGTAAGGATTTTAGATATTACACGCCTTTCAGGATGACAACATACTCTGTTCACCGCTATCTCAAGGTACATATCATACACTCGATGGTGAACCGGAAGCATCAGATCAGAACAGCGATTCGACCTTTAATGTAGCCAGTCAAAATTGTACAACACCAATTCACGGTAAGGCCTTGATTTTTGTTCGCCGTCTTGATCCATATTAACTGCATAAAGCAGTTATCACTAGTTAGCAATAGGTTTTCCAATTGAGCAATTGCTTGCATCAGCGGATTTAATAGTTGATCGCAGAAGGTGCGTTAAATTTTTAACCTCACCATTCATTGGTTCAAAAGTTACAAAACCGATCACCAGCCGGTAATAGGTACACACGTTTGAGAATATAGGTTTTAATTTTATCTGATAATTTATTTCAAGCTCAACAGCATAGTTAAAATTTTTTTAAGCGAGTGAGAAATTTTATTGTAACTTTTAGAATCTAACAAATAAAGGTTCTTGTTTAATTGTTGTGTACAGTTTTCGGGAGAGAATATATCTCCGTATCAATTCCATTGCATATGCACTAGCCCTTGTATTAAGCTTAGACTGTTTATAAATGTTCTAAGAGAGATTAACATCTGCTCACAGACTGTGAGCTTTAGAAAATTCAACACTTCCTGAATCGAGTTTACCGACTTCAGGCTACGGTGTCATATATTTTCAACCTTAATATCCTTTCCGTCTATAAGGTATAATGTTTTATCCATCATTTATATTCATTTCCCAATAATCTTTCTTCCCTTTGGATATTTATCCCCAAATTTATAAGCTTGCCTCAAATATTTAGATCAATATGAGTTTTCCCCATTGTTAAAAAGGGTGCCCATAACTGATGCTATGTGAGATCAGGGAAACGATTCTCAGATGACAAAAGCGTCTAAAGTAGCCGTTATTCCGAATGTCTTGTCAAGACCTGGGTTTATGCCAATAGATTTTAGACCGCTAGACTACCATAGAAGTTTTTGCAATGAATAGATAATGACACCGTGTGGAGTTGGTATGGCCTAAAATTTTCAAAGCTGAAAAGAAAAAATTCTAGGAATGGCTAAATTTTATGGAATAGCATATGAGGATTAAAGGCCTCATCATAGCATCAAATACTCTCTTTAGTTGAATTGTAGGAAAAAACTGAATGATCCAAATATTTAACGCAAGATAATATATATTTGGGAACTATATATAATATCAGTTGAAGATGGCAAAAAATATTATGGAAGAAAGAATGTTATGAGAAATAAAATATTATACCTTAAATGGGAAAATATGACGTAAAGAATATTATGGGGGACAATGTAATATACCTTTAAAAGAGCAAATATAGGGAAAGGAGATTATGAGGAAAGAATATTATTCGAAACCAGCACACTTAAATTTTCAGCTCATGTTACATCCTGGTTCTCAGGCCAAATGCTCCAATATACGAGCCAAAAATAATAGCATAAACATTGAAACGAAAACCTAAAAATTATATTTCAAAATTTGGTTGATATCGCACTTTAAAAATTTTTAGGGACAGGAATTCTGCCCACTATGCAGCCAGCTTACAATCGACCAACGCAGTCTGCTAGCAATCCACAAACGTCCTGTCCTACAAACAATCAAGGATCATTAGAATCACATCGCGGGTCGCAGACGCCAACCTATTCTCAAGACATTTTTGTTGACAAATCATCTCACCCATCCGATAGCCCTTCTGTTGCTTTATTACGAACTCCTCGTAAGCCGGAAATAAACAGTTCAGTTCGGTACTCAGCTGATAACGACAGTGATGGCGGATGTGTCAGGTTGCTACATTCGGAAAGTTACGAGCAACGCAGGCCAGCGGAACAGCACCAAAAACTAAGTTGGAACGGAAATTGCTATTTTAACGCCGACCCAGCGCAAGTTTCGTTCGTTCAAAATGCATCAACAGAACTGGACATGTCAAATTCCAACGTCAAGGTAAATGGAGACAAAGGCTTCTCGCAAGGATACACAATAGTTAACAACACGTCGGGTAATCGTAGTAGTACAGCAGATTCGGGTACTGAAAGCAGCAAAGCTTCAAATGACCGAGAAAAATCAATAAAATTCTCCGGCAAGCAACGATCCGGTGCGTCCCAGTCAACAGATGTTACCACCCTGCCCAGCAACAGCAGTCCTAGTGGTAGCGGTGTTTCGTCTAAATTCCCGATTGCAAATGCGACTCGCGAACACCTTTTGCGTCAAAATACAGGTCCTGCTTCTTTGGTCAGCTTTTTGCCTTTCGACGGAGCGATGTCTGAACCCGCTGGGATGGCTTCGACTTCAAGCTCAGCCGCTATTCCTAGCATTGATGACTCAACTAGTCAACCCAGGTTGAATCTGCTGCTCAGCCCAACAACAACAGCACGAGATGGTTGCCAAGATAGTTTCGACTTCGAAGACGAGGTTTTTCGCAACAGTATCGAACAAACGGTTGAACTTTAGCGATATTGATATTTTGACGAAATTATTGTGTCAGCGTTTAGAGTTGCAACAAATCAAAGTGCAAAACAAGACCCGAATCTGGACCCGTAGCTTTTTGTAATCAAAATCCTGTTTCGGAGCCTTTATTACAAGCAAGTCCTTGACCTGGACCCCAAATGACTAAATTACCTGAAAGATAACCCGGGCCAGGAATTTTTCATAATGCAATCCTGAACACGGACGTAAAAGATTTTAAAAGACACGAAATTTTTAGGACCAACGCTTGAAGTAGATTGTCTTCATAAAACTTCTACCCGCGAGGTTGCTGAAAATTTATCCAAAATGGTGTATTTCACGCGCAAAACGTTTTGTTTTTATGCTGAATGATGGCCAATTGTTGATTGAGGATTGAATCGGGGCAAATCGAGTGCAAGAACTTTCGCCAAGTGAGATATGCTGGCCTGGTCAAACCGTTCACCGCATGCGCATTACTTAAAACCAACTACATTTTTTGTTTTAATTGCACTCAAAATATAAATTTAGAACGTGAACATTCGAAGAAATATATTTAAAATACATTATTTTATCAACGGTACTTTTAGTCTACTTGGAGCCAGAATATTTTGTTGCAAAAACCCGGACCCGGAAATCTTCAGCGAAAGTGCCCGGTATACATGGATGCAACTCTACCAGCGATGGGCCCATCTATAGAACACGGCCGGAACAGTAGTATAAGCATATTCCTAAACCTAAGCCTAAACTTAAGCGTATGGATGACCCTATTCCTAAGCCTAAGCCTAGCCTAAGCAAAAAATTAGTTTAAAGCTTAAACTGACTCTATCATAGCCCCTCCGGAAAACGAGCCGGCGCTGTTCTATTCATGGGCCCAGCGATGATACCAATATCATATTTTGTATTTATTTGTATTTGATTAATATAAAGACATTTCAGATTCCTAAACAGAAAATTAGGCCGCATACGACGAAAACAATCACCGAGTCCTTCAGTGGTAAAACGCTGGTTCGGGCCGAAACTTCACAAGCCCTGTTATAGTCGCTCAGTGTTGCACGATTAATATTTTTATCCAAATTCTTAAAAATTAAGAGCATCCGCTATTTTTTCGCAAAGATTTTAGAAATCCACGTGAACAATTGAATGCTTCAAATGTATGCAATGACATAAATATTAAACATCTTTTAAACTTTTCCGCTGAACATCTTTTAAACTTTTACCGCTTAGATCACTGTCAGTTAGGGTACTATCGAAGTTCTTCAAACGGCAATGGAAGAAAGTCGACCTCCGGCTCTGGTATTGCCGAGGGTTCGGACAAATTGCGGTAGTGAAATTTTGTATCATTCAGTGCGTCTGGCTATAACTTTGGTACAATTTGAAGAACAAATTATCGGGATTGTGTAAAAAATAAACTTAAAAACTAATTTTGACAACGCTATAGAGCTATCTGCAATGGAGGGTAATAAAAGGGGGTCTCCAATTTGAGTCCGAATCAATAGGAGTCCGTATCCCTAATAAGAGTCCGTAAGCGGATAGAGTACCTAAACCCTAACTAGAGTCCGTAAATGTCAATTATCTCCAATTGTAGCGCATAAATGACTCCAGGACCAAATAATTTGAGTTCGAACCTTTAAAGCGTACTTAAATTTTGAAAGTAATTCCTAAGTGTAGCCTTGCATTATCCGTCAAGCTTTTGATACAAGACAAATAAACGCTTAATTCAACGGATAATTACAGTACCGGATATATATCAGTAACGAAGGGCGGCGGAGCGTGGGTTAAAAATATATAACAGTCCGTAACCGAATAAAAAGGGGGATACCCTCTGGAGAGACCAAATAAAATCAGCCCCCCTCTTATTCAGGTCACTACAGTAATTAACAAATCAAGCATTTTTTAAACGACCTAATTTCACGTCATCTCCAACTTCACTTCCAGCACTGGCAGTTTTGTTGACCCCCGCTCTGGTAGCTGCTTCCGTTTCAGTCATTTTTTGCTATTTTGTGATAAAATTATAAGGTCCCTCTAGCTTACAGTTTTACCCCCCGAGAAAGTTTTTCTGTAAAAAAATTATATAGTCCCTTCATTACAATTTCCCCTCAGAAAATTTTTTGGAGAAAAATTGAGTTGCAAAACATCACCAGTTAGAAATTAATGGATCCACCGCTTAAAGCGGGGCACTCACTAAATTAACATAGGCTGTTTGTACGATTAAGCGTAAATATATTTCAATGTGGTTCTTCCTTCTTGGAACGTAAAACTTTTATCTAGTTCGAAAGAAAAGTGACATTTGATAGAATCTCTGTTGCAGTGGTTTAAATCAGACGGAGACAAACCAAATCAACTCAATTTCAGGTGGCCAACGCCAGTATTTATTAGTCAGTCAGTAGCAATCTTGTAATCCGGAAACCCATCACTATTGAAGCAGGTGCGCAGTTGTATAATAAAAAATTCTTTTTAGAATACTATGTTTTCGCTCATAGCAATCAGCTTGTGAGTCAGAGTACTTCCCTTAAGGTAACAAGTTAAAACAAGTAGTGCTTGAGAAAAAAAATGACGTTCGGAAACCCCAAAAACTCAAAATCGAGTTTCGGATATCGTGATATGAAAAAATATGCGATGCCCATCACTACTATTAATATAGTTTGAGTTTCTCAAATGAAACCAACAGAAAATATAATTTAATTCTGAAATACAAGCAAAGTATGGGCAAAAGTCATGCTGCATTACACAAACTTCTCATACTGTGTAAGATATTCAGCTCGTATTTTCGTAAAAATTAATAACCAAAATTTCGCATAAACTCTAGACTCCAGATGATTCCTGTACCAAATACAATCAAACACAATACTCAACATGGCACCTGCACTACTTGTAAACCTTCAAGCCTAAATGGCATGACTGCGTGGTAAAGCATGTGAGATCCCTCAGCAATCCAAGATGTTTCATATTCTATGCTTAACAGATCTTTGATTTATATTAAGCATTTTTAGGGCAGGATACAGAGTGCATAATGCAGCAGGTGTGATACCTGGTATACGAGAAGCTGCTGCCAAAGTCTGAGGTTTCGTTTTTTTCAACTTTTCTAAACTTTCATTTCTCATATTCAAAGTACTATAATCAAAATCCTCCGGGATAATCAATTCGGCTTCGCGTCTTACTGCTTCCATTGATGCGCTCTTAAACGAAATACACAAAAACTTAAAATTTTCAGTATAACCAACACAAATCGCTTAAACTGAAAGCTGTATTCCAAAACAGTACACATATTAACCCATTTCCAAAAAGTATAAAAATAAACACAATCTACAAATCTTAAAGTTTAATGTCGCACAAGCGTTATTAGTTTTGGGAAACATGGTATCGAACTTACGAAAGTTTTACAATGCGCTAAAATTCTCATACATCTGTGTAATCTCATACAAGTCTAAAACATTAAGCTGAAGCTATTCGTTCCAAACTAAGGTTCACATCACACATTTCTATTCACACGTGTACGCAAAAGTCTTGTGACCACACAGTTAAACCCGGTGAGTCCATAATCCTTACCTGTTTGTCCAGATACTGTCGATAGAAAGCTTCGCAGTATATCCGATGTTCCAACTCTTTCGAATAGTTTAGATTATAATAAATTTCTGGACAACATTGCATAAGTTTTTCCAACGAGACATTGTACGCTGCTATAATATGCCAAGCGGATTTCGACGATTTATGTAGTTTACGAGTCGGAAGATCTAGCATTTTAATCCATGACTCCATTGGCAGCAGATGAGACAAAAGCAGGTCTTGTGCATGATCAAAATACCTAAAAAATTTAATGTTTGTTAGGTGTAAGCAAAAAATCAAACCGCGGTCATTTTTGAATCATATACAATCTTAAAAGCAAGAATCAAAATATCAAACGGTGAATAAAATTAATATTACCATAACCCTTTATGGTCAACGCTGTCGTATATGATTATTAAAGCGCAACGTTAACAGAAGTACATAGCTTGTTGTAAGATACTTATAATCTAGAGCCCAGGGTTCGATTTGCACCTACAGACAACAGTGCAGTAAGGATGGTTTATACCTCGACTCTTCATGATGGTTTTGACCAAGCCGTTTCAGAAACTTTTTCAATCTTATTTCAGTGTCATTAAATAAAAAATGTAATCATGTTGCTAATCGTACTGACAAGCCAAAAACCACATCGTAAGAATTCTTCAATAACTAGTTGACTCCTTCTTTGCACATATTCCCACAGTACGAATTAAAGTTTCTTATTTACAAACCATCGAGGCTCAAGAACAGCGAGATTGAGACTGAGGCCAAGACCGAGATTGAGACTGAGGCCAAGACGGAGACCGAGACTGAGGCCAAGACCGAGACCGAGGCCAAGACTGAGACCGCCCATCCCTGCTGACCAGGCGTAAAACACTGATTCAAACTTACTTTTTTATTCTGGAAAATCTTTCGAAACGTTCATTGCCAACAACGCCATGATCAAATCCTGCTTGTGTTAGTCTGATGTCAGCATTGTCAGGCCTCAGAAACATTCGAAACTCAGCTCGACTAGTGAACATTCGATATGGTTCGGTTGTACCCAGCGTTGTCAAATCTTCGATCAAAACTCCAATGTACGACGTCGTACGGTCAACAATAAACGCTGGCTTGTCCAGAACGAAACTTGCTGCATTTATACCTATTATTGTATAACAGATCTTGAGATTCAATGAGACAACGGTTTGTAGCATTGTAAACTGGTTTCACATTGGTTTCTGCCATAGCTGCTACACAACATTTTGGAATATGACGATTTTCAAATTAAGCCAATTTATCGTATTCTTTTGCGGCAAAAAACCAGCACCGTGTAGTTCCAGAGACTTCTTTCATTGCAAATCACAGCCCACGAACCTAACAGTAAAACAACAGCAAAGCTCCAAGCATGCTATCTGAACTCTGACTTGATTTGCAATGCTTTTCTACCTCTAAGCCAAACTAGTTGTAGTTTCATGTGTCCCAATATGGACCGCCGAAGCTTGTAATTTCCAATATTCGCCCCAATTTACGAGAGTCAACTTTCTTAATACGCAAACTGTCCCTGCTACGAGATGAGACAGGGTTCATGAAACCTACTTTCACAAACGTACTTTTGTCTAAGAGCAAGGCGCTATCCTGTCACTGAATACGTCAAATGAAACAAAATATCAGTCCCGAATGAGCATGTTACCACCGTTACCTGCTATTATTCCTTGAGATGCTGCTTCTTCGTATCCGGTAGTTCCGTTTATTTGACCAGCAAGAAAAAGACCACTCACAAGTTTTGTTTCAAGTGTCACTTTCAGTTGCCTGAAAAACAAAATTTAAATAGTATAGCGAATACGTATTTGTTCAGGTAAAATTTAGTGAATACAATTGGATTAAAACTCAAAGGATTTCCTGGAAAATCTGTTTTGCAAAGATTTCACAATCATACCACCAACGCTTAGCAATAATCAACACACATCTCTTTAAACACGATGTTACCACCGTGTCATGTAATGATAGAACTGAAACACTTAACAAGGCAATGTCGTTAGTTTCCGTTAATTTATGTTGTCAACTCTAACAGTGTTATAGCTAACAACGTATAACACAGTGTCTCATGCTTACCGAGGGTCAACAAAATCATAATGTACTCCGTATCCAGGTCGTACCATATCTGCTCGGTGTAAGCCCCGTATAGAACGCAGTATTTGCAGTTGGACATCGGGATTAGGCGTCATTGAAATACCATTCGGATAAATAACATCAGAATCGAAACCTTCATGCTCCAGCCAAACTTGATGTGAACGACTAGGAAAACGTAAAACTTTTGATTCCAATGAGGGACAATACCGTGGACCATGTACATCGCCAGATATATGATCATTTTCATCCAATGAATTCATAATCAACTCCTGATAATACATACAAATTTACAGTGCAGTAAGAAAAAGCGGCGTACAAAAACTCAAGCTTTCAGGGAACTTGTATTCTTGACAAAATTTAAGTTTCTAAAACGTTCAGCGCATGGTGTAATTTGGATTAGTTTGTTCTCTATTTTTTGTTTGCAAAATTATGTTTTTATTCTAAATTCAGATACATTTTCAAAAAAGACTATCGACTAACGTCAAATGCTTGTTCATTGCACTTACATTAACTTTACCATTAGTATGTGTTAAGTAGGCATTTAATTGATCGCTAGGGTTCAGCCAAACACGCGAGTTCATATATGAAAATGGCACAGGCACTGAATCAGGCATGTGTAATTCACATTCGTCAAAATCGACCGAATTCAGCGCAATCCGAGGTGGAGTACCAGTTCTTAAACGAGACAATTCAAAACCAAGTTTATCCAGAGTCTTTGATATACCGAAAGACGCTGATTCGCCCATTCGACCTGAAACTTTCGAAATTTAAATAGAACACTAACTTATACAAGAAAAAAACGAAATCAGCTACTTCACAGCACTGATCACCAAAATGCGATTATATTAGTATTGCCAAATAGTGCGTAACACCGCGCTAAGTTTAGTGAACACAAACATTATACATGGTAATTATTTTACTCGGAATAGACACGTATTGGAGAGGTCGAACACTGCATAAATAAAAATGTCATCGAAACCTGTTTGTATAAAGCTGCACCAAAATATACATTACCTGCAGGGGTCCTGCTCTTCCCAACGAATATTTCGCCTCGGAGAAACGTGCCCGTTGTAATAACAACTGTTTTTGCCATAATACTTGTCCCATCAGAAAGAACGACACCTTTTACCGTATTTTTCGTATCTGTAAAATAACAACAATAACGGCAAGGGTTGATGACAATTATTCATTACGCACATACAGAAATAGTAAATTTTAAAGTAAAATAATTCACAAAAGTAAACATCCAGACAAAAATAGCTTGGGGTTAACACCATGAAATATGTATTTTGCAAAACGATTTCGTACTATACCAGTACTAGGAACCAGACTAAATCCGTCCTGTCATGCCAATCTGCACAGCACGTACTCGATAATACCTACTCGTTAATGTAGGATTCGATTGATCAATGCGCGAATCCACAAGAAGGTCATCTACTGACGCTGCCTTTATACACAAATTTGAGATGTTTTTAATTTCAGCTTGCATATGTTTCTTGTACAATTTGCGGTCAATGTGGGCACGCAGCCCCCACACAGCCGGTCCTCGACTTCTGTTGATCACCTATAATTTGATAATATATAACAAAATCTCTCAAAAGAACACAACAATACACACATAAAAATCCAATTACCCCTTAAGACATACGTACATTTTCACAAAAAAATTAGATTGAAGTACATGGCTCGATTCCGTAACGCAGCTTACACGAATACATCCAAAAGCTTTCATACTAACCTAGGAATACAACTAAAACAACCAAAAAACGCATTTTGGATATCGCTCCAGCTACTTAATGTTTTGTTCTAAGATATAGGTGTTGCAAATACTGCAATCATTTAGACTAATAAAAACCTCAACAAAAGTTCCGCAACTACAAAGATTCTCCATACAGAACATGCAAACAACAATATCCACAATAATCACTGTACACTTTCCCCCATATTTACATTTAGGTTTAGGCTTAGGAAATGTTGAAATATTGTCTATTGTTACGCCTTAACATTGCCAAAGATTAGCTCCTCAACCTTCACCTTATAATATGTGCCAGACAAATCACAAATGCGTGAACATAGTCCGTCCAATGCATCGACATCACACATTAAATGGCCTTTTCCGATGCCTCCAAACGAAGGGTTACATGACATTTCACCAATTGTGTCGGTTCGCTGAGTAACAAGTAGCGTTCGCACACCCATTCTAAAACCGGACACAAAAATAGAAGTACAAAACCAAGATGTCAAAAATACAATTTGGTGTAGGAAAGTAGCTTCTTAATATTTTTCATTTTCCCACGGTTTACTATACACACTACATAATATATATTGTTTAGTTTCCCACTGTTAGCCACCACATACGTATT
Organism: Enoplolaimus lenunculus; assembly: GCA_030248215.1. Lineage (NCBI taxonomy): Eukaryota > Metazoa > Nematoda > Enoplea > Enoplida > Thoracostomopsidae > Enoplolaimus > Enoplolaimus lenunculus. The sequence continues at coordinate 355,568 of JASANG010002079.1, forward strand.
ACGTATATCGTAGCTCATGTTGATAATTTCTGTACGTGTTCTAACTTGGCCCCAGTTGGAACCGACCTCGGCCCCTTGGGCTCAGGCCCTGGTAAAATTGCTAGCTCCAGGTCAACTATAATACATACAATACGTAACTTCCTCGAAATATGCCTGATTTCTGTTGCTACCTTGAGGAAGCCGCAGCCGCTTCGCAACCAGCATGTCCACCGCCAATCACAATAACATCATACGCACAACGCAACCCTCTGGTCAAACGCATTGATATGAAGCAAAAAAAGCCAGTCTTATATTTTATAAGGAACCTTTATTATAAATAAGGACTAACATAGCTTAACCAGACCTGAAAATGGAACAATAAAATTCAACTATTTATGAAAACTGACAAATGTGGACAATTGGTCCCCATCATGGTTGGAACTATCCCGGGCCAAGGCTCGGCGGGCCCAAACCCACATTTTGGGCCCACAGGCCTAAGCAGGCCGGCAGCCGAAATAAATCGCAACAGTTCCGTATGCAAGAGCCTAAGCCTTAATAGTGTTTAATATATATTTTTGTTGGCCGTGTAAATAAATAGCTTGTATACACATCGTTAGCATGAGGACATTTTTCAAATCAAGTTTATTGATTACTTTATGTCTGAGGTCTCGCCCAGATCCCCCACTCAGTACACACACAACAGACGCACGCAAAATCTCGACATTGGTCTAAAATAGTTCTCCTGCTATTCGGTTGAACATTTTACAAGGTAACGTTTATATTTTTGTTAATATTTTCTCACGACAGATTGACATGTATGGCAAGCTTGATTTGCAACCACAATATCGTTTGTTTGACGTTTTGTTTTGTGATCCAAAAATATGAAATTTGCGGGCCCGGTCGCATGCGAGCCGGGCCCGGGACGAGGGTGGTGGGCCGGGCCCAGGCCCTAAAAACCGGCTGGTTCCAACCCTGGCGACGAATTGTCGTGGATTCTAAACATTCAAGCTTGCGCCTAAAATCCCAAGCAAGCAACCACATCAAGGCTTACACCTAGAAAAGAGTTAAATACCTTTCTAAAGCTTTTGAGTTGACCTTGCAACGTCTCTTCAAAGGTGCCTTAGGCAATCCATAAACGATAGGGCAATGTATCCTGTTAAGTTCAGTCAGCAGCACCATAACAAATTCTGCTTCCGAACAAAATTCCTACGTAATTTCATCCCATTTTTTGGCCTCTCAATTGCAGTCCGGCAGAGAACGTTTCGCCCCTAATCATTACATGGGCTCAAATTTTGAACGCTTGGTCAAATATATAGCATCAAACTAAAACAGTTCAGATCAATTATTTCTCCGAAAGAAAACGTTACATTTTCATTGTATGGGGTGAACAAGCTCAAAAATACTCAAAAATAATTGTTTTGGTATCATAACAAAACGCCAAAAAGAAATCTACGTAACCCGCAAACAATAAAAAATTTGAACAGTTTCCGTTGTCGAACCTTGCGAAATGGCAATATTTTACGTGTATATTTGTACTTATAAGAGTTTGGTTTAACGAGATAACGCCAATTTTCGTGCTTCGCTAATTACACTTGGCTGAAATATAGAAGTATTGCTAGTTTCACTCCTAATCGCTATTATTTCTGTGCTGTATACGTTAAGCAAGTTTTTTGGTCAATTCTGGTCGACCGAATGGGATATAGCTAGCTATTCGTTGTTATTTGCCCGATAACCAGCGTTTATACAAAAAATGGTCAGATCTCAATAACTCAACTTGATCATTTCCTTGTCTTTAAACGCATTTCATACAGTAAATAGCAGGCAATGCGTGTTAATTTATAATGTTGGTGCATGTTTAAAACCTTCTACTGCTAAGATTTTTCAAAATGGAACTTTCAAAACAATAATATTAACATTTTGTAGATTATTGCTACAATTACATTCCACGTTATAACTGGGGCAACCTGGAACACGTTTTGTCCATATTACAAGAGCGGGTGACATTTTGTCTGCACGTTGATGCGCTATCGAATTCAAAAAATTTGAATTGTCTGCTATCCTGATGTGACATTCACTGTTTGTACTGCAGTAAAGTAGCCTGAATGTCCTGTATAAAACTCATGATACTAAAAATTAAACTTTGAATTTTTGGCCCATGTTACTTCAAGAGGCGTTCAGATTTGGGGTGGGTCCAGTTTTCTGGAGGGTACGTAAAAGAGTAGGCTTAGATTCTAGACATTTTTTGCTTAGGCTTAGGCATACGCTTTGCAACGCTTAAGCTTAGGCATACGCTTTGCAACGCTTAAGCTGAGGCATACGCTTAATCTACTGCGCTAACGTAAAGAACAGGGGCGGAGCAGTATTATAAGCATATTCCTAAGCCTAAGCCTAAGGAGTTTATTCCTAACCTAGCCAAGCAAAAAAATTAGTCTAAAGATTAATGCGGGATTCACGTAACCATTTGTGCGTTTGGTACCTGTTTTTTCACCAACCCATAACAGGTGATAAATACAATCCATGCGTATAGCTAGCTAGCTTCTACTTATCCATATGGGTAAGTATCAGCTGTAGCTATGGATTGCTAACCGCTGTTTTGCTACCCATATGGGTTTCTTAGGTCTTTTGCACCAACACATATGGATAGCAAATTATTAGTTATTTTTTGTAAAAATATTAAACGATAACGACGTAAATGACAAAACTAGTGTTCTTCTTGCTGTTACCAGCAAATTTTAAAGATTAATACTGCTTTTGTATTATGTTAAGGTCCTGGTAAAATACGCCTGTTTTAGGCGATTTCGCAGGCATATTGTGCAGGTAAAGGCTGCCTATACTTTAAACATTCCGTATAAACAAATTATGGAATATTTCCGCGCTGCACTACATTGCATGTGCTCATAACGGACAAGCAAGTCTCACATGCTTGTGTGCCCCGATTTTCAACAAATTATATACAACTCGTTATCGATAAGCAGTCCTAACTTAAAACAACACCAGGAACCATTGGGACCTACTCGAGTAATTAATCCGATATTTATTTATGGAAATAAAACATCTATCAGAACTGTGGACCCACCCTACACAAAGTTTAAAAGCACAAATACTAGCTATCCAAACAAGCAAAATAACACGACAAAACAAACATTTTAAAAAATTTCTGTAGCCACTGTTAAAATGAAACCCATATGGGTATCTTGCGGACAAAACCGCAATCCATACGGGGTGTAATCAAAATTTTAGAGCTATCCATATGGGTAGCTCGACCGAAAGTACCACTAGCTATGTAGTACTAATACTTACCCATATGGGTATCGTGAAAATACTTGTCACCAAGTATGGGTAAGGTGAAAATAGGTACCAAATGCACAAGTAGTAACGTGAACCCCGCATAAGCTATTTTCTATTTAAATTGAAATCTTGTTTGAAGTGAAAGCTCTAAGCCCAATACTTTCGAATCTGAGGTGTCTATAATTACCCTGGCCCATGTTACGCTGTTCCTCTGAGC